>JAQFVV010012474.1:3896088-3938900 GCA_028023455.1 Epiperipatus broadwayi | reverse complement strand
CTTAAGTTTTCAACTCCATAAATAATTATCATTAAACTAAAATATAATGACATATTCCGATCTGCTTAACTTTATTTATCTGGTATATTAAGTTTTTAAGAATTTGGAATGATTTCGGATCACTCAAGAAAAGGTTTTGCAAATATTGCGTAAACACTTATATTTAGCATATAACAACAAAAAAATGAATCTACAACAAATTTTAACATGACTATAATTTATTATTATCACAAAAAAAAAATATATGAACATTTATTCAATAATCCCATAGTAATACAAAAATATAAAATATAACTGACATTAATCTGTATACTCTTTTGGTTATGGACTAGAGGTTACTACTTCTCCTGTATGCAATCATATGGATTGATGAACTAAAAGTACATTTCATTACCAATACATTGTTTATTAAATTTTGGTAACCTTGTAGAAGCTTTTATTCAAAATTATTGACTAACTATTTTTTTTTTTAAATAATTAATCCCATCATATGCAATACGTAAAATATTAAATTTATTTCTAATACATTTACTTTGTTTATGGTCTTTAATGGGATAACCTATTCTATTTAGGCCAGTTATCAGAAGTTACACTTACCATCTTACATTTAACTTAATGCTAACTTCCAAGTTATGATACAAATTTTATTCATACGTATCATTTTAAATATGAGTATTATTTAATTACTAACCAGAATTAAATATTGCATTTGAATATTCCTTCAGTAAATAAGCGTTAAATTACGCAATTTTAATTACTTTCTCCATTGATTTACTTGTCAAATACTAGCAATATTTAGCACAACAATACAGATATTGATCTTAGTTACTACCGCGCTATTTATACTAAAGTGGATCTTGAGGAACTAACACCTCCAATATAACCTTTATCTTGCCCGAACGTTCAAAATTAAGCACAGTAATCAACACCTTCCATGGTGGAGCTATTTTTATTTTCACATGAGGAATATGGAATAACCACGAAGGTCTGTAAAGTAATCTACTACATTAAAATATTTTGGTGGTTTCTTGCCTCTTACTTGAGCATACAACGAACACACACCAAATACAATCCTCTCCTGGGATTTAAATGAATGAAGCATACTAAATGCTAGATAAATTCTTGATCATCTTATCTATGAGAATCGATCACTTGGGCTATAAACATACCCGAAAATTATATTTAAAATCTTCCTCTCATGGAAAACAAAGCTTTTGGGGAGATCATTTTTCATCCCACAAAATAAATACATTATAATTATTACCTATGTGAATATTAAGCATATACCAATGCTATATCTGGGCAGGATAAGTAAATACACTGATTATAATAAAATTATGTTACCGTATACTTTGATCAACATCTGAAATCAATGGACATCATAGAATAAAAGAGTAATAATTTTAATTTTAATAAAGGAACATTCAAAAATAGTGGGTAGCATACTCATCTTAAACTAAATAAAGTGGATGTGTTGTTTAAGAATAATTAGGAATAAATTCCCCAATTAATACAGTATAAATTCGTTTCAAAAACTTTAACAAGAAATATTTTGTTATAGCATTTTTTTTTTTTAGTTACTTCTGATAATTTTCAATATTTAATTTTACCCCTTAAATATCTAAATATTTTTCTTTTTTACGTATCTAACATACAAAATGTCTACCTACAATTGTATGTAATAATTAAAACATATTTTATAGATTTTTTTTTTCCCGTTAAAGTATCAACTTAACCTATAATAATTATATTAAAACATACCTTTGTCATTACAAGGCTATTAAATATTCCTGGACCATACAGACTTTAACCTATGTGATATAACAAAAAAATACATATCATTTATAACTTAGTTTTAAACAATCATTAATTAACGAGTGCATATTCTCTCATTAGAAAATGTTTTTCTGTTGAGCAATTGGTCCAGGTGGAAGAGCTTTATCCAGTCATATTTCTCGAAGGCAAGTTTAAAAACAATAAACGCATGGTATTATTTCATTTAAATAAAAGTTTTCTTTTATTTTGTGCGTTTAATAAATTAGGTAAAGAAACATATAGCAGAATTGAAGATTAATTCTTAATTGAATTAAACTACTACAATTTTGGGATCCAAGAAAAAAATAGATTTCTAACATAGACGAATATTTGACTATCGACGATAAACATACACAATATATATTTTTTTTTGACGATATGTATACTTATTAGCTAGCTTACTTATGGACGAAAATGTGCAATTTTCCGAGAGATTATTATGATAATAACTGCAGTCAATTTACGTGTACAGGAAGTTTTAATAATTCCAACTGATGTATAATATAATATATCATTTATTTTTATCATTAAGTCACTAAGATACTTGGTTTTGTTCATACTTTAGGAATTATAAATTTTTTTAACGGTAACTTCTCCGTAAGTATGCCCCTATATAACTTTTCCTATATTTACTCTGAGAAAGTTTATATATTTTTTTTAAAAATATACAGGTGCATAATTTAATCTTATTTATCATTATTATTATTTCCAGACAATTCTTGGTGAATAAAACATATTTTAACGTATGTAACTACATTACTTGTAAAGGCAGACAATATTGAGAAAGAGCACGGAAATGTTTCTAATTGATTTTCCTTGGTTTCAAAATATTTCTTTCAATTATTTTTTTTTCTTTCTATACCAAGAAAATATCAATAAATGACATAAAGTTAATAAATAATTAATCTTTTCTTGGAAATCGCTGCTTTTCCTTAATTTAGATATAATATAATTTTTCGCGACTCTTTTAGTTACATCTGTCATTTTTGAACTTTAGCACGAGACAATAAACTTTTAAGTATAAAAGGTCCTTAAATAGGTAGATGGCAAAGAAAATCAGGATATCTTATCAAAAAAATTTAGCCACACATTATATTATTAAAATTTTACTTTGATTACATTTCTTTCTGCAAAATAAAATGAAAAAAATTGAGTTACCAAATTTCAGCACTGTTCCTTCCTTGAAAACTAAAGCAGACTATTTTTTTTTTTTTTTTTTTCAAAAAAAAATGATCTTGATTATGAAATTGGTTGTTTGCTTTGTTGTTGTTGTTTTTTTTTTTTTTTTACTTTAGCGACCTCTTCCAGAAAAATAATCATTTGATTATAACATAAACAAAAGAAAGGAAAAACTTATTACAATCATATAGTTTTCAGTATTATTTACCTGGATTACAAAGTAATTTGACAATATAAAAAATATAATAATAAATACATTAAATTAACAATCAGTGATGTATATTTTTTATTTTTACAAAAATAAATTACCAGAAGTTATTGTGCTTTATGATAAGACACTCATCCACTCCCCCCTCTACCCATCCAAAATCAATTACTGTTTAGCTTTTATACCATATTAATTTGCTCTAATTATTAATATCTCAATTAAATTATTCATGTTCCCTCTTTAAAAATGACATTGAGTTATTAAATCTATTAGTTATTCACCCAAAGCATGCCAAAGTGAATGAATAGCATACTTTATTAATCAATTATTACTATTGTTATTTTATCTTTTTATTTCTATAAAGAATAGCATTGTTTTCCTGCAGAAATAATGCCAAGTAAACCAAGTGTCAATAACACTAGGTTACAATTCTCCCACCATTATAATAAATAAAAAATAAAATAATATATGCATTTTTAACACTTCTTATGGTATTACTAAGTTTATATCCTACTTCTTTCTTATGTCAATAAATACAGTTTAAAGGATTTAATGTTGCTTGGGATATGGTAGTAAGCTTCAGGCATTATAGGTACCTCTTGTTCCATCAGGGGTTGAGACCAAAAAGGCATTCTCACCCACTTGTTTCACAATTTCATAGGGGCCTTCATAAAGATACATGAATTTTCTAAACATATGTTTCCGGAGATTACTCACATGGGGAGTTCTAATTAAAACAAAATCATGGACTTTAAAAGGATGTGGTCTGGTTTTGGAATAATGAGTGCATTTATCACCCATCTTTTTAAGGTTAATTCTGGCCAGTGCTTGGTCATGTTCCACATTAATATTTTCCACTATTATGGGTAATGGTGTTTTGATTAGTAAAGGTTCAGGTCTACCAAAGTGCAGCCAAATTGGAAACATCCTAGTAGACTCATTAATAGTTATATTTATATAATTAATCACCAGTGGCAACTTATTGATCCACTGTTTGTGATCCCATTCCATATATACTCGGAACAACCTAATTATCTCACGCATGATTCTTTCACTTGGATTGGATTGGGGATTTCTAATCGAGCACATGATATGTTGAATATTTTGCTTTTTACCCCACTTTTTCCATGTACCAGAAATGAATGCAGTAGTGTGGTCAGTAAGTATTGAAGCTGGTTTTCCTATTAATGGAATTTGATAAGTTTCCAGGCACTTAATAACATTTTTAGCATCTGTTTTTGGAACTGGGTAAGCAGAGACATATTTGGTAAAACATCATATATCACAAGAATAAATTTTTGACAGTTGAAAGGTGGAAGTGGTCCATATAAGTCCAGTGCCAATAATTCATTGGGATGACTGGGCAGTATGGGTTGGAGTGTTCCCACATATGATTTATTTTGAAACTTAGTTTTTAAACAAATCTCGCATTCCCTAAGTCTACGGGCAATGGATTCAGTCATCTTATGAAAATAAAAATGCTTCTTAATAATAGGTTCAATTTTTTGAATTTCATAATGTCCATATTGGGTGTGAACATAATCTATGAGTTTATTGACTAAACATAAAGGTATAATCACTCTCCAAGAATTTTCATCTCCCCTTTTTAATTTCTTCATTAAAATTCTATCTTTAAACCTATACCCCTCTTTAATTCTATCAGCATATCTACTTTTCTGACCTAATTTAGCTGGATCTGATAAGAAGTGAACTATTCTCTCCAGCCTAGCATCCTGTGCTTGCAGTAATTCTAAATTTGTAAAATCTCTAACTATTTCTTCCTCTAACAAACTAGACATATTACAAATAATTATATTTTCAGTACTGGGGTTCTGATAATTAACAGAAACAGGATTGTGGCTAAGAATATCTGCAATGACATTATCCTGTCCTGAACAATATATGATTTCATACTGATACTGTTGGAGATAGAGGCTCCATCTGATTAATCTTTCATTATTAAGGTAACTCTTGTTGGGAAACTCTAAACTATGATGATCAGTTAATACTATAATTTTTGATCCCAACAAAAGCTGTCTAAGTTTTTGAAATCCCCACACAACAGCTAATGCCTCTTTTTCTGTGGTGGTATAGTTAAGTTCCGCTCCCCTTAAATGTCGGCTTAAGAAATATAAGACTCTAGGTTCCTTATTCTCATTAAATTGGTATAGAATCACCCCTAAACTGAACCCACTACTGTCGGTTTGCAAATAGAACTCTTTATTTAAATCTGGATAGGCTAAAATTACTGTTTTTAACAAGTTATTTTTAACAATTTGAAATTCCCTTGTATGTTCCTGGGTCCACCTCCACTCTTCACACTTTTTTAATAAAACAGATAAGTGCATAGTATAATATGAAAATTTTTTATAAAACCTGTGATAGTAATTACACAGTCCCAAAAATGATCTCAAGTGCTTTCTGGTTTTAGGGACGGGAAACCTTTGAATGGCGGCAATTTTGTCTGGGTGAGGTTTGACCCCTTCAGCACTAACCAAATGACCAAGAAAAGAGATTTCTCGGGCAATTAAAATACATTTTTCTAAGTTGACTTTTATATTGTTATCTGAACACTCACAAAGAAACATGCTAAGATGCTGTAAATGATCATTTAAATTTTCTGGAAGCAATGACAATATCATCGACATATATAACTAACAAATTTTTCAGTTCTTTTGAAAAGACCATATTCAAGCATCTGATAAGGCCAGCCCCACTATTAATTAAACCAAAGGGCATCCTTTGAAAAATATAAGATTGGCCCTGGTAACGGAATGCCA
Source organism: Epiperipatus broadwayi (assembly GCA_028023455.1). Classification (NCBI taxonomy): domain Eukaryota; kingdom Metazoa; phylum Onychophora; class Udeonychophora; order Euonychophora; family Peripatidae; genus Epiperipatus; species Epiperipatus broadwayi. Next base: position 3,932,918 of record JAQFVV010012474.1, on the reverse strand, counting down.
TATACTTTTGATCATTTTTGTGGAGTGGGATTTGCCAATAGCTGGCGGTTAAATCAAATGTGGAGAATATGTTCTTCCCTTTGAACTTTGTCAATAATTCCTGAATAGGTGATGGTATGTCATGCACTGGAACAGTATGCTGGTTAAGTGTACGTGCATCCAGACAGACTCTAATGAATCCATCTTTCTTTTTGACTACTACTAATGGATTCACATAAGATGAAGGGCTGGGCTTAATTATTTGCCAGTCAATCATCTTATTAATCTGCTGTTGAACCTCTGCCTGGTATTGATAAGGAATAGGATAAGTACGCTGCTGGAAAGGCTCATTATCTTTCAAATTGATTCTATGGACATACCCTTTTAATATACCAGGTATTTTGGAGAAAACACAATGATACTGGAACAACAACTGGAAAAATGGTTTATAGTATTCTCTGCCAATATTACATGAACCATCCAACTTAACTTTAATATTTACATCAACTGTTGTCTCCTGTATGGTCATTAATTGATTCATCTGACTATTACAATTGACTACAAGAGGGCAAATCTCCTCTTTACATCCAAAAGTTTCATCTCTGTAATTAATATAACAATTATTTAGAGTCATGAAATCCGAACCAATTATGGCTTCATGAATCAAACCTGGCATGATTAAAAAGACATGCTCAAATTTGCACAAATTAATTTCTAATGTAATAAAAACCTGTCTATTAGATAACTTAGTCTTCTTTCCATTAGCAAGTATTACCCTAATCACCTTAGTTGGTAAAATTGGAATAGATTGGTCAGCTGACTGAATTTTCAAGTAAGTTTCTTCAGACAACAAGGAAGCTTGACTGCCTGAATCATTTAAGGTGTTGACAACAATTCCTGAAATGATAATCTTTATCATGGGACAGTTGTACAAGATAGGTGGCTCAGACATTTTGCCAGGTTCCAAATAATCAATGTCAAGGTCTATATTATTTATAATCCACATCATGCTGTTCCCCATATGTTTAAAAATAGGGCCCCGAAGTGAGGAACATTCCTGCGAGGTCCTTTTTAATTTAATGCCCTGCTACTTTTACTACCTTTTATATTTTTCTTTCGTATTGTTGGGATACCACTAGTAGAAGGCTGATTCTCATTCAGAATTCTACTCTTAACTGTTGGCCTACTGAGGTGGCTATTCTGTCTACCATAGGGATTCGTCCTATAATATCCTTTTTCTCTAACTAACTTCCTCCTTCCCATATGTGACCTATCTGCGAAATTGATATTACTCACCATCGGCTGGGTGTCTCTATTTACCCTAATTCTATTATCAATATCCCTATCGCTGGTCTCTAACGAATCTAAAATTTCTATTACCTCTTCTATGATATGTCTGTCAGCAGCAATCAAGATCTGCTCTATATGCCTCGGCAGATTATGGCGAATTATTCGCACAATTTGTGTCTCAGATAAAGGATAAGCTGTTAAGGTTTTCAATTTGACAGCCTAACTCCTGAAAAACTGAGTATAACTACCCTTATTTACATGATATCTTTCCTGAGATATCTGATATCTCAGGTTATCTTGGCGGTCTTCCCCCCAAAAACTGGCTAACATAAGATATTTGAAGTCTCCATATGTTTCTGGTATAATAAATAATGATTTCCACCAGTTTTTAGATGCTGCACACAAATGGTTTGCGGCAATAGCAATCTTTACTATCTCAGATAAATGACATAAGGTGAATAACTCCTCCAGATTCTGGAGATACTCGTGTGGATTCTCCAGATATTCACCTCTAAAAAAATTTATTTTTCAGAATTTTAAGGCCATGGAGCTATTACTTTCTGGCTCTAGCATGACTTTACTTCTAGCCTCATTTAATGGATCATGTATTGATTCTACTGGATTAATTACCATATGAAACTCAGATATTACTTGGTTATTATGACCATTATTTGTTTCCTTTACTTGAGTTTCAGATAAACCTTTACTTTGAACAACTTTTTTACTCTTTGTAAAATTATCCCTATTATAGTCTATAGCTTGCATTCAACTCTCTAATTCTAACTTATAGTTCTGCCATTCACAGTCTATTCTCTTTGAACTATCTTTTAGGCCTACATTTAAGTGTTTAATCTGTTGTTCCAATTGGTTAATAGTTTCATCTTTATCTATCCCGAAATTATCTTCTAACCTTTGATAGACTTTACTCTCAGTGTGAGTCATTAATTCCTTTATTTCATCTTGGAGATTATTATGTAATAGCTGTGCATTACTCTTTATTATATCATTAAAATTTTCTACTCTTCCCATAACTTGACTTGGCTCACTTTCTAGATTTTGATTAATCCCACATTGGGTCAACTCTTGAGTTTCTAGTTTAGCTATTAATTTGGTAATATGGCTCTGACATCCTTTCACTACATTGTCAGGTGCTAGAGTTATATTTTTAACTTCCTCTTTCAAATTACTAACTTCACTTCTAGCACTGTCTAATTCTCCCTTAATAGATTCAACTCTATCCTGAACTTCTCTTTGAAATACTACTGTTTCCTTTTGATAATTTCTTATTTCCTGTACTTCATTGTTTAATACAATATATTGACTTTTAAAGTCCTGCTGGATAGCCTCAATCATATTTTCTGCCCTTTCAGAATTTGTTTCGATCTCTTTCCTTATTTTTATTTCCAGCTTTTCAGAGGCCAATTTTGATTCTTCTACATGATTTCTCAAATCTTCACTTAAGTCCTTTATCTCCTGTACTTGATTTTGAGATGTCTCTTTGATCTCCTGCATTTGATTCTCTAATTTAATATTTAAATTTTGTATCTGACTTTTTAATTCACTTTTTAATTCACTATTTGAGTTTTGAATCTGACTTTTTAATTCACTATTTAATTCACTATTTGAGTTTTGGATCTGACTTTTTAATTCACTATTTGATTTTTCTAATTTTTTCAAGAATTCCTCCAATGTATTTCTCATTAATTGATCTGGCTCATTTTCATGTTTTCCCTTTATTATTGTGGCTTCTTCTGGGTTAGCTATATCCAAATATTCCCCTTCCTCTTTTAATTCTACACTAAAATATGGAGTCTGTGTATCAGGGGAATGTAACTCTTGGGATCTTCCCAAATCCTCACAAATACTATAATTATCTTTGTTTTCACTCATATTAAAATTCTCACTCTTTTTGTATTTAACAGTACTGAAATATTAGCAATGAACTATTAATAAATTTATCGATAAGAAATTATTGACAAGACATCCTGCCTCCATGCCTCTCCTACCAAAAACAATCTACACCAAAAACTATGCTCTGACATTTAATATCCCTAAAGCTCCAACATTAACTACTAAATATGCTCTTTTTTTCATATGCTTCTTGGTCCATATAAATCTCATTAGATATTATGTAATATAGCATAAGTGCCAATCACAAGACCAGACAAACAGATCATCATAAATGATAAAATCATTACAGTGTTTTATGGAATTGCCTACAGACCACGACATCATAAACTGACAACTTAATTATTTATTTTTCAGTGGCAAAAGATTAGATCATATAATAGATATTCACATAATATCTTATGGCTAAAACAATTCATTATTGGCAAATATTTTTAATCAATGAATAACTAATCCATTCAAGTGCAAACAATATTAATATTGACTTCAAGAAAAGTTTACTAAATTCCTCGTGCCCAGCTATAACCATTGATGGCCCCTGTAGTTGGGTGACCATTTCTAACTCAATAAGTTTTTTTAGTTTATTTATTTTATTTTATTTGCACTTTTCACACATGATACTAATTTTTCAGGTTGTTGTTAAGGCAACCAAAATAAAGCAACATATCCATTAATTTTCCAATATGATCTAAAATACTTTTCATGTAATACAATTGTACATTCAATTCTCTTAAGCCATGCCATGATTGTAATAACAACAATAATTGATCACTTATTAATTTAAAGAATAATGATAATAATATTAATCTCAGGGTTCTTTGTTTCATGTAAGGAAATGCTCGGCAGTATCGTGTTGTCGCATATGACTGGCATTCTGGTCGGCTATAGGAAACATTTATTTTACTTAAATTCAGTGTGTCTTCATCTCTCATATCCACTGCTATATTATTTAAAGAGATGATAATTCTATTCAATAATGACGTATAATTTTGAATAACACAGCTTTTTTTTTTTTTTTCAGAATCTCAGTCAGAATAATAAAAAGACAAGGGTGCTTTTTGTGTCCTTCCATCATCCATGACAACACAATAATATAACTAAGATTTATTACTTAGACAATTTAACTAAATGGGAATGGAATAATGTGCAACCAAAGTTAATGGTTTGGGAATAAATTCATTTTTTTTTTTTTTTTACACAAAGGTGAATGTTTAGTCTTAAGTTTTCAATTCCATAAATAATTATCATTAAACTAAAATATAATGACATATTCCGATTTGCTTAACTTTATTTATCTGGTATATTAAGTTTTTAAGAATTTGGAATGATTCCGGACTCAAGAAAAGGTTTTCGCAAATATTGTGCAAACACTTATATTTAGCATATAAAAACAAAAAAATGAATCTACAACAAATTTTAACAAGACTATAATTTATTATTATCACAAAAAAAAAAAATATATGAACATTTATTCAATAATCCCATAGTAATACAAAAATATAAAATATAACTGACATTAATCTGTATACTCTTTTGGTTATGGACTAGAGGTTACTACTTCTCCTGTATGCAATCATATGGATTGATTAACTAAAAGTACATTTCATTACCAATACATTGTTTATTAAATTTTGGTAACCTTGTAGAAGCTTTTATTCAAAATTATTGACTAACTATTTTTTTTTTTAAAAATGATTAATCCCATCATATGCAATATGCAAAATATTAAATTTATTTCTAATACATTTACTTTGTTTATGGTGTTTAATGGGATAACCTATTCTAATTATAGTCCAGTTATCAGAAGTTACACTTACCATCTTACATTTAACTTAATGCTAACTTAAGTTATGATACAAATTTTATTCATACGTATCATTTTAAATATGAGTATTATTTAATTACTAACCAGAATTAAATATTGCATTTGAATATTCCTTCAGTAAATAAGCGTTTTAAATTACACAATTTTAATTACTTTCTCCATTGATTTACTTGTCAAATACTAGCAATATTTAGCAGCACAATACAGATATTGATCTTAGTTACTAACACACTATTTATACTAAAGTGGATCTTGAGAAACTAACACCTCTAATATAACCTTTATCTTGCCCGAACTTTCAAAATTGAGCACAATAATCAACACCTTCCATGGTGGAGCTATCTTTATTTTCACATGAGGAATATGGAATAACCACGAAGGTCTGTAAAGTAATCTACTACATTAAAATATTTTAGTGGTTTCTTGCCTCTTACTTGGGCATACAACGAACACACACCAAATACAATCCTCTCCTGGGATTTAAACGAATGAAGCATACTAAATGCCAGATAAATTCTTGATCGTCCTATCTATGAGAATCGATCACTTGGGCTATAAACATACCCGAACATTATATTTAAAATCTTCCTCTCATGGAAAACAAAGCTTTTGGGGAGATCATTTTTCATCCCACAAAATAAATACATTATAATTATTACCTATGTGAATATTAAGCATATACCAATGCTATATCTGGGCAGGATAAGTAAATACACTGATTATAATAAACTTATGTTACCGTGTATACTTTGATCAACATCTGAAATCAATGGACATCATAGAATAAAAGTATAATAATTTTAATTTTAATAAAGGAACATTCAAAAATAGTTGGTAGCATACTATCATAAACTAAATAAAGTGGATGTGTTGTTTAAGAATAATTAGGAATAAATTCCTCAATTAATATAGTATAAATTCGTTTCAAAACTTCAACAATAAATATTTTGTTATAGCATTTTTTTTTTTTTTAGTTACTTCTGATAATTTTCAATATTTATTTTACCCCTTAAATATCTAAATATTTTTCTTTTACGTATCTAACATACAACATTTCTACCTACAATTGTATGTAATAATTAAAACATATTTTATAGATTTTTTTTTTCATGTTAAATATCAACTTAATCTATAATAATTATACTAAAACATACCTTTGTCACAGACTTTAAACTATGTGATATAACAAAAAAAATACATATCATTTATAACATAGTTTTAAACAATCATTAATTAACAAGTGCATATTCTCTCATTAGAAAATGTTTTTCTGTTGAGCTATTGGTCCAGGTGAAGAGCTTTATCCAGTCGTATTTCACGAAGCAAGTTTAAAAACAATAAACGCATGGTATTATTTCCTTTAAATAAAAGTTTTCTCTTATTTTGTGCGTTTAATAAATTAGGTAAAGAAACATATAGCAGAATTGAAGATTAATTCTTACTTGAATTAAACTACTACAATTTTGGGATCCAAGAAAAAAAATAGACTTCTAACATAGACAAATATTTGACTATAGATGATAAACATACACAATATTTATTTATTTTTTTTGACGATTCGTATACTTATTAGCTAGCTTACTAATGGATGAAAATGCGAAATTTTCCGAGAGATTATTATGATAATAACTGCAGTCAATTTACATGTACAGGAAGTTTTAATAATTCCAACTGATGTATAATATAATATATCATTTATTTTTATCATTAAGTCACTAAGATATTTGGTTTTGTTCATACTTTAGGAATTATAAATTTTTTTAACGGTAACTTCTCCGTAAGAATGCCCCTATATAACTTTTCCTATATTTACTCTGAGAAAGTTTATATTTTTTTTTTTTTTTTTTAAATATATACAGGTGCATAATTTAATCTTATTTATCATTATTATTATTTCCAGACAATTCTTGGTGAATAAAACATATTTTAACGTATGTAACTACATTACTTGTAAAGGCAGACAATATTGAGAAAGAGCGCAAAAATGTTTCTAGTTGATTTTCCTTGGTTTCAAAATATTTCTTTCAATTATTATTATTTTTTTTCTTTCTATACCAAGAAAATATCAATAAATGACATAAAGTTAATAAATAATTAATCTTTTCTTGGAAATCGCTGCTTTTCCTTAATTTAGATATAATATAATTTTTGTGACTCTTTTAGTTACATCTGTCATTTTTGAACTTTAGTGTGAGACAATAAACTTTTACGTATAAAAGGTCCTTAAATAGGTAGATGGCAAAGAAAATCAGGATATCTTATCAAAAAAATTTAGCCACACATTATATTATTAAAATTTTACTTTGATTACATTTATTTCTGCAAAATAAAATGAAAAAAATTGAGTTACCAAATTTCAGCACTGTTTCTTCCTTGAAAACTAAAAGCAGACTATATTTTTTTTCAAAAAAAAAAAGATCTTGATTATGAAATTGGTTGTTTCGTTTTGTTGTTGTTTTTTTTTTTTTTTTACTTTAGCGACCTCTTCCAGAAAAATAATCATTTGATTATAACATAAACAAAAGAAAGGAAAAACTTATTACAATCATATAGTTTTCAGTATTATTTACCTGGATTACAAAGTAATTTGACAATATAAAAAAAAATAATAATAAATACATTCAATTAACAATCAGTGATGTATAATTCTTTAAACATTATTTTTTTTTATTTTTTATTTTATTTTATTTTTTTTTTTACAAAAAGAAATTACCAGAAGTTATGTGCTTTATGATAAGACACTCATCCACTCCCCCCTCTACCCATCCAAAATCAATTACTGTTTAGCTTTTATACCATATTAATTTGCTCTAATTATTAATATCTCAATTAAATTATTCATGTTCTCTCTTTAAAAATGACATTGAGTTATTAAATCTATTAGTTATTCACCCAAAACATGCCAAAGTGAGTGAATAGCATACTTTATTAATCAATTATTACTATTGTTATTTTATCTTTTTATTTCTATAAAGAATAGCATTGTTTTCCTGCAGAAATAATGCCAAGTAAACCAAGTGTCAATAACACTATTATATATATATATATATATATATATATATATATAAAATAATCATGCCCAAGGCTAAATGGTTTTATAAGTAACCATTACAAACCAGTCAACACTTAGACTAATACAGATAACACTTTATAATTTCAATATATATATATATATATATATATATATATATATAATTAATCATTATTATTTTGATTATATATATATATATATATATATATATAATCAAAATAATAATGATTAATTAATGCTTACTTATTTTCAATAATTTAAAACATTTAAATAATAATTTTTAAAATAAATAATGTAATTTTTCTATAATCTTTACACAAAATAAAGGTTGCATATAAGAATATTATGCTTACAGTTTAAGCTTCAATTTAATTATGTTTAATCTTAAATTAAAATGCTAATAAAATACTTATCTAATTTTAATTTAATATTTTCATAACAATAGAATTTATTTTTGTAACCAAAAAAAAAAAAAATGTTTGGTTGACTATGTAAATAATGTAAATTTTGATCACAAAGTAATAATGTATATTAAAAAGAAATTGAAAATTATGTATATTATCAAATATTTAGTTTAAATTTATATCCATTCATTTCACAATTTGCAGCCACCATTATACCTCCCTCTTTTCTATATACCTTAACCAACCTACTGCTTAACTGAGAGATTCATGTTACAATTAACAGAACATCACCATCATTCACCCCTTATCAATCTGTTTCCATCATTGCATATCTCAGCACCCTACTATTTATCACATATATTAACCCTCTCTTAACAAAGATACTAGAAAAAATTCCAGAAAGTCAAATTACATACACCAATGTTCAAATATCATGCCTGGTGTACATAGATGATATCACAATTTTACTAACTTTTAAAAAGTAACTGCCCACTCTTCAGACAATACTTCATAAATACTCCACCAAATATAAACTTAAATTCAAGACAAATATAACATCTGCATTGTTCCTTTAAACTGACAAACCACGTACCCACCTTTACCAAGGTCAGGTCTCTGCTTTTTTGATTTTCCATTCCACCTCAGTGGTTTTCGCATGAAACAGAAAATCAAAAACAACCCCAAGAATGATGTTAAGCAAATAATCATCTCACTCTGCAAATCATATCTCTTACCCCACTACAAAGTTTACATCATCAATCAACTGATTATTACAAAAATCATTTACTCTTTGCTTATGATAATTTTTTTAAAATTCAATCCATAACTTTGTAATAAGTTGCTGTGATGAAGGAAAAAGGTGTCTGCATCCATCAGGCATTTCAGCTTTCTACTGATCCAAAATGGGTTAGCACTGCATACCATCAATGTTTTCCACATCCAAAAATGTGTCAACATTATCATTGCCATTACAAAACACTTTCCAGCACTCAAATGTTTCATATACATAGCCCACACCCATTAACCACTCACCCTAATATGAATACCTGTCATTTTTAATATGTAAATTTCCAAGACATTTATCATAAAATAAACCCCCAAAACCTATGCAAAAATCCACATACCAGGGCATTTACAATTTTTTACATAAAAACTGACCTCTTATCCCCCATCCTCAGTTCTGGACAACAAAAAATGACAACTATTCCAAATATTTTTAAAAATGGTCCCTAGAACATTTTTTATTTCCTCCTTAGATTCAGTCTCTGTGCCTTACTCACATTCTTTTTTATGCTACCACAGATTGTACAATATAATGGATCCTTTCTATAATCTATAATAATGTGAAGAAGAAACCCAGATCAGCCCTGTCACACACCCAGAAAATCCTCATAACCACAATGAGGTGGACACACCAACAGTCATTACTACATTCAAGACATACACTGGACATGTCATCCCTATCATCCATGCAACTACATTTGCTCTATGTTCATCTAGTGTATGTATTACACTTAAAACTTTAGTAATAACAACAGTTGACACCCTGCTACACCCACCCCTACATATTTGTGGCCAAATTGTTACTACTGAAACTTCAGTCCAATCTCTAACCTCCACAGACATAATCAATTTAGCCTTACATTCTTCCACAAAATATCATGTTCACAGTACACAGCCACATTTAATACTAACTGACTTCTCACTTCATAAATGAATGGGAATCAGTGCATTGGTTTCAACAAATCCACCATCCTCTGCTACTTAACACCAAGGCAGTAGCCTACAATTTCTTCAATTTCTCCATTATAAATTGCCTGGCATGAACTTGAAAAAAAATAGAAGATAATAATTTATATGTATATCCCATTATCAGGTACGTTTTTTATAGTTTTTTTCTGTTATGTAATCAATCTGTAACATTGCATACCTCTCTCTCTCTCTCTCTCTCTCTCTCTCTCTCTCTATATATATATATATATATATATATATATATATATATATATATAAATTGCAATGCAACGCTGTCTGTATCATTTGTATTTTGCTGACTTAACATTGTCCTTTTGCTGAATAAATTTTCATTTTGAAACATCACCATCATCATTATTACATACTACTGCTACTACTACTACTACAACTACTACTACTACTACTACTACTACTACTACTACTACTACTACTACTACTAATAATAATAATAATAATAATAATAATAATAATAATAATAATAATAATAATAATAATAATAATAATAATAATAATAATAATAATAATAATAATAATAATAATAATAATAATAATAATAATAATAATAATAATAATAATAATAATAATAATAATAATAATAATAATAATAATAATAATAATAATAATAATAATAATAATAATAATAATAATAATAATAATAATAATAATAATAATAATAACAACAATTCAATTCAATTCAATATCCATTTATTATGTGCATTTCAACATTAACACTTTAACAGAAATACACAATAAAAATAAATAAAAAAAATAATAATAATAACAATGATAATAATTAAAATTTAAAAAAAAAAAAAAAAAAAAAAATAATTATAATCAAATACAAGCTAAATACATAAAATTATATATACATATATGTTCATAATTATACATTTAGTTGTTTTTTTAACATTCATCACAAATTGATCGCAAAAAATATCAATATTATTAAAAGTTAGATTATATACCATTTGCAATCTATTAATAACTGATTTACCAAAGAAAGTATTTGTACATATACTAATCTTGAAAGTTTGCATTTCTCTTAATAAACGACAAAGTACTTTCAATTCTATTTTTGATATACAGTTACTGACATCAATTTTCCCATCAATCAACTTTTTCAGTAATATCATATCCTTCAACATTCTCCTTTCTTTCAATACTGTTTTGACAGTTTGACATTCACCCATTATTAATTTATTAAATCTTTTTTCAATATTATATAGTTTAGACTGAATATTAATCAGATTGAAGTTCCATATACAAGAATTATATTCTAAAACTGTAACAACAAGAGAAAAAAATAACCTATATTTTATGGAAATAGATAAATCTCTCCCATATCTCAAAATACAGCCCATCTTTCTGTATGCGCTATTAATAATACATTTAATATGTGCATTAAAAGTAAAATTGCTACAAAATATAATTCCCAAATCAGATATAGTCTCTTTATAATTAATAACACCATTCTCAATTTTATATTGATAAACAGATTTTTCAGTTTTATTAGTATAGGAAACAATGCATGTTTTATTAATGTTAATCTCCATGTTGTTATACCTACACCATATAATAAAACTATCTATATCGTTTTGAATCTCAATATGATCACTATAAGTAATAATTCTTTTAAATAACTTACAATCATCAGCAAAAGGAAGTATCATACTATTTTTTATGCTATTATCAAGATCACACAATGGTGCTAATATTTCACCCTGAGGAACACCTATCTTATTATCAAAAAAAGAGAATTAGTTTTATCCATATGTACATGAGATTTACGACCCCTCAAATAATTGGAAAACCACTCAACTAAATGAGGACTAACACCCAACATTTTAAGTTTATACAAAAGTCTAATATATGAAACTTTGTCAAATGCCTGAGTCATATCAAAATATACAACATCTAATTGCTTCTGATCAGATAAGGCATGAGCAATATGATCAGATATCACCATTAAATTAGTTTCAGCAGATCTACCAGGTAAAAACCATGCTGATAACTAGGTAATACCTTAATCATATCTACAATAATATTACTATAAATACACCTTTCATAAATTCTAGCAAAAGGTAACAGAATTGAAATAGGTCTATAATTACCAGAATCAGATCTATCCTCCTTTTTAAAAATTGGTATAATCTTAGCTATCTTAAATATATCAGGAATAATAGTTTTCTCAATTGATAAATTAATGATATAATGCAATGGTGCTACCAAACATTCAGCACAACCCTTGATAATAAAATTAGGAATATTATCATATCCCATAGAAGATTTCGATTTAAGTTTAGAAATTACAGTAAACACTTCAGGAATTGCAATTTTATTAACATCTATATTCCAAAAACTCTCTTTATTAAATTTAATATCAACCATATTATCATTACTTGAAGTATCTAAGTATATATTAGTAAAATGATTGACTAGATCATCCATAGAAAGCCTAATTACATTATATATACAACTTTTACTTCCAACAATATTAAGATCTTTTATATAATTCCAAAACATTTGTGGATTATTCCTAAAATTTTCTTCAACTCTATTTAAATTATTATTATAATCTCTTTTCATAAGAGTTTTAGTATAAGCACGCAAACCACTAAATTTCTTATACAATTCTTTATCAATAGTTAGTTTATATAACCTATGATATTTGTGCTTTCTATTTAAGCCCTTACACAATTCCCTAGAAAACCATTTAGGATATTTGTTATTAGTATTTATTATTATTATTATTATTATTATTATTATTATTATTATTATTATTATTATTATTATTATTATTATTATTATTATTATTATTATTATTATTATTATTATTATTATTATTATTATTATTATTATTATTATTATTATTATTATTATTATTATTATTATTATTATTATTATTATTATTATTATTAATGAATTGAATTGAATTATTATTATTATTATTATTATTATTTAATCACAAAAACAGATGCAACTATTTAAAAGCTTCAATCTAAAACAAAATTTATGTGTGAAGCTTACAATGTATAAAGTAGTATGATTTAATTGATATTAAATTTGTGAAACACTGCTACTTTTTCTTATTTTAGAAATCAGCAAATTCTCAGATATATATATATATATATATCTGAGAGATATATATATGATAAACAAAAATGCAAGTTATTATATATATATATATATATATATTATAACTCCTCACACCTATCACCAACACTAACAATTACCCGGGGGCCCAAATTCTATGGATCATAGAATAAAATATTTATTTAACTTTACCTAAATCTATTCATGAGGCTCTTAATTAAAGCTTTTACCTAAAACTAACTCAGTTGAGGGATACAGAGGTGTATGAGGTGCACAATGTACATTAGATGTAGGAGAAAATATTATTACTAATAGGAATAAACATCTATTAAGTTCTATACTAGACAAATTTAAATTGGTAAAATTCTACCAGCTAAAAGTAACTAATAATACTCTCTACTTGACGTCCTCCCATCATCCATATGCACTGAACAACTTCTATCATATTATACAATTAAACTAATAGCTAAAATAAAATAAAAAATAATATTTCAGAAATTGTAATGTATAATTCACTAGATCTAAACTCAAACTAAACTTATCATCACTAAATTTTAACTACTCACTAATCTAATCTGGCTAAATGAATTTATTATCTAATTTAAATTATATATTGAAGATCTCAGGGAATTAACTTATGGTATGGCTTGACCGAACATTTCTTTACCTCAAATTATTATTTAACACTATGAAAATAATATTTTAAACCAAACAATACCCTAATTAGATACTTGCAGTTAGATAATGAAAGAAACTGGCCCATTTTGATTTCAATTCATCATCTAAACAAAAAATTAAATAACAAAACCCTTTTAAAATGATCAGTAGGTAATTGGCATCTCATATACTGTTTGAATCAAGGAAATCAACATCATCATATCTTGAGATTTATTATAATTAAATAGAATACAATTATGTTTCATTAAATAAAATAAACGTATAAGCATGTGTGGAAGTGTGAAACACGAATGAATGTTATAGAAGAAACTACAAATACAAATTTAGATAACAAAATATTTATTAATCAAATAGAATATAGTTAAATCAACATCTACTTTTCTTTTATTGTTATGAACAAAAATTCCAAAGGGATTTAATATTATTGAGTACAGGTTATACAAGAAGATATAATACAACATGATTCATTAACTTTTACATCTACTATATATTTTCATAAGAACATTTTGATAAATTGGTAAACTTTTTATTTGAAACATTAAATGAACTAAATAAGTCCCTATTATTTACTATAAAGAAATGTATCTTTAGCTATCAGTGATTTCTGATAGACTTATACAAAAATAAAAACAAAATAAATATGACCTTACACTTTTAGTAACTGATTACTAAAGTATCTTTTATTCAGCCTTTGGTGAATATCACTCATTTATTACTAAAAGTTTATAACAACAACATAGATTAATATTCTAATAACTGAACAAATTAAGATTTTGCATTGTTACTTTTTAAAGATCTTAAATAAAATTAAAATAAGGGGATTTAAACTAAGAATAATATTAGACCATCTTACCAAAGAAAATAAATGCTTCTATTAATTAAATGTATTCTCCTTTGTAATTTTAAGGTACAGTATACTATTGAATAATTAGGTTCTGCTTTGCCAAAATAATGTAAATCTTTGTATTCATTAACTAATGTCCTATCTTTGCTTAATTATTTATGCAAATTATGATTAAATGATAAAAATCAATGAGATGAAGCTTAAATGATTATTACAAAATATTTTACCATGACAAGTAAAGTTCTACATTAATAATGAATTTTTTTTATATCAAAATTAACAATGTGTGCATGAATCTGTATTATGCTGTGTGTCAAAGAAAATAAATAAATAATGTTAATCAATCTAATCGGTTTGCTTATGATATTTCAATATAATCATAATACGGTTGGAAGCGAAGATCAATCAATCTTTATTTATCAACTATAATACAGATGTTTTATAAGACACTATACTTTCCTTTTATTTTTCCTTTTTATCATAAACCATCAAACAATAGGCTATAGCATAAGCTGGAAAACATCCAATACACACATGGGATAACAGATTTATATAATTCAAAACAGGTAATATAACCATAACTTCCAAGTCTATCTTTAAGAGTAAGTAATTGGTGGAATAATTCATCACCACATGAAAATCAGGGAGAAAACATCTCTAGCTTCATACACTTTTAATTCAATATATCAAATATAAAAGGAGGATTCAATCCATTCCTATCAAAAATACTCCAATACATGGATAAAAAAATGAATATTCAATTCTATACACTATAATACACTGGGCAACTACCCATATTAAATGTTCAACTAACAAACACACTAACTCAATCCCATAAAATATTATAAACATTGTAAACTTTATAGTATATACCCACAAAATACTTTTCATTCAGTCATAGCAAAGACATAATAATTCTCTCTTAAACAACTTTCTAATTCTTCAAATGACTGATCCTCTTTTCCTTCTGAATCCGATTGATTTAAAATTTATTTTCACTGGCAATTACATATAATTATAAATAAGTTTAATAATAGACACAACACACGTATAAGAATGTGATATGCAGACCATTTAAAAACACAGTAAGCAAAGAATTACTGTTAAAATATTAATTATTACTGCTAGAATTAATAAAAAATAAATATCTCATATCTGACAATATTTATGACCTGGTAATGTTCAAAAAACAATTGAAGAATAAAATACTAATTACTATGGACAAAGCAAGACAAATAATTTTTTTATAATATAATACATTGAGATTGGCACAAATCTGTAGTTAAATTGCACCTAAATAAATAATAAAATTGTATGTTATAGATAAAATAACTATTGAAAATAATTATTTTCTAATTTATAAAAAGAAACATATTCGGTAAGATTTAATATAATAATTATTTTTTTAAAGTAATTATTCACCCCTTTGAATGGACTCTTCCATTCGTTTATTATGTGCGTGGATTATTAACACACGCATGACCAATCTTATCAAAATAATAACAATAATAAAATTAAAATTACCAGCATAATGTATTTTTCTATTATGCTATTTGAGATGTTCTTGGAGAAAAATATAATAATAATAATACATATAATAAACATATTTAAAATAATAAAACATTCCTTAACTCATACAATCTATCTAAAATACCATTACATAAAATAAAGTTCTCTTCTTTTTTTTTCTTTCCAAACAATAAGAAACGAACAGTTTATAAAAATTTTACATGACTTTCCTTGTCATGTTTTTAAATAGATAAGGAAAATAATTATACTGCACAAGACAAATATTAACACAGAACGTTACAATTCCTGCAGGAGAAAACAAAACAATATTATTTTGTTGAATCCATATGAGCATATTCAATGTTTTTTTAGTTATCAACTAATAAATTGCTATTGACGTTGTAAATAATGAATTTCCTTAATTAAACAATATATTTCATAACACAAATAAAATAGAAGTTTGTACTTTATTCCTAGGATATATTTAACATTTAATTTCACAATCATAAAGCCATTCAGAAATATATGTAGTTATTCAATTAATAATATTTATTGAGATAAACTCATTGGTAATGTTAATACAGCACTGTCACATAACTTTATTCATTTATAATTTCATTCATCCCACCAGTCTAGAAGAACAAATAATTACTAAAGTACATTTAATGACATATTTAATCTTATATTTTTCTTTTCCAAAGGTAAAAATATAAATAATTACACTGCTATTCTAAGACATATGACAATAAAATTACATATTCCTTGTGTATATTTTAAATTTTGAGTTTTCTTTTATATTTAACATGAAATTTGTACATTAAAGTTCTGAGAACGTTCAATGACAGTTCACATCTTTCCTCCACATAAATGAAGCAAGTAGCAGTTGTTCCCTTCATAGTATAATTAAAGCTTAAAAACTTAATTGTTATAAAATAAACAAATATTCTTTAATCCTTCCCTGTTGATTTTAAATTTAAATAAACAATTTAACAGTCCTATTAAGCATTCCCATTTCTTAAATAATAATTTATCTTGAATAATAGAATATAACACTTACATATACTTTAGCATAACGCTGGGACAATTTAAATGATCATCTGGAGCAAAATTGATGTATCTTTTAGTGGTTTTTAAGTGCACATTTCGCAAACAAAATAATATAATTAAATTTTTAACTTGAACTCTGGAAGAGGAAAAATAATTTCACTATTAAACTTTGCTAAATAACTTAGTTATAGCTGTCTTTTGTTAGCTATAACTGCCCTCATAAAAGGTCTATAATTGACTGACCTGTTCAAAAGTAATAATAGACTGACTACTTAAAAGTAATAAGTATTCCTTTTATAAACTTTTTAATAATCATTACATCATATTGTTCTTTTCCAATTGTATACGATAATGTCACATTACATCACCAGAAAAAAAAATCGCCAATCGCTCCTCCCACTGGCAAACTTACTTAATTAGGCAAAAGCTTTAGACAATAAAAAAAAAATAGAGATGGAAAAAAAAATTATTTCATCTTTTAAATAAATGAAAAAAAAAATTGAACCAATAATTAAAGTTTTTAAAGCATTAGAATAAAATTGATGACAATTGTTTTAATAAATAAAATATTTTACAGTATTTTTCATATCCACCAGTCCATAATTTATTGATTTATTTAAAATGTAATTAAGTTAGATTTTTTTTAATACTGTTATTAATATAATTAAATATTTGAATGTAATGTGGGATATTTAATGGTTTAATGAAACATGTGAATGAAAAATTAAGCTGGATAATGCATGAATATTCAGTAGTAATATACTATAGGTATTACACTGATATAACTGAAATGACAATGTGAATGATGATGAGTGAAACATATTTTACTGTTTATGCTATAAATTTAAAATGTACAAAATAAAAGGATTAGAAAATCATTCTAACAAAACTAAATACTGCTTTATGAACAAATAAAACAAGTAAGTATCAACTCAGACTGTACTGATTATGCATATAACAAGCCACACACCCTATTCTATTACTGATTATACCCCCAAACAAGATACTAAACATTTAAGAAATCTTTTAATTATACCTACACTTACTATCGATTACAGTTTTAAGTCAAAATATTTTTTTTTTAAATTTTCACTTTATTTCATTTTTTTAAAAAAGAGGGTTATATCAGATAATATCTGATATACTACTACACTACTACAATGACTATTTCTGCTGCCAAACCAGAAGGTCACAATATATATATATATATATATATATTGTGATATATATATATATATATTTGTAGTACAAATGTAATATATATATATATATATATATATATATTACATTTGTACTCAAAATATTATTTCCTAACAAGTAATGCAATCACAAAAACAACAAACTCTGAGCACTATCAGTATAATTAAGGAAACATTTTTCTAATGTTCTATTTGTTGTAAATTCAATCACCTTTTATTCAAAACAATAATGATTTTTTTCCAGCTTGTTCCAGTTACTATTTGAAAAATGGATTTGAATCACATTACCAAAAGAACTAAATATAACTATTTTGATTTATTTAAAGCCAAATCATAAATCAAGAAATATCCAAAATTGCGGAACAAAAGTATCTCTATTAATTTATAATATCTGCAAATACACCATATTATATAAATTTTGTAATAATATAATATTGCATTTATAGAGATTGTTTAATCATTGGAGAGACGAACTTTGAGCATTGTCAATATAGATAAAATAATTATTCCTTAGTTGTTGAATATTCAATCAACTTTTATGCAAAGGGCATTTTTTTGCTGGCCCAAGATATTGAATATGGGTATTTGATTGGAATCACAACTATCACTATATAGGAGTGAATATTAATTTTGTTGATGTCTTTAAGATAAATGTATTGAATTAATGGAAATTGATATTTTAATTTAGATACATGCACACTTGCATGCGCACACACCATCTATATGTATGGATGTGTGCAACTGAACAGGAAATACAATTTATCCAAACCACTTCAAACAATTTTTAGAAAAAAAATTATTTGTACATATATACACACAACTATGTTTTGATTGTCCTGCAGTCTTCTTCATAGCCAGTTTACTTCAATCTCTTAAAAAAACCTTAAAAGATTAAAGTGAACTAGCTTTGAAGAAGACTACAGGACAGTCGAAACATAGGTGTCTGTATATATGTACAAATAAAGATTTTGCTAAAAAATGTTTGAAGTGATTTAGATAAATTGTATTTATAAGAAATTACAGCAAAGTAAAAAAAAGTGTGATTTTGGTAATATTTATGAACAGAAAATAACTGATTCTTCCAATGAGTTTTATAATACAAATAAACTCTCAAAAGACATATGAAAACACCTAGCTGTCCTTTGGCATTTGTTGCTATTTTTGCTTAATTTATTTATGTAAGTACAAATGAGGAAGTAAATTTGATATATATAACAACCAATGTGTATTTTTTTATGCATGATTCCTGGATTTTAAAGTTGTAAATCAAGCACAAGTACAAAAAATGAAAAGCAATCATCTGTCAATAAATGTTTAAATAAAATACTACTCTAAAACCATACAAAATACAGGAGAAATTTTAAAGAAATGTTAGTAATATCAACGATCATACCTGTTACTTTACAGCACTGGTGTAACTCAAAAACAGTTAAATATACCATTTTTGAAGCAGCCAGTAATGCCTTGTAGGTGTTATGATAATTATCTAGCAATTCATACTACTTTCAAGTGGCCTGTTCTTACCCTACAAATTATTGCTATTGAGCCTCTGCTATCATATAATTTGATGGTGTGTAGAATTGAAGTCAACATAACATTTGAAATGTCATTTAATAAAGTATTATATTACATTTAAATGATGTCCAAAAAAATTTTCCAAACCTTGATGGTTGGGAAGACTTTGTAATGGTTTAAAAATAGGAAAAGTTTTGTTATAAGTGTGACTTCTTAAACAGTCACAGCAGTCACAATATCTTTGTGAGACATTAGTTTGTTAATGTATTGATTTGTTTTTGTATTTTAATTTTATTCAAACGCTTAATTTACTATTAGAAGAATGATGTACAGATATTAAATTTAATGTAAAAAAGATCATAAATATTTGTCTTTTCTTGTCATTCAGTCCAATTGGTTTGTTTATCAAGTAATGCATCTTTTGGATGATCCTTCGGATTGTCAAAATGATCGAGATCCCTCCTATGCCTATTTTAGGGCTATGTGCTGACATTTTAATGTTATTTTTGTTGTTTTAGTGTTTCACATATTAGAAGAATAACATATATTTAGTAAAATCTTAAAAACATCCTAAATAAATATTTTGTTATTGTAATTGTTAAAAAAGATTACATTTAATTTTTTTTACAAATGCCGCTGTATTTGTCAATCTTAAAAAAAAAAAGAGAATTACTTATTTTTAAAAAAAAAAACATAAAAGTGACAATTAGTTCTTGTTATTGTTGTTGTTAAAAAATAATACATTTCATTTTGTCAAAATGATGCTGTATTTGTCCTTATTAAAAAAAACATATTTAGTTTTTTAATGTTATTTAATAAAAAAAAAGAAGTAAAGGTCAATTAGTTATTGCAAGGTCATGGCCAGGTTGTTTTTCATTAGCAAGAGCACCATCAAGTGAATGGTACGGTCAGTGATACTACTACTGAAATTTCTAATTACACCTATTATTAATTAGCATTATAATTTACATTTTAAGATAAAAATAATAATGAATAATTTTAATAACATGGAAAAAAAAGGTTTTCAATCCCCAACCCTATGCCCGGGGCAGCATGGCACCCACAGATCATTTTACGTGTGCCTACTGCTCTCTGAACATGATAAAAAATTATTTAACTGATACAAATAAATTTAATTTTTATAATTTCTTATAAATTATTGTAATAAAATTGTAGGGCATACTATACTTTTACAGAGCGTAAAAATATAAACGTTAATTATATGTTAAAATTTTATTTTTGAAATAAATATTGTTTTGTACATTATGTGTATTATTAAAAATATCCAACTATAAATTTACATTGAAAAAATTAAATGGTGCCCACCACCTGGTTGAAAAAATAAATGGTGCTTGCCACTTGGCCGGTATTATAGAATGTGCTCTTAAGTGCAAAATGGTTGGGGACCCCTGGGCTACATAAAAAAAGTAGGCTATGCATAACATTATCCTCGAAATTCCATATAAGATAAATCATATTAACCCACATTTATATTTTCTACTATGTTTATCTGGATTTTAAAGTCCAAAAATATTTGAAAATAAAAAATAAATTAAAAAAATGTTGATGCTAAGATATTAATTATACAGCAACCTGGAAGAAGTAAAATTTATGAGAAAACTAAAAAAACTGATATATTATTATTATTAACAATGCATATTATTCAATATTATATTTTTATAGTCACTTAAAGAGGGTTCAAGTTTAATAAAAAGTTCAGTAGGTAATCTTTCTTCATAAAAGTAAATAGAATATTGAACTGTCATTGCTATGGTAATGCCTTCGCTGGTTTAGTTTTTCCTATTTCTTTTGTTTTACCTTACTGTTTTGTCAAAGTATTAGTGGAAGACGAAATTTGATTTCCATTTTTCATATGCGTTATTTGGAACTATTTTAAAGTAGAAAAGTTGTACAGGAAAGGGTAAATCTTATTAAGTATATTCTAATTTTTATAGTTAATTAATGGGATTTTAGAAGTAATTAAAACAATTAAATAAACTATTAAAAATTGCATATTAACAGCTATAAACAAATATTTCAATTTTAATTTTTGTTCTGATGGTTTGTACTGTTCTGAGGTACTGTTCATTTAAAATCTTAATTGATATGACATTGTGATTTCTATTTTTTATTGATTTGATTTAAAACTTTTTAATCTAACTAGCATTCCTTTAAAATTTATGTCTTAGATTGCTTTGGTATTTGTAGTAGTAAATTCCTCATAACATTAAGTATGCTCTAATTATATAAATATTAAATTATAATAAGAGTAAATAATAACAATAATAATATCTTAATTAAGCTGAAGTTCTTTTGATTATATTGTAATAGTTATTAACTGAAGTCATATGGACATAACAAGAAAAATTAAAAAAAAACAAAAAAACAATTTTTATAAATCAAATTAAAGGTTGTATAATAAATAAAATGTCGTTTTCCAAGAACATTGCATATTAGTATTAGCAAAAATGTATATCTGTGTTTCTTTAATATTGTTATTATTTAAAGTTATTTTAATTTAAATTTACTCATAGTAGATTTTTAACGGGTAATTTGTTATTTTATATACCCACATTATAATTTGATTTACACATGGCAATGTATCTGCACTCATAAATTTGATAGCACCCAGCTTTTGATTAATTAATTTATAATTATTACTAATCATTTTTATACTGACAATTATCACATTATTGTTCAGCTCAGATATAATTCTTACATTTCACATATTTTAACGGTCTGATTTGTACATTCATGTAACAAAATCCAGAATCTAGGTAAAACATACTAAAGCTGACCGAATCTACATAGTGAGACCAGAGTTCAACTGAAATTTAATCTGTTCACCTATACTCCATGATTCAACACCCTATGAATGACACATTTGCAGTTACACATGAGTTTTAATTTAATTGTATGCTGCATAACACAGGGAGAAACAAGAGACTTGAAAATTGACATAATAAACCTGAGCAAAGTATTAAATAAATGAACAATATATTTAAACCAGTAATTAAGTATAATATATTAATATGTATAAAATGATGCACATATCAGTATGGAATTTGATGTGAAGTAGGATACAACAATAAAGAGTGGAAATGAGTTTACATTTTAAGAAATAATTTAATAAATATAATACAATAAATAATAAAATAAAACACACAATAATGACTTAATCAGCATGTGGAATTTTATGCTTTCAAGTATTATACAGCTAATGATATTGACAATTACATATCTCATTTTATATATTTAACAATATTATCTGTAGTGATTAGATTAATGCCTATGTTTAATATGCAAAATGCTAGTTGTCCTATAGCTTGCTAAATCATGAGGAATATATTAGCTAAAGATATAAGGAAACACACACAGCTTGTATGACATTTGTCTATGTATAAGTTGAGAAGGGGAGCACTTAATCAAGCTCAAGGATGGTGTCAGTTAGCATGATAATCATGATTAGGGCTTATCCTAATGTAGAACACTCATTTAATATGGAGAAGAGAACTGGTTTACCCCAAGCTTACTTACATATGCTATGGCACATTAAAATTTCAATAAAGATAATTGTAGTTTGATTGGGTCATTATAGATGGGCTTCATAATCAAATGCTCAGTGCCATAGCACTGAACAACTTGCCACAAATATAAGAACATTAAAAATTCAGTGCCTCGGATAAGCCTTTAATAAACAATCTGGACCTTCCCGTTCCCATTCTAAAACATTGCTTCACCTGAACTAAATATATGAGCATGACCTTGATCAGTAACTCATAAGAAAACATGCAGCAAGTAGTTAATGTATGGTGCATACATTGTAAAAGCATATACACAGGATATACATATATCAAACATAAATGTGTCTAACTTATGGTGCCTTAAAAGCAGATAGCATTTATCTGCACAACTATATAACCCAACTCTCAATACTAGTATATTAATCATACTATATTCAGAAACTAAATAAATTAGGAATCTAGTTTAAAGTACCAAACATGCGTATTTAATATATTATATAAATGGGAGAAAGCATATTTAATGGGAAATTAGTTATAAAACATTATAAATATGCTTTATTATTATCTCCATGACTAGTTCCCTATGATAGACATGATAATAAAAGTTAATCAGTTAAAATAACAACAATAAGATCTCAAAACAGTGAGTTGGGAGCAACCAACTTAATTAATATTTATTAAAATAAAGATAAGAAAGATATTTTCACAAAGAATAAACTAAAATTTTGCATATTTACAGTTTCAAGATATTTGGCATATTAAAATACATTTATAATAAAATGATAAAAATATTAAGATAAATTAAAATAAAATAAATAGGCATAAATATCCACAGAAAATTATAGATAAGATTGAATGATGACAGTGTGTTACAATTTTAGAAATATTAATTTAAAATTACAAGTTTAATTCCAGACAAGATTAATAATATATTTAGTTTTACATTAATTTAAGAATTTAGAGATCAAATATAGAACATTCATTTATATTATAGCTAGCTTTGAAAGAGTGCAATTAAAAGATTGAAAGGTCATAATTAGAGCTCTGTGGCAATTGAGAAAGTTATTGATTTTTTTTTTGTCACAGCTTCAGGCACATGGGATGGTGAAGTTGGCACTGTTTTTTCTTGGATAGACAGCTTAGTTTCCAATGGGATCTTCTTACAGCAGGCTCATGACATTGCTGATGGTTGACTGTGACAGCATATTAAGGGGACCATAGACCACCATCCCCCATAAGAAAAGTGGCAAGTCTATGCCCTCAACTCTGTAATTTTAAATTTAAAAAGGATATGGATTTAGTTGAAAACTCTGATATTAGTAAATATTGATTATAAATATTATTTATACAATTTTATCCTTGGCCACCTGATTGTTGGCAAAATCATAAGCCGCTGGAAAATCCATTAGCACACCTGTAACCTTTAGCATATTTGATTTCTTAATTTTAACTTAGTTTTTGTTCCATTTTCAAATGTCATAGTCTTACTTTATTTTTGTTATTTTATCTCTCTTGGGATTGTTCAGTAGTGCCAATTGAGTGCATAGTATTTACAACTTTGCTAACTTTAAGAAAAATATTATTATAAATTTATTTAACACACATTGATTACATAAGTAATATTTACTAAGGCAATAAACCTCAAGAGTGTGCACTTGAAAATGCGAAAGTAGGGGCCTCTTTTCTTCCAAAGCATAAGCTTGTGGTTAAGACCTGTAGAGGTCCCTACTTTTGCATTTTCAAGTGCACACTCTTGAGGTTTATTTCTTTAGTAAATATTACTTACAAAAAATATTATTGGGATATTATTTTATATAGCACTATGTTTTAATACTGTAATAGTGATATTAGTGATTAAGTCAATTATTGTAAACGTAACATTTTAAATTTAGACTTCCTGTTATACCAGCACAAGTACAGTAGCTTAACTAAAATTGTTTACAATTAGGTTTGATCAAAACCAAATTAATAATCAGTAAAAACTAATATTTCACTATATATGTATGATGGTGGAACCTGGAATATACTTAATATATGCAATCTAAGAAAACATAAAATTGAATGATAATTCAAATCAAATCGCTTTTTAAACTATGAAACTTTTAAAAATAAATATATACCAGTAATATATATATAAGACAATCTGATTACAGGTTATATCATATGAAACTTTTAAAAATAAATATATACCAGTAATATATATATAAGACAATCTGATTACAGGTTTAACATTCACACATATGTCTCTGATCATGCATACATAACTGTTTGAAATTGTTTACATAGATACTTTATGAGGGTTTAAATATGGCACAGATATAGACATGAAGGGAAAATAGGTTAAACAGGCAAGCAATCAAAGTTGACTGTTTCAATATAAAATAGCATTTCTGTTTTTGATGTAAACATAAATACAGGAAGTAATTCAATTTTATTTCTGATCCCCATGTAATATCTTCTTTTTGAATTACTTAAAACTTCATAAAATTATGAGTGCAATAAACTTTGAACAGTTGTAAATCAAGTTGCAATTATAGGGAATTTGAACACAAATTTTAATGTTACCTTCATCTATGCACTCTATCTCATACAACTGATACACATCACTACACCATAGGAAAAAGATAAATGATCTCCAATATAAGTATTTCATGCCCAACCCGCACTCATCAGTTGGTTCATATTATCATCTCCTCAGGTGCGGATCACCCAGCATATTAATAACAATTGTCAGGGCTCTAAATTGCAACCTTAATGAAACTTACTTCTACCATTCATTATTTATCAATAATCTATTTGATAATTAAAAATAATAACTAATGTATGGGTTAACAAATAATTACAGAACGAATAAAAACACTGAGAGCATTATTACACATAATATTAATAATCTCATAAATTTTTATATTTGTTGGAGAGGAGGAAAAATAAGCTCAAATCCCCACTGTAATTTACATCTCTCAGCACACTCCCATCCATTTACCATCAAAGTCACAATTAAATTTTTAAACAAATTAAAATATTTTTATGCACATCATCATCCTCCTGATCCAACCATCCACCACAGTTGCATTCATAGGTCATCTGTACTAATATCTCATTTCATTCTAAATTTGCCATCTTGATAGCTCTCTTTCTCCTCTGATAATCTTTCCTCAGGGTTTCAGAATCATAATGCATGAAGAACCATACAATGTGTTATGAATTACTAGTGATAAATAAATGTTATCCCAGTGATTACATCCATAGTTGAGCTTGGCAGAATCTAACATAGCCAATGACCACTTACTCTAAATTTCCATTTATTAAGATTAAGTTTCTAAATATAAATTTTGAAAATAATGTATTATAAACACTTTGATAATTAAAAAATATTATTAACAAGTTTATCTGGGAAGCTATTTGAATACAGCAGATGGATAAAGGATTTCATGTCCACTCACTGCACTCAATATCACGCAATAATCCTATCACATATTATAAAACTTTAATCTAGACAGGCTGAATTATTCTATTAACCTTCTTCAACAGTGAATGGAATTCTGCAGTGTTCAAATGATTTTATAAAATAATGTTTTAAATGAACTTTACCTGGTATGATTTAATAAGTAAATCATATTTCAAATTGAAACTATACTGTATCAGTGCATGACTGGGATTTCTAGAATTTCTTAGACCACAAAAGTGAGACAGAGACAAAATTTTATTTTAAAACAACAATTTTATTAACAAAGATAAAAAAAATTAAAAAAAATATCTACATTATTTACAAGGTTCCACATGTTTTTCCGTTGTTCTTCAGCTGCATATAAAAAATTCTAAATTAAATAGCTAATTTTGCTTCATTATAAAATAATAAATATGATTAATCCTTACGGAACTGGGGTTTACAATTGCCATGGGCTAGAAAAATGATTATACTATTTACTTTAACAATAGTTAATATTGAGATATAATAAATATTAAATTTCACCCTACGTCTTATGCTTTCAAATAAATGATTTATTTGACGATTAAATACATTATTTATGAATATAACTCTTCATATAATATAGAATTAATAATTGACACTAATTAGTTTAACTTAATATGCCTCAATTATATGCTTTTAAACAGGGGATATTTTATGCTTTGCTTACCTTCTCGTTAATTCAACTACTATTCAAGTGCTTAAGAATCGGTACTCAGATTGATCATTCTCTTACATGAATACCATCATATACTAGTGTCCCTACAATATTAATAATTCTTTAATTGGCTTACCATTCCAGCAAAGTTCTCAGCTGGTTGTAAATAGAGCTTTAGATACACACTGCTTCCCATTGTTAATCCCGGTATTTTAATTCTTAAATTCAATATTTAACTTAATCATTATTCTTGGCTCTTATTAGTGAAATAAAGCATTCAAATAATGCAATGTCTCAGTATAATAAATCACACATTTACTCCACAATCATCAAGTAATATCAAATTAATTTTATGACCCTTCAACCAACATTCATATTTTATACTTTTCTGTGCTCTGAATAATCTATAGCCATAAGAAACAAGTCAGCATTATCATGAGAGTTGGCAATGACCCGAATAAGAGAAAAATACTTTTTTGATTAATGCCTAACACCCTCTGGCTATCAATAACTAAATCATCTTATGGTATAAAACTAACAAAGTGGGAAATTTATCCACTACATCCAAATATTTCGTAAATTTTTATTAAATAACTTAGTGAGTGAGCTAAGCTGCAACTTCACTAGCTAGGTGGTGATTCTTTAACCAACCATTTATACAAGGGTGTCACACTAATTTGCACACATATATAAAATTTTACTCTTAAACTACCTCCATGAAATTTTGCACTGACACATGAACCAACAATTTTCTAAGTATTACTCAGCTTATATCAAACTTCATTTAACTTTTATGATAATAATAATAAAACAAGAAATGTGAATAATTTGCAAAATTATGATGGAAATAGTCCAATATAAAAATACAGCTAGAACACCATCATCACAAACCTTCAGAAAAACATCTTTCTGCACTTTTGAAACATAGTTATTGCATTTTATCACAACTCACATTCCATCTTAGAATGTAATATCTATATGCATAAATATTTAAAAATAATACCTGATCTTTTAAAAACACATTGTATAATAAACGTTCTTACTTATATCTATGTTCTTACTTATATCTCTTATTCTTTTAATTAAAAGTAAAGCATCAATTTAATATTTGAAAAAGGCATATTTCAAAATTTTAGTATAACACAACTAATAAAACCTTTTAGTATAAGTTAAATTAAAACTTAGGCATATAATTACACTTTTGCTAATCTACTTAAATTTAATATTAGAAAAATAATAATAATAAGTAATAAAATTATACTTAGAGAGTCGTCCTAAATCGTCCTCTGGATCTTTTTTACATTGCTGCTGCAAATCTCATTTAGTTTTGTGTTTAATCTTATGTATTTTGTTTTGTTCTGTGTGCACACATATTGGATTGTATAATCCATTGGAAAAGTCTAATAAATTCTAATGAATTAATCCTTAAGGTTTGTTATCCCTGTTTAAAGTTTTAGCATGTAATCCCTTTAAGTTTTGAGATGCTTAAAATATTAATCCAAGGTCCTTGTTTTTCTGAAATCATTTTAGATATTGGTAATCCTTATGATTGAACACAATGATTTTTCATTTCATATGAAATAGTTTATTCAATTTTTGGGTTCTTGCATGAAATTACATTTCATAGTATAAAATAACCAGCTTTCTGTTTAGACATATACATTGGTTTAATGTGGCTTCACTGAAAGAAATATATTTATTCACATATTTCTCCATGAATTCTCAAAATATTCCTTTAATTTTGTCAATTTAGTTACTAATTATATTTCTTTTTCTTTATTAATCATTTAGTTTTCATTGATAAATGGTTACTTTAATTCACAGCGATACCATAATTATTTCAAATGGGATTTAACACATAACACTAGCATTGGAATTCAGTTCTCTACTTATTTTTAATAAAATTAAAAATTATCTTCTTTCAGAATTTTTGATAATACAAATAATCAGATCCATCTATTTTAATAAATATCAGTTTGAAATACAGATTCATACAATACAGTGTTTCCTTGATTTTCCTCTGGCAAAGTCTTCTCTGCAGTTTAAGCTTCACTGTTTGCCGATTGCTAAAATTACTATAGGTGTATAAAAAAATTCATGAAATTGATCAACTTCAGGAGAAACAAGTACATGCCTATAATAAAAAGTTACACGCTGATCATTTCTTAAAATATTACTAAATTTTTGACTAAGTTTTTTATTCAGAAAAAGAAATCAGAAGTAAAAAAAATTGACTTAAAATTTTAGTATTAAAATTGATAATTTAATCTGATAAGGTTCTTCTACACAGACTGATGGTGAAGAGAGCCCCTCCTAACGGATGGGTTGACCTTTTATACTGTCTGGATTCCCCATTTCAATTTCTGAATGATTGACTGCCAAACTAATTATACCTAAATTTTAATTGGTTGATTACTATTCTTTTACAATTATTTATTCACACTTTTTACAAAAATCATGTGGTTTTGTTACAATTTTTCCCGCTTGTGGAAATCCCCCTGAAAAAATAAAAATGGATGTTTTTTAATAAAAAATAAACAATACATAGCAACTTGACTTTAAACCCTGGATTTTGAATGGGAATTGGCTGCTATGAATGAAATAGTGAAACAAAATAATAATTTTTTAAAAAGACTTTCCACCAAGATCCTGCATTATTTTTACTGATTAATAATTAATTCTATAATTGAAATTTCTAACAAATTTTACACACATGCACTTATACACACATATAAAATACTATCTAAACTGATTGCTTAATACTTGTATTGATTCTTGATCTTTTTTTTTAGATAATTGCTTAAATTTAAATTATAGCATTACAATTCATTGTTATAAAAAGTAAGATTGTTTACTTATCACTATCATAAAGTCAACATTATACATTCTACTCCCCCTTTTTTTTTTATATCTCTAAACTATTAATAATAATTTATACATATTTTTAATAAATAAAGTTCTCAACTATAATGGCTTCTGATTTAATATTACTTTATCAATCAGACACTAAAATAAAATAATCTATGTTTATAAAACTTTATGAATGAATGTTGGTTTGTGTGCTAAGTAATTTAAATAAATTTATTTGAACTTTTAATTGAATTTAGGATGACCTTAAAAAAAAATGTTTGTGTAAATGATAAATATTTTTCCAATACATATATACAATTATGACAGACAAATATAAAACATGGCCCTTATTCCCAGGAGGCTGTAAAGTCACTAGCCAAGGCAGCAGTTGGTGGCTGAAGGTGGAGGGTGCTAAGAATCCCCTGATTGTAGACCCAGGCTGCCATTTGATGATGACTTTTTATTTAGGTACTTACAACTGCAGATCACTTTCAAGTGAAGGAAGATTGCAAGAATTAGAAGAAGAACTGTCTTATATTAAATGGGACATTATTGGACTTTGTGAAGTTAGAAGAAAAGGAGAAGAAACAATTGATTTAAAAAGTGGACATATACTCTATTATAAAGACACACATATTGGAAATACAAGTGGAGTAGGATTCATTATAAATAAAAAGTGGAAGAACAATATTGTGGAGATTGATGGTGTATCGGACAGAGTGGCAAGATTAGTTATACAGCTTAATAGCAGATACCAAATGCAGATAATTCAGGTTTATGCCCCAACAGGTTCTCATAGAGATGAAGTAGTAGAAGATTTTTATATGGATGTACAAAAGGCTTTTGATCAGAGTAAACAACATTTTAAAATTGTTATGAGAGACTTTAATGCTAGAATTGGTAGACAAATGAAAGATGAAATTGCTGTAGGTAATTTTGGTTATGGTAATAGAAATGAGAGAGGACATAGACTTGTGGAGTTTGCAGAAAAAGAAAAACTTTATATTATGAATTCATTTTTTGAGAAAAATGTTAAAAAGAAATGGACATGGAAGCATCCAAATGAAGGTACAGCACAATTCGATTATATTTTGACTAACAGAAAATACATATTTCAAGATTGTAATGTTCTTAATAAATTTAACACAGGAAGTGATCATAGATTAGTAAGGTGTAAGTTACATGTTAATGTAAAACTAGAGAGACAAAAATTATTAAGAAAAACAATATTTACAGTTGATATTCCTAATCTTCAGAAACATTCTAATGAATTTATATTAGAACTTACAAATAGGTTTCAAGTGTTAAAAGATTTTGAACATGATTCAGATTTGAATGAAATTAATATGAAAATAACTGATACACTTTTAAAAACTGCAACAAACATAGCTGGTAGAAAAAAGCAGCAATTGACTATTAAAATTTCTACTGAGACTAGAGAATTTATGAAGAAAATAAGGAATATGAAGATATACAAAAATGATGTATTAAAAAGAATTGAATATCTCAAATTTTGTAAAATGGTACGGAAAAGAGTTGAAAATGATATAAGAAAGTATAAATGTGAACTAGCAAGGAAAGCTGTAGAAGAAAATAAAAGTCTCAAAAATGTTAAAGAACATTTTGGAATTGGTAGGAAGTTTATATCTGCAATAAGAAAAAAAAGATGGAATTATTACTAAAAAGAGAGATGACATCATGAAATTGGTAGAAGATTTTTATCCAGAATTATATATTAATAAAGAACAAGTACCTCCTATATCTATTACATCTTCCGAATTGCCCAGAATTTTAAATGAAGAAGTGAGACATGCAATTAAGTGTATGAAGAAAGGAAAGGCTCCAGGAAATGATGGAATTATAATTGATTTATTAAAAGAAGCAGGTGAAGAAATAGAAACAATTTTAGCAAAGTTATATACCAAATGTCTAAATGATAAAGATGTACCGGAAGATTGGAAGAATGCAGTAATAATATTAATATTTAAAAAAGGGTGATAAAGAAGATATTAGAAATTACAGACCTATCAGCCTTTTATCAGTTTTATATAAAATTTTTACCAAGATAATTACAACTCGTCTACAGAGAACTTTGGATTTTCACCAACCAAGAGAACAAGCTGGATTTAAAAGTGGTTTTAGTACAATAGATCATATCCAGGTATTGAGTGAAGTCATAGAAAGGACAAATGAATATGAGTTGTCATTATGTTTTGGATTTGTAGATTATGAAAAGGCATTCCATTTTATACACATTTCTTCAGTGATTAAAGCATTGGATCATCAAGATATAGATTCAGGATATTGTCATATTTTAAAGAATATTTATAAAATGCAACAGCAACAATTAGATTACATAATGATACTGGAAAAATCAACATTGAGAAAGGTGTAAGACAAGGTGACTCCATATCTCCAAAACTCTTTACAGCAGTGCTGCAAGAAGTATTTTGGGGATTAAAATGGGAAACTAAAGGAGTAAAAGTAAATGGAGAGTATTTAAGTCATTTAGATTTCACAGATGATGTAGTTGTTTTTGCAAATAATGCTTCAGAGCTGCAGGAAATGTTGCAGGAGTTAGCAGATGAAAGTAGAAAAGTGGGACTAAAGATAAATGTTAAAAAGACTAAAGTAATGTTTAATCGATTTGTTCAAAATATGAAAATAAAGATTGATTATGAAGAATTACAAGAAGTTAACAGGTACAAATACCTTGGTCAGATTATTAGTACAGATGGAAACATAATGGAGGAAATTAATCATAGAATTAAACTTGGTTGAAGTACTTTTGTTAGAAATAACTTGATAATAAAAGGAAATATGCCTATGTGTTTGAAAAGGATGTTTTTTAACAAATGTGTTTTACCAGTTTTTATTTATGGATCTGAGACTTGGACACTTAATAGAAGAGCAATACAGAGACTTCAGACCACTCAAAGGAGTATGGAGAGATGAATGTTGAGAGTAACAAGAAGAGATCGAAAACGCAATGTATGGGTAAGACAACAAACAAGTGTTACTGACCTTATTGAAAAAAATTAAAAGATTGAAATGGGGTTGGGCTGGACATATTGCTAGAAGAGATGATAATAGATGGACAATTAAAATTTTAAACTGGATTCCAAGAGATTGTAAAAGACTGAGAAAGAGACCACATGTGAGATGGATGGATGAAATAAGAAAATGTGCAGGGGTGTTGTGGAGAAGAGAAGCTAAAGATGGGAGATGTATTAAACTTGGAGAGACCTTCATCCTGCAGTGGATTGATAATGGTTGATGATGATGATGATTTGGACTTTTATTTTGATTTAACATAGCACAATATAAAATACATTTATATTACCATAAAATATACCCTATGTGGAAAATTTTAATAAACACTGTTATAAATGACTTAGCTTAAACAGTAATGGAGCTTTGGTTAAAACCAAAGGCTACAGTATATATATATATATATATATATATATATATATATAATTGGTACTTGAGTATTAGTCCTGCAACATAGGGGAGATAGCAGGCCTTTTCACATCTGCTATAAATGTGTAATATTGCAATCACATCATATTGAAAGAAAAGAAACACAGCAATATATATCAAAAACATGTGAAAATTTCTCTTTTTCAAAATGTGATTTTCTTTGTGATATTTGACATTTTTTGTCACCTATTGTCCAGATTTTTTTTCTGAAAACAGCATTTGAATTATTTCTATTTGTGAATTATGTCAGTTTATTTGATTTTAAGTAAGTGAGTGTAAGTAGTTTTCATATTTTTATTTTTATTTTGTTTTCATAATTTCATAAGTAATCACAGTTCATCAATCCAGAAACTGGGGTTCACACACAAAGTATCAAAACTCAATGGAGTTTCATAAAATGGCAAAATAAACAGCAATCAGGGTTATGTGGTATACATTACACAAAAATGATACATTTTTGTATACTCAAAAATATCAAATAATTGTTTCTGCCAGGAAAAATGCCATAATAAAAGTCTTATAATTTATCTTTCTTTTTTGTTGTGAATTTTTTTTTTTGTTTTCTTTTCTTTTTTAAAAAAAATATGTTTATTAGCATTTTTTGAAAAATGACATTGCAGTCACATATTCAATAAAACTCCATTGGGGGGGGGGGGATTTTCAGGTCAGGTC
The DNA here is from genome assembly GCA_028023455.1 of Epiperipatus broadwayi. Classification (NCBI taxonomy): domain Eukaryota; kingdom Metazoa; phylum Onychophora; class Udeonychophora; order Euonychophora; family Peripatidae; genus Epiperipatus; species Epiperipatus broadwayi. Next base: position 3,898,191 of record JAQFVV010012474.1, on the reverse strand, counting down.
TTCATTTTCTGTGTTAAAAGTAAATGTCAAATTAATTGTTTAAACATGATCAATTCCTGGTATTTATTACAGAGTAAGTAGCATATATCCATATTTTATGTGTTTTTGTAAATAATATTTTAAATATATATAATTTAGTGATTGTTTTGTGCATATGTAAAGTAACATGTGGCAGTTGCATAATGGCCAAGAATATTTGCTTTTTAAGAAAACAAATTTTTGTTTCAAAATGTTGTTTTTAAATATCCATTTCTTTCTCAAAATCATACATCTGTTTATTTTTTATAGTTTTAGTTGTATCCTGCAACATGTACTGACCTGTGTAATGGTATCTTTTATTTTATCTATTTTTTTTTTGGGGGGGGAAGCAAGAAAATGTACTCTTTAAAATAACAAATTTTTGGTTTAAAATGTTGTTTTTAAATATTTCTTTCTTTCTCAACATCATATATATATATTTATAATTTTAGTTGTGTGAGAAAGTGTTATTTTTAGTACTGCAACACAGTATTAAATCTGCTGTGTCTTTAAAATTCATATCAATCTGCCAATAACTTTGTAAATCTTGCAAAAATGTCATGTATAAGATCTGTGTACATGTTATTTTGGCAACATCACAACATTACAAAGTTATCAGTGAGTTGATATGAATATGAAAAGGTGCAGCATGCCTGATACCATGTTGCTGGGCTAATACTCAACTACTATATAATCAGTGCTCAATTTATATTAAGAGAGGAAATCTTCAAACTTTAATGGACAGATTTCAATCTACTCTATTGCCCACCCTCAAATCTTCAACTATCCATATCCTTAAAAATCTGATGATGGAATGCCACAATACCTTGTTGATGCCAATATTATTATCATGTCTATGTTCCATCATTATATTTTTAATAATATGGATGGCTAAAGAGTTGGAGGGTGGAGTAGAATGAATGCTGTCCATTAATGATTGAAAAAGTGCTATATTTACATAAACTGAACACTGATTATAGATGAAAATCTGGACCAACTGATGAGTACTGGTTCAAGACAAAATATGTATATTGGATTATTTATCTTTTAACTTGTGTGTTGTCATGTGTATCAGTTGTATAAGATGGAGTAGATAGCTGAATAGAGCTTAAAAATATGTGGTCAAAAACCTTACAATTACATCTAAACTCCAATTATATTTGTATTCCAATCAAGTTCTAGTAATTTGCTTTTGGTAAATACTGAAAGAAAAATGAATCAGATTGTTGCAAGAGATCGTGACCCCTCCCAACTATGCTTGTGATAATTTATTTTTAGACGTTTTACTAATATATTTTAGGAATGTATGGTGTAGTCAGAGAAATCTTTTTTAAAGGTGTGAGATTTGTTGAATAATTGGCAGTATGTAAATCACTTTGAACAACACAACAACAACAACAAAAGATTATCGATTCAAAAAACTAGTATTCAATGTATCCCTGAACACAAATTTATCTTGACAAAAAAAGAGGTCGTTGTATTTATTTTTTCATTATTTAAATAAAAAAAACTTTACCTAACGAAGTTCATCAAAAGCAAACTTTTTCCTTCTCACGATATATTTTTTTAGCAATATTAAAAAAAAAAAAAAAGATAAATTTCGTTTTCATTTTTACTTTTTTAAAAATCAAGTAATTACTTAGGCATGGTACATTAATTTATTCTGATTACTTTTTATTATTATTTATTTTATTTTTTTTGGCTTACAATTTTTTTCTACAAAAAAAAAAAAAGATTTAAAAAATAATAATAATGATACTATATTTAGACTCACCAGCCTTTAAGACATTTTAAATGTTATTTTAAATCTTTTATGTTTAAAATTTATTACTTTAAAGAAGGAACGGACTATTTTATTTTTTCATTTATCATTTCTTCCGCAGATTTATCACTAATCTAAATGTGAATAAAACTTGTCAAAATAAAAAGAAAAATATACTGACACTCATATTTTTATATTGAGAACATGCTATAATACATAAAAAAAATCATATTTTACTTAATTTTTAAAATACGGAATAAATTATTTAACTCAGTAAATATTATGTACCTAAATATACAATCTCATCATCACCGATTATTTAC
>JAQFVV010012474.1:3746088-3891088 GCA_028023455.1 Epiperipatus broadwayi | reverse complement strand
ACTGTTAAATTGAAATTCTGTCCATGTACCAACAAACTAAATAATATTTTAATGATTATTAATAAGAATTTTTAATAAATTGTTTTATTGACAATTGGAACTTTTAATTAATACATATATAACTTAATTACAAAAAAAGATTACTGAGAACAAGTTTAGTTTTATTTAAGAAAAAAATATGTATTATTATTATAAGTTATATTTAACCATTTGGGACTTAAATAAATGTTTACTATAAAAATCAGTCACATGTCACATGACCTATATAATTTGCATTACCAATATGAAATAGATAAAGAGCCTGATAATAAATCTAAACAAGCTTATTTCTTATATTTTTTAAGATAAATGCTACAAAAAAAGTATCTGAAGCCTTTATCTATGATTTATTCCATCCCCAGATGTGTTTCAAGCTATGGTTCTCTTTAGTGAGAAGCTAGGACATTAGATTCAAAATACTAACTCAAGCCAAGCATTTATCTAATTCTTAAATATTAAAAAAAAGGTCTAAATCTCCAGATACCTACATGTCTTCAAATTTAGATCTTTAACTAAAGAAACTATATGGGCCTGAACTAATTTCCCAAAATTGGTATGTTAACAATTTAATATATCCAAAGCCCTAATAGAAAAATTATATTAATAAAAATAAGTCACTTGCATTACCAATAGGTAATATATAAAGTGCATGATAATAGCTCTAAACCTGCTTATTTATTCTACTTTTTTGACAAATTCTACAACAGAAAGTACCTGAAGCCTTTATCTATGATTGTCCCCATTGCCAGAGCATGTTTGAGCTATGGCTTTCTTCAGTAAAAAGCAAGGACTAAGATATTAGATACAAAATACTAACTCAAGCCAATCATTTATCTAATTTTTAAATATTAAGAAAAATATCTAAATCTGCAGACACCTATATGGCTTCAAATTCAGCTCTTTAACTCAAAACCAGTCTGGGTATCGGGACAATCATAGATAAAGGCATCAGGTAATTTCTCTTGTAGCATTTATTATAAAAAATTAAAATAAATAAGCTTGTTTAGAGCAATTAACAGGTTCTTTATAGATTACATATTGGTAATGCAAGCAATATAGACCATGTGACATGTGATTGATTTTTACTAATATTATAATTTTGCTATTAGGGCTTTGGCTATATTAAATTGTAATTTTGGCATCATGGAATTTAGTTCAGGCTCATATAGTTTCTTTAGTTAAAAAGCTAAATTTGTAGACATGAAGATGTATGGAGATTTAGATCATTTTTTTAATATTTAAGAATATAGATAAATGTTTGGCTTGAGATTGCATTTTGAATCTAATGTCCTAGCTCCTCACTGAGGACAGCCATAGCTCAACAGGTCTGGGGATGGGGATAATCATAACTTAAGACTTCAGGTACTTTCTCTTGTAACATCAAAAAATAAAATAATACTTAGAAGTGTTGAAAGAGATCATTAAACATATTAACTTCTATAAATTATCGATATGGTATTAACCAGAAAAAAAAAATTGCTATAATCCAACATTCTATAGTGCAAAAATAGAGGGATCATTGTTTTCATTTAAACTTTCCTCTATTCTTTTTAAAATGTTTTGACATGTTATAAATTATTTTAAACATTGGGTAAACTATACCTGCCATATGATTTTTATGAGTATAGTAAGATTTAAAAACATTTATTAGTTACAACATCAACATCGGAGTTTGGGAATTTGTTTGAATTTATGCTTAAAATAGTTAAATATAGTTTCTGAGACATATCTTCATTATTCAACATTCAAGTTCACCTAGGTAGCAAAAATAATATGGCTAAGTTGATTAACAATCAGCTGATGAATTTTATTTAAAAAAAAACTTGATTTAGATATTTATATATATTAAAAAATAATAAAATTTCTTCCAAATTTAAATTTCATTTTATAACCACCCCAAGCAGCAATGTACTATATATATATATATAATTTAATATTTATAAATACAATAAATATGTAAAGTAATAATTTAAAATTTTTTATCCACTTAGGAGCATTTTCGACTATCTTTGTAATCTTTGTTAACTAACACTTTGAAAGGCTATCTTTCCAACAATACCATAATCTTAATGTTAAGTATTTCTTATTTTGAAATAATAGACTTTGTAAAAATTCATCAGATAAAGCTAAAAATATTGAAAAGTATTCGAATGAATTGTTAAATGTTGGCTACAATTATAATCATATATATTGAAACAAAAATGCTGTTTCACGGGTGTATTTATTCTAAGAGCTACTTACCCTGCCACCTTAAAAAACAACAGATGTATAAAAAAGTCGATCTTATATATTTTCTACAAAAATATAGCAAAAAGTTAGTTTATGATGTTACAAGAAAATCATTATTTTTTTATAATTGAGGGGAAAAAAATAAAGATTAAATCATTATTGATTTTATAGTTTCAAATTATGATGTAAATAAAAGCTGGCATTTGTTAAAAATATTTACATTTTTAATTTTTGGAACGATGTTTTCAAAAAAAGTGTGATAACAGCTTGAGGCAGTCTTAATAAATTGAAAAACCTGTCTTAATCTTCATGGCTTCTTGTATATCCTGCTAAAAAGTAGATTATCCAATCATTATGAAGAGAAAGGGAATCGGACTTAAATGAGAGTTGTGGGATGATCAGGATACATGGGCTGAACTGTTTAATCAGTCCAAGAATCAGATATATATAGTCAAGTTGCAAGTGCAGAGCAGATTTTTTAAAAATTTTTTCAAAGAAATTTTTTAGGAGATCAAATAGTCATTTTTTTTTCAAAGGGATACTTTTCAAGTAGCTGTTAAAGAAGAATTTTGGAAAAAAAGATTTCAATTTTAAAAAGATATTAAGAGCAGTTAAAGAACCTCTATTAATGATGGAAAAAGAAAACATTATTAAGGAAAACATAATGATGGAAGGGTAAATGGTAACAGCTTTTCTCTTCATTCTAAGCCATGATTTTCCAAGATTTGCCTGGATAGACATGATAGAAAGGAGATAATGCCATTCAGCTGAAATGTGATGCCCCTTTTGAAGGCAGTCACATCATTGATATGAAGAAACAAACTGGATAAATGAAGGTAATGATTTCATAAAAATATTTGATAGTATGTGCGTTTATAGAAGACAAGACAAAATGTATTTCTTAAACTAAAATTACATGTGTTTTTAAAAGACAAACAAAATGTCTTTATTATAAATAACATGATAATTATGAATAAATGTAGCTGCATGAAAATATGTTTGTTACTGGAAAATTATAAATGAAACTAAAATTATGAAAATCGTTTATCATTGATAAATTATCAATGAAAATGCTGATCAACTTATATCTGGAAACCTACATCTGAGCCAGACCAAACAGCAATATTTATGCTAGACATTAGAGTAACCAAATAAAATTACAAATGCTCACCTGCCTATTAATTATATAAAATATTATGCATAACTATAATTTATTAAATTATAATAACATTTATTATTTAGATGAAATTAGAAAATATCAAAATGAAAATATACATACAAAATGAATGTATTTAGTAAATTTATACTATATTATGAACAAATTCAAACATTTAGATATGAATTAGTATGTCAATAAAAGTTAATGATTATATGTGTATAATGCACATACTTAAATAAGTTGAAAGATTAAGAAAATCTTTTTTTCTCAAAGATTTTATTTATTGTTTGAAAACTGAGAAAAGTAATACAAATAGAGAATTAAACCATGTTATATATATGAGTTGAGAAATAAGAATACCAAACCAATGAACCTAGGATAAACGTGCATATAGTATGGATTCAAACCTGGATTTGGATAACCATGAATAAAAATATATGTATTATGCTTTAACTAAATCAAAATTAAGTGGAACTCTGAATTAAATACAATGCTATTAGTTATATTCATTATTATATCTGTAAAGGATATCTACATACAAAAATAATTTAAACCATATTACATGTGACCAATACCTAAAATAATATAAATCACAATTAAGTAGAACTCTCAATTAAGTGCTATTCATTGTCTTCATTATTATCTCTGTTGTCTTAATATGTCACACTCCTCTCTGTGAACTAACTAAATGATTAAAGAAGTAAACTGTTAAAAAACTTTTAAAAAAGTACTTTATTATACTCTCAACAAGTTACATTCTTTAAGTCATATTGAAGTATATCAAAGAAGAACAATGGACTGTAAGTGGAATATTTATTTGAATAAAGTGAAACTCTGAATTGAATGCTCTCAGTTATCTTCTATATTGCATTCCTCTCTGTGAATTAATTAAATAACTAAAGATGTAAGTTGTTAAAAGAACTATGAAAGAAAGACTTTATTATACAACAAATTACATTCTTTAAGTGCTATTATTGGAGGTATACCAAAGAACACAATGGACCAGAAATGAATAAAACAATGAATCTTCACATGGAAATGAAGGAACTTTATTAGAAGAACTTGCAAATTAATTGTTAAATAAAACTATTGTTACTTAAAATTAATTGTAGTTATCCAGTTGTTCAATTATATTTTGTTGTTATTGCATCACTCATCATTCAGTGCACTTGTTCATGAGACTCTCATGCCTCCTGATCTATGTCTGGCATAACTAGACCTAGGTAAGTCAGGTTGTAGTGAGGTGGAACTCTAGTGGTGCTGTTTGGAAAACCAAACAGAATTGTCTAGATGCTTCCAGTCTCTATGGTACTACATCCTCTGGTGAGCAGAAAATATTGTTGTAGGGGGGAGGGTAACATCTGCATTGGGAAATGCCAATTGATAGTTCCATCTTGCAACATGCTCATCAAGAAATTGTTGCAACCAAGGTAATAAAGAGGTTATATGGGTCTGGTTACATTTGGTGCCCTGGGTGAGGCCTTATCTAGATAGCCTATTCTTAGGCATATGCAGATCACAATTCTGTGATATGAACAGAGCATATGATGCAGTGATGTGATTTATTTTAAAAGAGGTGGAAAAATAAAATTTTAAAAGAAAAACAACATAAAAATGAATGGCATAAATGATAGATAAAGAATAATAACAGGCATAACAAAGACTTGGAGTTAAATTATGGTATGAATGGAGAGAGAAGCTTATCAAAATTGAAATAAAAAAGTACAAATAAAATTTTAAAAAAAATATTGATGATAACCAGATCAAAAGCAAAAAAGATGATGAATACAGAAAGTATAAAGAATCTTCCTGAGAAAGAAGTTAAACAAAAAGACAAAGCAGATGACCGAAAGCAACCACAGAGAACAGGAGAGACGTCCATGTTAGCCCAGTTAATGGAAATGATAAAAGAAACTAACAAAGAACAGATAGAACAGATAGAAGGAGATAACAAGAAAAGAGATGAACAGAGAAAAGAAGGTAACAAGAAAAGAGAGGAACAGAGAGAAGAAGACAACAAAATGAACAAAGAGAAAAAGACAACAAGAAAAGAGATGAACAGAGAGAAGAAGACAACAAGAAAAGAGAGGAACTGAGAGAAGAAGACAACAAGAGAAGAGATGAACAGAGAGATGAAGACAACAAGAAAGAGGAACATAAAAAAGAACACAGAGAACAGAAAGAAAAAGACAAAAGAAAATTGGAAAAAAAGAAATCAGAGAAATAACCGAAAGCCAAAATGAAAAGTTCTACCAGTTGATAAAAGATATTTCTAACAAAATATTAAAAATTAAGAAGGAAGTGATGGAGGAAGTAAAAGGCTCACTAATAGACCAAGAATTCAAAATGACCCAGATATGCAAGGCCATGGATACAAAATTAATAAGAATACAAGAATCCATGCAGGAGGTTGATATACTGACCACCCAGATGAAAGAGATAGAAATAAAAAAATAGCAATACATTGCCTAAACAAGGAAAGGCAGAAACAGTCCCAAAAGAAAGTAAAAAAGAGAATAATCATGATGTCCCTATAACTAACCAGATGTCTGGAATTGTAAATCAATTCTTAAAAATTAGAACTTTTTTCGAGAGCTGTAATGAAGCACCTATAGAATATATAAAGAGTTTGGAGAGATACTTTAGTATTAATGTATTGACAGAAGAGGCAAAACTGGCAAAATCATGTCATCTCCAAGGTGCAACACAAGCATGGTGGTATCCACTGTTCACCCAACCTATAAATTTTGATGATTTTAAAGGAGCACTAATTAGCTGCTACTGGAGCGATGATTATCAGGAGAGAATTAAATATAAGGTGTCCCAGGAGAAATGTCCATCTGGATAGCCTTATACACCTTTCTTTAGAAGACAGGTGGCCAGGTTAAAAGCCTTGACATCTGAGCCCTTATCTGAACTCCAGATTATTAGATTGATATGGCACAGCTTCCCAAGTTACATAGAAAGAATGCTAATTGTGATTGATCTATTGAGCAGGTTGTTGAATTACTAACAGCATATGATAGCTGCAGTGCAACAGCAGCCAAGGGAGGAGGAGCAAAGCAACCACAAAACAAACCTCCCTATAGAAGATATTCTAGAATAGGAGCCATTAGATACAAAAAGAAAATGCTTCCCAGAAATGTGTGTACAACTATTACCCACCACCATGATATCATCACCAAAGAAATTAAGCATCAGCATGGAAGAGAAGAAGAAGAAATTCAACAGGTGAAATGCAAAGCCCATATAAGATCCTTATCACAAAAAATCATGCAGTAGTGATGAGCTGGAGAGAAGTGTGGATAAAAAAGCAAGCACCCATGATGATGTCTGGCCTAAAAAATGACCAAAGACAAAATAATATAGGAGTCCATCACCATCACCTCCAGACATGAAAAAATATTATTGGAGAACTGATCATGATTACCAGTCTCCCAAACCAGGCTGTAGTTACAATACAGAACAATAAAGTAAAGATAGCTGATGGAAGAATTTTGTGAGTTGGATGTAGTGATGCATGAATTTGGTGTTTTTCATGTTGAGATGGGTGGATGATTGAGCAGGGCTGCTTTGATGCAATGTGTTTATGATGCTCTAAAGTATATGCTCGGCACTATCCAGACCTGGATGGTGAGCTTCAAGAGTAGTGCAGCAGTGTGTATATATAGGCCTGATGTATAGGCCATGGTCTCATAAATATACCAAATGAATAAGCCCTTAAGACTCACAGAAGTTGAGCAGGCTTTCCTGACTGCCAAATTGTTTTTTTCTGGTTCCTACTCTTTGTGGATGATCCTTCTAGGTACTAGAGAGGTAGTGCTTAAAAATGAGGTATTTTCTCATGACTTCATGGGGTAGTGTGTACTGGTAGGTTGTGCTTGGCCATCTACTTGTCCTGGTGTTGGAGGCTACAGTTCATGTATTCATGTTTCCAGCTCATCTTACCTATTTCATCAGCACATCTAAAACCAGAAGAGATGCAGTAGTGAGAGATGAAGTGTATAATATGTAGAATAAGATCATACTTCCAGGCGATTTCATCCCTAAATATGGTTGGGGGTAATGACACAAAAACACTGTTTCACAAGTGTATTTATTCTAAGAGCTAGTTACCCTGCCACCTTGAAAAACAGAAGATGTATAAAAAAGTTGATCTTACATTTTTTCTATAAAAATATAGCAAAAAGTTAGTTTATGATGTTACAAGAAAATCATTATTTTTTTATAATTGAGAAAAGAAAATAATAAAGATAAATCATTATTGATTTTATAGTTTCAAATTATGATGTAAATAAAAGCTGGCATTTGTTAAAAAGATTACAATTTTAATTTTTGGAACAATGTTTTCAAATAAAGTGTGATAACAGCTTGAGGCAATCTTAATAAATTAAAAAAACATGGCTTTATCTTCATGCTTTCTTATCTATCCCACTAAAAAAGTAGATTATCCAATCATTATGAAGAGAAAGGCAATCAGACTTAAATGAGAGCTGTGGGATGACTAGGATACATGGGCTGAACTGTTTAATCAGTCCAAGAATCTGATATATATATATATATATATAGTCAAGTTGCAAGTTCAGAGCAGATTTTTAAAAAGTTTTTTCAGAGATTTTTAGGAGATCAAATAGTCATTTTTTTTTTCAAAGAGATATTTTTCAAGTAGCTGTTAAAGAAGAATTTTGAAAAAAAAAAAACATTTCAATTTTAAAAAGATATTAAGAGGAGTTAAAGAATCTCTATTACTGATGGAAAAAGAAAACATTATTAAGGAAAACATAACATGGAAGGGTAAATGGTAACAGCTTTTCTCTTCACATTATTAAGGAAAACATAACGATGGAAGGGTAAATGGTAACAGCTTTTCTCTTCATTCTTAGCCATGATTTTCCAAGATTTGCCTGGATAGACATCATAGAAAGAAGATAATGCCATTCAGCTAAAATGTGATGCCCCTTTTGAAGGCAGTCACATCATGGATATGAAGAAACAAACTGGATAAATGAAGGTAATGATTTTATAAAAATATTCGATACTATGTGCGTTTATAGAAGACAAGACAAAATGTATTTCTTAAACTAAAATTATATGTGTTTTTAAAAGACAAACAAAATGTCTTTATTATAAATAAAATGGAAATTATGAATAAATGTGGCTGCATGAAAATATGTTTGTTACTGAAAATTATAAATGAAACTAAAATTATGAAAATCATTTATCATGATAAATTATCAATGAAAATGCTGATCAACTTATATCTGGAAACATACATCTGTGCCAGACCAAACAGCAATATTTATGCTAGATATTAGAGTAACCAAATAAAATTACAAATGCTCACCTGCCTATTAATTATATAAGAATATTACACATAACTATACTTTATTAAATTATAATAATGTATTTATTATTTAGATGAAATTAGAAAATATAAAAATGAAAATATACATAAAAAACGAATGTATTTAGTAAATTTATACTATATTATGAACAAATTCAAACATTTAGATATGAATTAACATGTCAATAAAAGTTAATGATTATATCCGTATAATGCACATACTTAAATAAGTTGAAAGATTAAGAAAATCTTTTTTTTTCCTCAAAGATTTTGTTCATTGTTTGAAAACTGAGAAAAGTAATATAAACACAGAAGTAAACCATGTTATATATACGAGTTGAGAAATAAGAATATCAAACCAATGAACCTAGAATAAATGTGCATATAGTATGGATTCAAACCTGGATTTGGATAACCAAAAATAAAAATATATTTATTATGCTTTAACTAAATCAAAATTAAGTGGAACTCTGAATTAAATACAATGCTATTAGTTATATTCATTATTATATCTGTAAAGCATATCTACATACACGAATAATTTAAATCACATTACATGTGACCAATACCTAAAATTATACAAATTACAATTAAGTGGAACTCTGAATTAAGTGTTATTAGTTGTCTTCATTATTATCTCTGTTGTCTTAATATGTCACACTCCTCTCTGTGAACTAACTAAATGATTAAAGATGTAAACTGTTAAAGAAGTATTAAAAGAAGGACTTTATTATACTCTAAACAAGTTACATTCTTTAAGTCATATTGAAGTATACCAAAGAAGAACAATGGACAGTAAGTGGAATATTTATTTGAATAAAGTGAAACTCTGAATTAAATGCTATGAATTAAATGCTATCAGTTATCTTCTATATTGCATTTCCCTCTGTGAATTAATTAAATAACTAAATATGTAAGTTCTTAAAAGAACTATGAAAGAAGGACTTTATTATACAATAAATTACATTCTTTAAGTGCTATTATTGGAGATATACCAAAGAACACAATGGACCAGAAATGAATAAAACAATCAATCTTCACATGGATATGAAGAAACTTTATTAGAAGAACTTGTAAATTATTATTGTTAAATAAAACTATTGTTACTTAAAATTAATTTTAGTTATCCAGTTGTTCAATTCTACTTCGTTTTTATTGCATCACTCATCATTCAGTGCACTTGTTCATGAGAATCTCATGCCTCCTGAGCTATGTTGGTATAACTAGACCTAGATAAGTCAGGTTGTAGGAGGTGGAACTCTAGTGGTGCTGCTTGGAAAACCAAACATAGAAATGTCTAGATGCTTCCAGTCTCTATGGTACTACTTCCTCTGATGAGCAGAAAATATTGTTGTAGGGGGGTGGGTGGGTTAACATATGCATTGAGGAATGCCAATTGATAGTTTCTTCCTGCAACATGCTCATCAGAAAATTGTTACAACTGAGGTAATAAAGGGGTTGTATAGGTCCAGTTACAATATAATGTTATTAAAAATTATAATATGAAATATAAAAATAAAAATTTGAATAATATTGATTCTCCTGCTAATAATAAAAAATATGGTTATCAATACCATATATTTTCAATAATCAAGTAAATTTTATAAGAAAAACTTACAATGGTATATGTGATGTAGCATTTTATGCACCTTCTACATTAAACAAATTAATAAATAACTCTAGAGATAAAACCTCATTTATAAATAAAAATTGCATCATTTATAAATAGATATGTAGATGTGGTAGCAGATATATAGGGGAATTGAGATACACATTGGAAAACCAATTAAAGAGCACTTAACTGTTATTAAAATGGTTTCAGAAAACAAAACAAAATCGCAATGTGAATAATACGTTTCAGCATCGTTTTTTTCCGACCATGATAACTCATGTATTTATGGGTTTTAGCTTCAATCATAATAATGTAAAATATATTGCAATTTAAAAATATAACAACAAGAGGAAAATAAAGGAAGCTATGCTAATATACAACTACAAACAATACCTAATTAACAGACAGACAGTAAACATTAAGATCATGGAATTGTGAGAAGTTAGCTTTTCAAAGTGTTACTTGACAAAGACTTCAGAGATTGTCATAAGTGTTCCTAAGTGGATAATTTTTTTTAAAGTTATTACTTTACATATTTCTATTTACTATATTTATAAATATTTCATTATAGGATTATGTATATTGATTTGAAGAAATGTAGACATTGATTTATATATTGTAACCTGATAGAATGAGTGAAAGAGAAAGAAAGAAGAGAAAAGAAGGAAAAGAATGCTAATAATGAAATAAGAGATGGGTGTGAAAAAGAGAGGAAAAGAAAGAGAGATAGAATAAGAGAAAATGCTAATTGTAACCTATTAGAATAAGACGGTGTATGTGAGAAAGCGAAAAGAGAGAGAGAAAACAAGAAAAAGAATGCTAATAATGAAATCAGAGAGGGGGAAAGAAAGAGAAACGGAAAGAGATAAGAATTAATAATGCTACTGATAAAATGGAGCTAATGATAATGGTAAGAATAAATGATAGAAAAGAAAAGAATCGAGGAGTAAAAGAAATGGGGAAAAGTAATAGAAATGATATATGTAGTGGAGAGAGAAAAGAAATGAGATGATGGAAAGATATGAAAGAAATATATAAGAAGAAGATGGAATGAAGGAGAGAGAAATGAAATGAGATGATAGAAGAAACTTTAACAAATGTTTTAAATGTCTGAGATGATAGAAAGATATGAAAGAGAGATATAAGAAGAAGATAAAATAAAGGAGAGAGAAATGAAATGAGATGATAGAAAGAAATGAGAAATGACATGAAAAGAAATGGAATAGAATTGAAATGATATAAAATGAAATATAAATAAGAGACTCTAAACGACTCAGCTCAGTGGGGTTACAATAAATTCAGAGAAAAGAGATGATGATCCAGAGATGTATAATTAAGTAAAGATCAAATCCAATACTGATGAACTATAACTACTACAGCATATTGATATTTTAATAAACCATACAAAAAATTATCCAAAATCACTAATCAATGCTACCATATTAGTCCTACTAATCAATCATACACTCTCTGAATAAGACTAATGATACTTTGCTTTACAAGATTGTCTTACAGAATTATATTTACTAAAACAACAAGAGTAAATAATCTCAGGGATTTTAAAACTAACACTCTTGTGTAAAATTAAAATTTAAGTTAAGTTGCCTAATAAAGAATTACTGTGATTAATAAATAAATAAGTGACATCTTAGCTGACCATAAAATAATTATGACATGTTCAATCTTAAAATAATAAACAAAACATATGTTAATTCACCAAAATTTAATGAATCAATTTATATTTAAACTAATAATGGCCTATTATCTATGATATTACTTGAGCATAGAAAGAGCAAGGGTACTTTTAATGCTTCTCCATACTCACAGACAACCACTAAAGACCTCAAATGCAAATGGATTAGAATTTTTTAAATATATAAGATTTAAGATGATGATAGATGATGTGCAGTTAATATATGATAATGTGCAACTTTTAAAATAATATTAATTTAAATATTATTTTGAAGTACTAATATTGTTAATCTGATATTGCATAATTTTTAGTTTGAAAGATATACTGATAATTTAAAAAAATAAAAATAAACCTTTAACTAAGTATTTAATTATGTATCTGCTATAATGCAATTATCTGTATTTATGATTCAATGTGAGAATCATTTAATTTAACATAGTTTTTTTAATTTTCAAGACAGTATCAACTATATTTAATTAACTTAGAATATCCTTGTGAATTTCTGAAGTGAAGATTCAATCACTTTAAAATTTTAAGATTTTGTGAACTTGGAACCCAAGACAATAATATATTTTCATATAAAAGTAAAACAAGCAAACAAAACTTTTGAAATAATAATAATTTGATTTATTAATAATCAGAAGAAATGTTTATAAAGGTAGTAGAATACAAACAGTGCCGATATCGCACTAAGATTTTATATAATTATTTGGACTCTTAACAGTTTCATTTAATTTACACTAATATACTTAATAACAGACCAAGGTTATTCAATGTTACTTTCTTTTAATAATTATATTTTTCTCAAAAAAAATATTTTAAACTTTAATTATCATATGTACTTAATAAGCACACTACTATTCTTCTTTACTAGACTAATTAATAACATTATTGTGTCATCTACTAATCAGAACAACACACAGAACTATGTTTATATTGAAAACCCTAAGCTTAATTTTATACTCCTCAACTTAAAAAACGCTAAGTTAGAGGAAGCATATTCAACAATACTTTTTAAAAAATATCATAACTAGTTTCACGAATATAATTAATATCACAGCTAGATATATGTTTAAATCAGATTAAGCTAATACTAAATTAAACTAACTTAAGGGTATGGGACAATCATTCATCAGAGATCAGTTATACTTTTTTAAAATAACTTTAGTCCACATAAAATTATTCCCTCAATGTTTTAAAAATAATGATGTAATAGACGTATAAATCCAGTGGCAAATTCTGGATGAAAATATTAAATTATTATGTGTGAATTGCAACTTATACCATATGCATATTTAACATACTTTAAAATAAATATAACTTATTGTTGGTTAGCTTGTGCATGATAAAACTATCATAGCAACACAATTCAAACATTGATATACCTATGAGCCTTAAATTAGCTACAACTACCTGTAGAAATACATTTACTCAAACAAGCATATCTTGTCATCACAAATCTAAAACAAATGCAACATCCCCTACTGTGGTGGAATTAGCATTAAGTCATCATGAATGATAGGCAAAAAATATAAAGATACTAGACTCCTCAGAGCTGGAAAAGAATATGGTGGCTTCCAAAAATACCTAACTTCAAGGCAAAACAAAGATGTCTGGTATTCATCTTCAGTATATCTGGGAATAGGAACACCCACCAGAAAAGCACAATCCTCTCATGGGATTTCCAATGCTTATAAATGTGATCGTCATCACTGAAAAATACAATACAATAACCCTCTTTTGGGAATACGCACTATCAAATCATGGAAATACAATACAATAAGGATGGAAGATTTTATCTATTCCATAAGCATTTTCAAAAATTATTAACTAGGCCTAACTCTATGAGGCTAACAAATACTAACTAATAGCAAGATATACACTTTACCTAAACTAACTAAGTTATTTCCAAGAAATTTATAAAATACAAAGCATATATCCAATGTTTGAACCAACAAAGCAAACTATGTGTCAAATGATTACTGTAGAAAATACTTTAAACTTAAATGCACATAAAATTCTAGGCAAAGCACAATGCACACATAACAAAATATTAAATGCTAAAATATAATAATTAGTGGACTTTTAAAACGGTAAATTAAAAGCAAGAATATTTACTTCTCGATTAATTATAAAATATTTGTAGTTATTCTTAATATAACATTCATAAAACAAATGAATGGATATTCTCTGATAAACTTCTTTAGTAAATTTAAAATAAAAATTGAGTAAAACATCCCATTTATATGAAAATAAGACTATGATATTTAAATCTCTATAATAAAATTATTAAATAGAAACTAGCTATTGTAATGCTTGATAAATAAACTAAATCTACTTAAGAATGGCAAAAAATCATTTGCTAATTCAAATAAACCTATTTCGTTTTAAAATTATAACCCTAGTTTACTTGTATATTTATGCAAACAGTGTTACATAAAATTTTAATAGCATAAATATTTTTATGGTTTCTTTTTTTTTAAAAAAAAAACCCAATAAAGCAGACCATAAAAAATAATAATACATTAATCTAAGTTCATATTTCCACTCCGTGATGATTTTTCCATTTCATAACATGTAGACAATTTATCCAGGTTGAGATATCAATTTGAATTTGAAGCTTCAACTAATACATTTATATACATGGCAATCATTTCCAAATGAAAATGTTCAGTATTTCATTAATAATATTTTTTTAAATAATTTAAAAAAAAAAATTAAATAATAAGATTAAGCCCGCATGAAACAAAATAAATTCTTCAGCTGAACACACTTTAATTTATTTATCAGATCCCATGTTCAAAATTGCATATAATAATAATAATATATATTTCTTTATCTGAAGTTCTTTATCCTCTTTTAGGAAAACGCTTCTTTTAAAAAAGTTTTTTTTTAAATAGTTTCCTAATAATATTCCAAGATGTATTTATTTTTAAAATTAATTTCCTTTGCTCACTTTTAAATATAAGAATAGAAAAGTTTTTTTTTTTTACTGGTCAAGACATTTCTCCGTTTGTATGCTATATTTAATGCCATACAGTTATTTTTAAATACTGACAAGTATGGCCTTTTATAATGGACCCAATAACTATGAATTCATTATTAATCCTTACAAATTTCTCTAAAGTTTTATTTCCTAATATGTGTCCTTTCTTACTGTGTAAATAAGAATTATCCTTTAATATATATATATATATATATATATATATATATATATATATATATATATATATATATATATATATATATATATATATATATATATATATATATATATCATATGTTTGTGTTTAGCTAAACAAATCATTTTTATATATGTCAAGATATAAGTAATAACTTTTCTTTTAAAAAAAAAAATCATCCTTTATAGTTTCATTGTAATTGAACGTAGCAGCTTATTTATAATGTTCTTTTTAAGCTTTTAAAAAAAATCTCTTTTTTACATATACTTTTAATCTAACAGGAAAAATAATTAGCATTTTAATAGTTTAATACAAATAAACGCTTATCTATGGAAATGATTAATAGTTCATTCCTTAATCTTACTTCCAAGTACAGAAAAATAAACAAGTTAAAGTCATTTAATGTGTGAGATACTTTAGTTATCCTAGACATTTTTTTTACTATAGTTTCTATGCCTCGACTGAAATTCAAATTGTCAAAAAAAACAGATTACCTTTCTTTTAGCTTCAGCAATTCATGTTTACAAGACGATTTTTAAATAATTATTTTAAACATACTTTTATTTTTTTTTAGAAAATATAAAGTTTTATAAAATTACTTTTTATTAACAAACTTTTAAGATCCAATTCCAGTTGAACCAAAATAAGATCAGCCCCAGATTGACACCTCAATCTCCATTTTATCTCACAATTTTTCATCCACCTACAATTCATTTTAAAACCAATAAAAACTATTTTTTATTAAATTTTAATATTCTGACAAACCAACTGTGGAATCAATCTACTGATGTAATCAATATAATTTTTCTATGCCATGTGACCTTCAGCTGCAAAGTCAAAATTTTATTATTAACAATATTGTGCTATAATTTTTTTAATGATATTTTATACAATACAATAGTAATAAATATAAAATTTAAAGTTATACTCTTTATTAAACCCTTAAATATTTCATTTAAAATAATTTTATCCACACATTTGCTTTATTTACTTATTTTAAACTATATGGGAGTTAAATTATTTTTTTATTTTTATGTTTCCATGTCTCTGCATGCACATATTTTCACAAACGTCTGGCGTTAAATTAATTGTTTAAAATTATTTTTAGAATTACAATAATAAAATGTTAACGATTATTTAATCTAACTAACTTTTATACCTAGAATGTTAAAATATAAAACTAATAATAAACATTCTTATTTTTTTAAATAAAAACTTACATATCATTTCTTTTGTTAAAATTTCTTACTTATTCCAACTTAATAATAATATCTTATTATTATTCTTTAAACATTAAAATGGATTATATGATATTTATTTTAGAATACATTTAATACTATTTATCAATTCACAATTATATTTTTAACATTTGCTTATGTTAAATTACTACCTAATATCCCTTATCAAACCAACTAATATTATTAAAAATATTTAGATTATCCTATTTTAATAATTAACTAGTTTAATTTCCATTTTTATCATTATTATTTTTTTTAAATCCAAAATTTTAACAAAAGGTTAAGCTAAGATAACCTTGATTACCTCTTGGAACTAATTGACACTTCAGTTAAGTACAATATATTTATATATATATATATATATGGGGGAGGGGCTTCAAAAGTAAAAAGATAATTATCGCAGTCATTCTAAACACAAAACGTGTACATGGATCTCTGTAATAAAATTATATAAATTTGAGGTAGATTGAGTGATGAATTTTTTAAAAAAAAAACTAACTAAATTATATTTTATACCATTAATAACTTGTACAGTTTCTTCCTATGCAAATATTGATAATTATTTATTATATTGTTAAATATATCTCGGTTTTGTGTTTTTTTAATTTAATTAAATTACCGGCTTAACTTTTACATTTCTAATATCTTTTGCTAATTGTTTATTAAGTATATGTTGTTTGCAATGTTATACTTTAAACTATATTTACTTTTTTACAAAACAACTTTTCTATGTTAGAGAAAATATTCTTTTAATTCGGCAATATTGAGTTACATATTTTTCGATATTTTATACTTATGGAAAAGACAAACAATAGCTTACTGTGTTACTTGATAAAAAATGTTTATCTTTTATATTTTACTTCAAGTTATGCAAGATTTGAAGCCTAAAAGGTATCTTTTATGCCAGGAGCTTTAGAAGTCAAATATAAATACACAATATATATATATATATATTTGTTGAGTGTATAAAAAGAAAATTTATTTTATAAATTAATGCTAGTTGAATGTGCATAATTACGAGTTTCAGTCTTAATTTATTTAAAATTACGTCATGAATCTTACTATTTTTACTTCTTCCTAATTAGTATTTATAACCAAATTTTGGTTTGGATTGACTGTTATTTTTTCAAACAAAAATATTGATTTGCATTTAAATTATTGAAAACATTGTTAGTTCTGAGCGACATTATGTACGTAATTTGAAAACCACATTAAATAAAAGATAATTACCGTAATAATGAAATCAGAAAACTAGTAATTTTAAGCAATTTAATTTTATAAATTAAAGTTTAACACAAATTTGTGAAAGTTCCTAATGTGATAAGGTGTTTTAAAATTTATAAATATTTAGTGAAATTTTAATTAATTAAAAAATATAATGGTAGTATAAAAAGTAGATGAAAAATGAATGAACAAAAAGGTCGATAGATAAGACAACATATTGATAGATAAATAGATAGACAAAAACATGGACAAAAATAAATAGATGAAAGGTATATATAAGTAGATAGAATGATAAATAGACAGACGAATAAATAGATAAATATATAGACAGATAAATGGGTGGATATAGATAAATGAATAGATAAATAGATAGATAAATATATAGATAAATCGATGCATATAAATTTAAAGTGAGAGCGTACGATTTTAAATAAGTCACTGCAAGATAAATGTCTTTGTAAAATTTTGGTATAGATACAACAGTGGGCAAAAGGTTAATTTTACTAGAGGGTTTTTAACTAATTAGTGACTGATTATTTTAAAAATACCTCATATTTCTGCTGAAGCTTATAAAAGGTCAATATTTTGCACATATATAAAATAGCATACATATTAGCCACTATATCATCAATAATATTAATATTGTTTGTTTTTTACTCTAGCAGGTCTTTTTTAAACAAAATATAGATAATTTAGCTATTTTTAAAAAAGTGTATTTACTTCATTGTAAAGTAAATCTGAAATATAAACAAAGTGAGAACTACGTATAGGCACAATGTTGAAATCTTTAAATAAGTTTGTTTAAAATAAGTTTTTAAATATACTATCACAATTTGACGACACTTTAATGTATTTTAATAGTTTACAAGATTAAAATACAGAAGTAAATTAATAATACTTAAAATAAATTGATAAAACGATTGTCAACATATGGGTTTGCAAAGTCATCCTCAAATTTGTTTATTATTACTTATATTCAAGTATGTGGCTTAATATTAATGGTTAGTTTGTTGTGGTGAACTAATGATTAATTAAATAAAATTAATAATGTAGGTGTATATTGTCAGATTTTAAAAAGTGAGTAACAATTAAATACAGTTGCAAAAAATTGCATTAACTAACAAATGAAAATGTAGTACATAATGTGTTTTAACCTTTTAACCGCTAATTATATTATTGGTTGTATGAGGTAAAAATCAAATCTTTTAATTGGCCAACTCACAAACTGAAGACAAAGCCTATTGTTAAAACATATTCGCCTATAATATTAAATTCAACTCAGATACATTTATAAAAAGTATATTACTAATTTTTCAGGTTATGAAGAGAACGAAAGTTCTTTCAAAAATAAATTGCTATTTATTTATTCTAAAATATTCAATTTCGGCAACATAAAAGCTATAATATAAACAAAAAGGTCGACTTTTACGTTATAGAAAAGTAAATATTTCTTTTAAATATTTCTTTAATATTTTTACTAAAATCTTCAATATTTTTCGAAAATAATTTTGTTTTTTTAGTTTTTTTTTTAAAAAACTAGTTTAATTTCTGAAATTATATTTTTTTAATAATTAAAATTGCATTCGAAATGAAAATCTCAGCGTTTTTCTTAATTTTCTTTGATCAGGCGGTTTCTTTGTTCTTTCCAGCCAATCAGAATGTCTTTTTCGGCTGAGAGCATGCTAAGAACCAATCACAAATAATGTTCTTTCTTTGTTTAGGTTTAAATGCGTTTTTTTTTATTTTTTACTTGTAAAATTTATCGGAAGAGGGCACCATCTTACAGAACTTTTAAAAACCTATTCAAAACCTATCAAACAAATTTTTTAGCATAAGAACTGGCAGAGTTAAGAGTGATGTCAGATGTCTACGAGGAACCTCATAAGAGACGGTTGAAGAATTTTAATATATGTAAGCCTGAAAACATATGATAAAAAATAATTACATTTATAACTATTTGTATATTGGTTTACCTCCATCATCTAATATTATGTATTGGATGAGTTTTTTAAAAAAAAATAATTTTATTTAAATCTTTTAATTATGTTTAACTGATAGTAATAGCACACAGGATAGAATATACACACAGATTCAAAAGGCATTATTCTCCTCTTTTCTTCAGCTTTTGCTAGTCTGTCCAGTAACAATACTAGCATGGGGATAAAACCTAGTCCCTTAAATATTTTAATATTGAATTTTAAGATAATTCTCATGAGAATGGGGAATAACCCCATAATTCAATGTAGTGTGACTATTTATAAGATATGGAAACCAATAATCAACTTAGTTCTTAAGAAAAAGTGTAGGAATCAGAAAAAAACTTACAGATAAGTAGATTAAATTTTTTTCTGTTTCTTTAGTTGGTTGGCTTAGTTGGTTAGAGCAATATATAAAATGTAATAATCAAGAATCCAAGGGCCCAGGTTTGATTTATTTACTAGTTCTATCAGTGGTCAGACCAGAAAAACATGAAGAAGAAAGAAGAATAATACCTTTCAAAATGTTGTGCATATACAAATATGTGTGTTATTGCTAATAATTGAATGTAATTTGAAGATATAGGTAGTTATTTTTTGTAAAGTTATTTAATACTTAACATTACATGATGGAAATAGTCCAATATATAAAGACAAGTAAAATATCATTAATACAAATCTTCGGGAAAATATTTATAACTATGTTTGAAATTATATTAATAAGAGATCAGAAAGAAAATAAAATGGAACTATTTACTTATTAAGTAATAATTAATAATTTTAAAATGTTAAAGAATAAAACATTTGAATTCACTATTAATTTGGTGAACATGTTTATGTCAGCTTCAGTTGTACATCTTAGTGACACAAATAATTTAGATTTCTTGGTTTTAAATGACTAATATTTTATTTTAAAAAGTGTTTTCTGGGCATGTTTAAAATGTAGTTCTCAATGTTCAAAATCTATTTCAGAAATTATTATTTTTATTTTTAACAAAAAAAATTGTATACAAGCATTATTATCTGTGGTCACATGTCATGCTAAATCTTCACCCATCATTCATCTTTATTTAATGTGTTGTATTATTTTAAGTTTATTTTTAGTATATCAATAAATGAAATATTTAAAATAGATTAGAGACATTATTTCTATAACAACTGAATAAAAGGCAATTACAATTAAAGTCAATGAAGCTAGAATATGATAGCAGTTTAAAAACATCCAATCTTAAAAAAATATATTAATGACAACATAAATATTTTTAGTGCTAAAAAACAAAACAATATATAATTACATACATAATTACCTAAATAATATGTATCCACTTTTAATATATGTCTTTTAATGAAAAAGTTATTACACATTTATCCTACACTAATGGGTAACATTTATGAATATGCACTGAAGAGAAAAGAAATTGTTATAACTTCAAAACATGCAATTTATATGTACAGTTTGCAATAATCTATGTGTTATTGTTAATATATTTTTGTTTTTCTGATTAAAAAAATTAACACAGACTTAGTTGCATTAAAATTTTTATTGTCTCCACAAACTAACCAGTCATTCTAAGTTATTTTTTTTATAATGTTATACCTTTAAATTATTTATTTTAAATATTGAATATGTTTATTAAAATTCCCCATGGAGGATATAAAATATCTTCCAACTAAATCAAACCAAGACACATGATAACATAATAACATTTTAATCCTTATTCATTTTAAATCATACCTTATTTCATTTAAGACTGCAACTGAAATTCAATAGTCAAGTGGATAACTATCTGATTTATGTATCCTTTTTTTTTCCAAGAATATATATAAAAAGTAGATTTTAAATTGCTAAGGTAAATAAAAAATAATAAAACAAAATTACATTTAAATCAGTACTTCATATTGATACAAAAGCCAATAAAGATATTACCTAAGGCATATATGCTATATGATAACTATACACTATATGATAAGCATTCATGTATATGTTATAAATCATCTGAAATAGTTATAATATATAAATATTCGTTAATGCACTTCAATATTTCATGGAGATATACTAAAGAAATTGTACATATATATGATAAACAAAACAAGTTATAAATTTTGTAACTAGCTTTTAGCTTGAATTTTATGATCACTAGATGGAGCTTTACCAATAGCTTCTAACAAGCTTTTGTTTACATAAACAAAAGCTTGTTATGAGCTATTGGTAAAGCTCCATCTAGTGATCATATATATATATATATATATACAGGTCATCAAATTATTGTAATGGTATGGTACAGATAGGGAGCACAGACTTCTCCCTCACTGAATTTGATTGATGGCCAATCATCATCATCACCCCACAGTTAGGTAGCCAAACTATTGTAATATTATGGAATCACAGAAACTATGAAGCAGTTGGTGTTGTACACAATCTAATCATCTAGTGATCATATATATATATATATATATATACAGGTCATCAAATTATTGTAATGGTATGGTACAGATAGGGAGCACAGACTTCTCCCTCACTGAATTTGATTGATGGCCAATCATCATCATCACCCCACAGTTAGGTAGCCAAACTATTGTAATATTATGGAATCACAGAAACTATGAAGCAGTTGGTGTTGTACACAATCTAATCATCTATATGAAAATACCTGGTCCATTCCTATGTAGATATAACTAACTGTCTGTGTTTTATTATTCAGGATGAGATGATTAATATCCATCCCTTGTAACATCAACTAATTCCCACCTTTACAAGATCAGCTTCTGGGTCTTCAAATCACTTTATCTATGATGGGGTAATTTATATATATATATATTATTATTTTAAAATATTGATACTTTGATATTAAGAACATTTTTAAGCTTACAACTTAACATATTAATATTAACAAATCTAAATTATTAGTTTTACTTTCACATAACATTTACTGTGATTTTAATAATGAGACTACCACCACCATCATCATCAAGAAATAAGGCCAATTTTAACTATGAATGTGAAAATAAAAATAAAGCTAAAGTAGAAAACCTAAATACTAATAATATACTAACAATGAGTTTTAGATAACAATACAAATCAATTTTATATCTAGATATGCATAAAACTTATTGATTCACTTTATCTTTTTTAATTTTCATATAGTTTTGATCTTCTTGTATAGAGAAATAATAAAATAAGACAACCTATTTTTTTTATCATTTATTAAATTATGTTTCTATAAAATGTTTAGATAATATTTTTAAATTTCATTAAAAAAACAGGAAAAAAAAACTGTTCATGAAAATAAATTTTTATAAAAAATTGAATTAATGTTGCTTTAAAAAAATCAATAAAATTTGAAGTTAATTTTCAATTAAAAAATAAAAAATTGTGCATAATTTATATTAATCATTTTTAAAAAAAAAATTCGAACCTCATCAGTGTTTCTAATAAAAATCAATTCGATGTCTGCAAAAATATTGTATTAAATTAAGTACCTTAATATACGATGTCTTTTAAAGCTAAACTAACTCCATTTTTTTTTATCAAAGTTCTGTAGATATTTTCTTCACTGCCAGTTTTTCTAGCTATATAAACTAATTGTATATGATAGAATAGGGTGAGACGTTTATTAGGATAGACATGTTATCATTCCCATCTGTTTTTCTCTTTCAAACAACTTGTGGGTATTTAATTATTTTGGAAATAATTCGTTTACTTAAAAGATTTTATATCAAATGACTTTCAAGCAATTTGCAATAAAATCATTTAACATCCTTTCTAAAGAAATACTTTTGTGAAAAATCTCTTGTGATTTTCAAATACGCGTGAGAAGTGAGATTTTGTAAAATATTTAAGAGTGAACAAGAAAAAAAAAGCGAAATAAGAGAACTTAACAAAAAATAAAAATAAACAAATTTAAAGAATAAAAATCAAAACACTCATTAACATGACCTGTTTTCTTAAATTAGTATTTTAAAGCAGCAATGTATTTAGACTTTCATATAATTTGTATTTAAATAAGAATTCATAATTTTGTTGCGATAACTCGGTATCAAATATTTTTGTTGGATTAGTGATAATCTTATTCGTTATAAGTTATTCACTATTATTATTATTATTATTATTATTATTATTATTATTATTATTATTATTATTATTATTATTATTATTATTATTATTATTATTATTATTATTATTATTATTATTATTATTATTATTATTATTATTATTATTATTATTATTATTATTATTATTATTATTATTATTATTATTATTTAAATGAAACGATATCCCTTCCTCTTCAGTGGCACTGATCTTTTTGTAAATTAATCTTTATTCCATTTTTGTAATATATTTAAAAATAAAACATTTCAAATTTGGGAAACTATTCATGAATTTCCAGACTTATAACCACTATATGTTTAAAGCTATTAATACAGGGAGTGAGATTCTTCATGGTGGAACTATAGTGTTCCATGATATACTACGTATATTATACACTATAAAATATTATTTTGTTTATTTTTTATTCGCAAACACTCACATAAATTTGTATATTTGAATGCTATATCTCACAGTAACAAGTAATGATATTTTTTTTGAGAATTGTTCCTTTTTGCTATTTAAACATTATAAAAATTAAATTCCAAAAGTGTTTATATATACAACCATATTACTTAACTATTGTTCATGAAAATACATACATAAGTACTAAAATCTTATAGATTTCAAGGTAAGAAGTGGGCCAAAATCTGAATTATGATTGTTTACATACAGCCATATGTATGTATGTATGTCAGCATCATCATCATCAACCATTATCAATCCACTGCAGGATGAAGGTCTCTCCAAGTTTAATCCATCTTTTCCGATCTTTAGCTTCTCTTCTCCACATCACCCCTGCACACTTTATTATTTCATCCATCCATCTCACATGTGGTCTCATTCTGGGTATTTTACAATCTCTTGGAATCCAGTTTAAAATTTCAATTGTCCATCTATTATCATCTCTTCTAGCAATATGTCCAGCCCAATTCCACTTCAATCTTTTAATTTTTTCAATGAGGTCAGTAACACCTGTTTGTTCTCTTACCCATACATTGCATTTTCGATCTCTTCTTGTTACTCCCAACAGGCATCTCTCCATACTTCTTTGAGTGGTCTGAAGTCTCTGTATTGCTCTTCTATTAAGTGTCCTAGTCTGAGATCCATAAGTAAGAACTGGTAAAACGCATTTGTTAAAAACCTTCCTTTTCAAACACATAGGCATATTTTCTTTTAGTATCAAGTTATTTCTACCAAAAGCACTCCAACCAAGTTTAATTCTATGATTAATTTCTTCCATTATGTTTCCATCTGTGTTAATAATCTGACCAAGGTATTTGTAACTCTTAACTTCATCTAATTCATCATAATCAATATTTATTTTCATATTTTGAGCAAATCGATTAAACATTACTTTAGTCTTTTTAAAATTTATCTTTAGTCCTACTTTCATCTGATAATTCCTGCAACATATCCTGCAGCTCTGAAGGATTATTTGCAAAAACAACTACATCATATGTGAAATCTAAATGACTTAAATAATCTCCATTTACTTTCACTCCTTTAGTTTCCCATTTTAATCCACAAAATACTTCTTGCAGCACTGCTGTAAAAAGTTTTGGAGATATGGAGTCACCTTGTCTTACACCTTTCTCAATGTTGACTTTCCCAGTATCATTATGTAATCTAATTGTTGCTGTTGCATTTTTATAAATATTCTTCAACATATGACAATATCCTGGATCTATACCTTGATGATCCAATGCTTTAATCACTGAAGAAATATTTATAGAATCAAATGCCTTTTCATAATCTACAAATCCAAAACATAATGACAACTCATATTCATTCGTCATTTCTATAACTTTTCTCAACACCTGGATATGATCTACTGTACTAAAACCACTTTTAAATCCAGCTTGTTCTCTTGGTTGGTGGAAATCTAATGTTATCTGTAGACGAGTTGTAATTATCTTGGTAAAATTTTTATAGAAAACTGATAAAAGTCTGATAGGTCTGTAATTTCTATTATCTTCTTTATCACCTTTTTTAAATATTAATATTATTACTGCATTCTTCCAGTCATCCGGTACATCTTTATCATTTAGACATTTGGTATATAACTTTGCTAAAATTTTTTCCAATTCTTCACCTGCTTCTTTTAATATATCAATTATAATTCCATCATTACCTGGAGCCTTTCCCTTCTTCATACCTTTAATTGTGTATCTCACTTCTTCATTTAAAATTCTGGGCAATTCGGAAGATGTAATAGATATAGGAGGTACTTGTTCTTTATTACTATATAATTCTTGATAAAAATTTTCTACCAATTTCATGGTGTCATCTCTCTTTTTAGTAACAATTCCCATTTTTTTCTTATTGCAGATATAAATTTCCTACCAATACCAATATGTTGTTTTACATTCTTAAGACTTTTATTTTCTTCTACAGCTTTCCTTGCTAATTCACAGTTATACTTTCTTAGATCATTTTCAACTCTTTTCGAGATATTCAATTCTTTTTAATGCATTATTTTTGTATATCTTCATATTCCTTCTTTTCTTCATAAATTCTCTAGTCTCAGTAAAAATTTTATTGGTCAATTGCTGCTTTTTTCTACCAGCTATTTTGTTGCAGTTTTTAAAAGTGTATCAGTTATTTTCATATTAATTTCATTCAAATCTGAATCATGTTCAAAATCTACTAATACTTGAAACCGATTTGTAAGTTCTAATTTAAATTCATTAGAATGTTTCTGAAGATTAGGAATATCAACTGTAAATATTGTTTTTCTTAATAATTTTTGTCTCTCTAGTTTCACATTAACACGTATCTTACACCTTAATAATCGATGATCACTTCCTGTGTTAAATTTATTAAAAACATTACAATCTTGAATTATGTATTTCCTGTTAGTCAAAATATAATTCAATTCTGCTGTACCTTCATTTGGATGCTTCCATGTCCATTTCCTTTTAACATTTTTCTTAAAAAAAGAATTCATAATATAAAGTTGTTGTTTTTTTCTGCAATCTCCACAAGTCTATGTCCTCTCTCATTTCTATTACCATAACCAAAATTACCTACAGCACTTTCATCTTTCATTTGTTTACCAATTCCAGAATTAAAGTCTCCATAACAATTTTAAAATATTGTTTACTCTGATCAAAAGCCTTTTGTACATCTATATAAAAATCTTCTACTACTTCATCACTATGAGAACTTGTTGGGGAATAAACCTGAATTATCTGCATTTGGTATCTGCTATTAAGTTGTATAACTAATCCTGCCATTCTGTCTGATACACCATCAATCTCCACAATACTGTTCTTCCACTTTTTATTTATAATGAATCCTATTCCACTTGTATTTCCAATATTTGTGCCTTTATAATAGAGTATATGTCCACTTTTTAAATCAATTGTCTCTTCACCTTTTCTTCTAACTTCACAAAGTCCAATAATGTCCCATGTAATATAACAAAGTTCTTCTTCTAATTCTTGCAATCTTCCTTCACTTGAAAGTGATCTGCAGTTGTAAGAACCTAAATAAAAAGTTGTCATCAAATGGCAGCCTGGGTCTGCAATCAGGGGATTCTTAGCACCCTCTGCATTCAGCAACCAACCGCTGCCTTGGTTGGTGACTTTACAGCCTCCTGGGAATAAGGGCCATGCTTTATTTTTTGTCTGTCATAATTGTATATATGTATTGGAAAAATATTTATCATTTACACAAACATTCATTCTGCCTTATCAGGCACTGAGAAGAAAGACCATGGTGTTTCTCGATATATATATATATATATATATATATATATAATGGAAATGGTTCTTTGGATGGTTTGATTTATATATTTATACTTTCAATTATATTTTATACTTATTTTTTTATACATTTATTTTTTCACACTTTGATTCTTCCTTTCATTTATTTATTTTTGTTTTACTACCTGTTTTGTTAACCGAAATATCCCGGCTTAGCCTCCAACTGTAATGGATATTGTTTATTTATTTATTTAACCAATGCCATTACAATGCAAGCAGAGAGCTAATACAGATACAAATTTAACTTCATATCTATACCCTTGACCGAACCCCAAGGCAATACGTAAATATTATCTTGGCGTTTTTTTTCCAGATCAAGAACTCTCGGCTGCTGAACAAAGCAAACTATTTCAAGAAATTTAATGAATGTCCAGCACTTGCTATTTATTTTTTATAATTGGGAAACTCGCATGAACAAGCAGCATATGAGTACCTTTAAAAATTAGCTTTACCCTTTAATCAATAAATTTCATTTTCCCCCCTGTCATAGCTTGGTGATAAGAGAATAAAGCAAGTATATGCAATTTAGGAATAAATATGTTTAATAACACTCTTTTTTATATATAAAAAATACATGATAACAATAATAAAAAAAACACACACACTTATATAATACGTGGCTATAATAAAACATAATAAAACAGATCAAATATAAAAGTTATTTTGAAGTGTTTGGATAGAGTTCTAAATTTATCAAAATTGTTCCTTGTTTATTTATTTTCGAACATTAAAAATTAAAATGCATGCATGCTTTTACCTAGGTTTTCATTGAGTTGTTTCCATGGGTATTTTTTTTGAGAGCCTTTTACTGTCTAGTGGGAGATCATCCCTTTTTTGTAGAGACGGTGATGTCCTTCACTGTCGGCTGGATTGATTTTTTTTCTCAGTTTGTGGGGTTATTTTTCATTCCAGTTTTTTCCTTCTTGTCCATTCTTTAGGTAGATTTTTAAGTTGTAAGTCATAGAAGCGGTGGTCTCTCTAGCAAGTCAGACATAGATCTTACATTGTGAGTCAGTTGTGAGATGGATTGAATATGAACCCACGTCCCTTTAATGCCACTAGCCGCCCACTTCTTTCATTTTCTTTGAGTTGTTGCTTTCTCAAAATCTCTACTAGTAATGCTCAGATAATTGTAATTCTCTTACTGTCTTTCTTTTGTTCATTGTTTTGTAAATTTTTAATTAAGATTTAGATTTCCAACCCATTCTTATCATCTTGTTTCTTTATTTAATTAGTGGCTGGAATGTAGGTTTAATTAATTTAGCTGTAATTATAAGCTTTTCCTTGTTATACATTTTCTTTGTCCAAGGAATTTAATTAGTCCAACAGACTTTAACACCTACAGCCATATTGTTTTTATATTACATATTACATTTAATTTTTATTTAAAAGTTTACAATTCATTTTTCACATTTTTGTTCATAATTTATTTTAACTTGTTACAATAGAGTTTTTTTTTTTTTTTAAAAAAAGAGAGAAATAGACGCATTTCTTTATGCACCCCCCTCCCCTTCTCTTACTATTACAAAAATCCACAGTAATTTTGCCATTTGAATTTCAACTTTTTTCTTTTCCTTCTTTTTTAAAAATTTAGTAGCTAATACATTTACCTTTATTACTTTCTAGTAGCTAATTTATCTAATTTTAATAATAAATATATACGTGTGACGACGACTTTACGTGGCCATCACAATATATATATATATATATATGTAACACTATATTTTAATGACTAAACTAATGATCATAACTATGAACTCTAAAAAAATTATTGGCTTATCAAATACAGCAAAGATTTATATGTATTACTATTATTGTGGTACGTGATAAGATTGGCCATGATATTCATATTGCTCGTATATTACTACATATTTGAGGAGTTTATTAAATTATCCATGGTGTTTCCCATTTATATTTTTATCAATTACAGCAAACTCGAACATTTATTTTAAAACTGTGGTTCATACTGAATAAAAAAAAACACATACACATACATGTGAAATCAATCTTCGAGGGAAAAATACATAGGATAAATGATAATACACTACCTACAATAGAAAATGTATTTAAACTGTTGATCAGTAGTAATTTGTATTTGGATAACTAGACTACCAATAATACACTAAATAATGATAACCATTTTTACATTATATTTAAGCATATGTGTATTCATGTATGCATACACTAAAGTTTGTTTTAAAATATAGTAAATTTGAAAAGAGATAATCATAAAATGCTTAAAGAAATTTATTCTTAGTGTTAAATAAATAAATTTATTATTAATTAAAAATGAATACTTTCCAATAAAATAAAACAAAAATTATTTGATTTAATATTTATTATAGTTTTATTTGTGAAATAAATATTTTTTTATTTTATTTTTTTTATTTTCAGAATAATATTGAACTGACATTTTAAATATTTCTGTCTCAAGTTATGGTGCTTTAAAACATTTGAAACTCTCCAACTTCAACTGCTTCAAATCGTTTCTATAGCAATAACAGTTAAATTATCCTATACAAATCCAAAAGTGAAGTATTCGGAATACAAAATCCTAAAACTATTAACCACATGGAAGAATTTTCTAAATGCAGCTCCTTGTAAATATTTTAGTCTTATCCAATTATAGTGTGTTGAAGGGCTGCTTCGAATTTAAACCTTGAATGGGCATTTTGTCTTCTTCACCAATGGCATGTCTGAGTAGAACCAGCTAAACATTCATCTTGAAGGCAAATGCTTTTCTCCATGGATGTCTGAATAATGAGATTAAGTTACTAACAATATTTATCCTTCAGAAATATATTTAAAGGAATGGAATTACAATATTTTGATTTCATCTGAATTGTTTACAATTGCTTATGGAATGCAACAGCTTGTGATGACACTATCAGAATTATTCGTTTTTTTCTCTAAAGATTAAAATTTTTTATTTGGAAATATATTGGCTACTTCAACCTAATGTTTCTAATATATAGTATAACATAAGAATTAATGGATTCATATATGGTTTAATTTTATATTTATGAAAACTAATTAAAACAGTTAATAAGACTTAAAAATGAATTGGAATCATAAATTAATGAATCACTCCATGTTTTATTTTGTGAAAACTACCTGAACTTTATCAAAATATTATAAAAGTAACTTGAAGTGATTAATCAATAAATTTCTGCATATTATATTGATGGAAATATAATAAAACTTTGGGTATTCTTGTAAAGCTAATTTAACTAGTGGATTAGTATTTGTTTGATGCTTCAGTGATCACAGGAATTCAAAAGATAATGTATTTTTATCCATTATTATTATACCTTTATAAATATGCCTAGATATGTTATAATGTATTGAGAACTACTTATTTAATGGAAGTAATTGTCATGTCAATACATGACATCATATGAATAAATAATTGTTGATTTGATAATTGCTTTGTAGATTCCATTTTGATAAATTTCTGCCATAAAATCTCTGTCTCCACAATTAATCATATTCTTATAAGGATTAAGTATCTTGAGTGTATCTTTGTGAATTTATAAATTTATAGAAATGTCATATACTATTTTGATATGATTAAAAAAATTAAAAGTGTGCCTTGATAAATTTTCTCATCGTTTGATTAATGAGTATAGATTATAAATTTTATACATGTCCTATAGATAGTAAATTTGTTTAATAATTTTAATATGCTTTTTTCTTTTTCTTCTTCTTCTCATCATCATCATTATAATTATTATTATTTTTATTATTATTATTATTATTATTATTATTATTATTATTATTATTATTATTATTATTATTATTATTATTATTATTATTATTATTATTATTATTATTATTATTATTATTATTATTATTATTATTATTATTATTATTATGTTTCAATAATATATTTTATTGTCTATAAAGGTTACAGTGGCATGATAATTTTTTGAGTACTTCAGTATAGAAGTGTTGGGGTCTACCCCAGTAAACCTTTTGAATTGCATTGTTTTAGAGGTAGCTGTTACTCATTTCTGATTTTGTTGTTCATTGGTGTCTCTTCTGCAATCTTTCATTAATATTTTGTTATTATTGTTGCTAGCCAGTCGTATTGTCTTTTTAGGTTTTGTTTGAATAGTTTATGCTTATATAATGGCTATCTCTGCATGCTCCTATAAATTGGCTTGTAATTTTAATAGTGACCAGGTGGCCACATAAATATATGGATCTACAATCTTTGCATCTCTGTTCCTTATTTGTGGCACCATGTTGTTTACAGTTGCCAGATGCCTTCTGGCATTATTTTGAAAGCTCAAAATACATTGTGTGCCCCATATGCATAAAGCCCAAAAATTGCTGCTTTTGCTGTATAGGTTGCCTTTTTGGGTGTAAAATCTGTTAGCTGCCATGTGGTTTGTTTTGGTCTGTATAGATTTAAAATATTGCTTCTTGTAGTATTTAGTGTTGTACAGTTGTAAAATATTTGTTGTTGTGTTTCTTCAGCAGCATGACACAAGTTTCAAAATTGGGCCAATGATCTATAAAGATGATGGTATCATAAAAAATAGAAAGTCAGTTATGCTCAAGAAGTTGAAGAACTTCAGTTTCATTGACCATAAGTTTTTTAAGAAGTTGTTTGTTATTTATTCACAGCATTGGCTAAAGATTTGGTTGCTTGGGGCTGGGTTGATCAACTCATATGTCTGCAAGTATGTATATTTTCTATCAAATGTAAGTGTTGTAGTTCTAACATTGATTTGTGATGAGTGTGCTAATGAATTCAGATATCCATATGTTTGGGGGGGGATGCAGGAATTATATCAAGGAGGTTTTGTAGCTGCTGAAATTGTGCCAAAAAGTTAATTGTTTTCTGTGTATGAAACACATGTATTGTGTGTATCCCCATACCATTACAAATAGTTGTTTGGCTGAGTTGTTTGATTGATATGGCTACAGTTTTTCTACCCCACTGTAGTTTGTTACTGAGTGATGAGATGGCCACTGTAAATTTTTTGTAAAGTTTACAGTAGGTGAAAAATATGTAATTCTTATTGTTATGAGCGTGATAATTAGGTGCACTTTTGAATATATTGAAAAGAAGTGCATTTGATAAAGATGTGGCTATGTTTGCTGCTTTCTGTTTGAGTTTATGTTGCAGTGTTTGTCTCATTCTAAGTGCTTCCAGATAAAATGGGAATCTAAGACATGCAGTAGGTTTTTCTTGGTATAGCTGTGTGTAGACATGCTGATGTCTTGGCTAGGTTGAAACACAGATTAAGCATTTCTGTTTAATTTTGCAATATTCTTTTTAATACTGGCATTTTCCCACGATTTTAGAAACATTGTCACATCATACATATATGCAATACAGGGAATATGTTGGTCTGTTTGGGATTTTAGTATTACTGGCAACTAATTCTCAATCTGTTTTAAGAATGTATTTCTATATAGAATAAATGACAACCCACTGAGTGGGGATAATTGTAAAATTGATTGTGTAGGAGTAAACACTGTTGTTTATCTTCCACTAAGCATGAAGTGTATTTATTTGTTGAGTAAGAAGTATGTGATGATGTATAATAGGATGGTGGAGTTGCAATATTCACAAACTTGTCCATTAATACATCTATCTATGTTGAGTAAGAAGTTTGTGATGTATAATAGGATGGTGGAGTTGCAATATTCACAAACTTGTCCATTAATGCATCTATTGCAACAGAATCAAATGCTACCTATATATCCATTTGAATTAAAATTGGTGCATACTTTTTATTTTGCTGCAGTGCACTTTGTATTATTTTAAATACAAGTGTAGCCTTGGTGGAGGATCCTTCTTTATATACTACATGTTTGATATCAAGAGTAGTATGTAGGTTTCTATTTTATCTTTTGACTATCTTTTCCACTAATTTGATTCCCAATGAACCCATGAAAATGGGTCAAAGGTTGTTGATATTTGAAATAGCAGTTATTGTTTTTTTGTTAAATGGTATTATTGCTATTGGATATAGTCCTCTAGTGTTGTATATTTTTGTGATAAAAAAATAGCAAGATTGCAATGGTACTCCATGGTAAGTTGTCTCAAATGTGAAAGGACAAATACTGTTATGTCATTGGTTCCAGTGTGGCAAGTGTTGGGAATTTTTTTAAGCTATTCATCAAATTTTTGGATATCAATGGGTCTATCTATTTCAGGTATTTAGAACTGATAGATGGTTGATTGGTTGGTATAGCTAAAATTGTTGGAGCTTCTGCTTAAAATATTGGATCTAACATGTTATCACTCACATAGATGATGCCACTTATCTCAATTGCTATGGGCAATTTTCTGGTTGATGGGTAACCTAGTGCCCTTCATATATATCCATGTGACCATTGTGTTGTTTTGTGAGGCATATTTCCCTTTTCTTTGTACAAATGTATTCTTTTAATACTTTACATGTATTGAGATATGGATTTGTTAGTTTTTATATATATTTGTGAATGTTGCACATGGATATGGTGTTGGAGATTCTCTTATTGAGATTGTCTGCTAGCACCATTAATCAGAAGTGTGAGGGTGAGTATTTTGTCATGTGATGTATATTGAAGGATAATATGTTGATCAATGACTAATATTTTGAATTGGATCTTGTGGGAAATCTTTAATTTTGTTTAGCATGATGTAAATTTCTGAGAATAGGAATTAGGAAGTGGTTGTTGGAAGTAGTAGTCTGATTATTTTTTTCTAAATGAATAAATGTTACCAGGATATCTGAGAAAAGTATTGTATTAATTTGTGCAATATGATGTAAAAATGGACGTGGATTGGCATGGAAGTTGATCAGGTGATGAAGCACTGGTACACATTTAGTAGCAAAGGTCAATGAGTGTGGATGTCATCGATTGTACAGTGAATCTGCTGCATCAAAGCCTTGAGCACTCATGAATGGCAGGTTTAATTGATGTAACCATTTTGTATTGTATTTTTCATGGCTTAAGTTGAAATCCCCCATTAATTTTGTTGGGTTATGGCTGGTTGTGAGATGGGAGCTTATTGTAACAATTATATGTGCTATTATTCTGGGAACTTGAGGTTCATACACAAAAATAATGTTAAGTGTAGTTATTTGATGCTGGAATGAATTATGAATAATTCTTGATAGAGATTTTAAATGCTTTCTCTTTCTTTATTGAAAATACTTTTTATAGCTACTAGCATGTTGATTATCTTACATTTGTAGTACAAGCTTAATAAATTATTTCAGATGATGTATGACTTAATTCTTTTAATATTGAAACTAATCCTTGGATCCCTAACCATTTCATCTTCAGCCTGAGTACCAACTTTATTTATGCTAGGGACAATCCTAATTAAAATAATTCAAATAGATATATAATGATATTATCATAGCTAGATGTGTGGCATTATATATGTTCATATGAATAAATGTTGTAAATACACATTACATTAATTATTATGCTGGATAAATTTTGGTTTGCTTTTTTAAAAATGTTATATTATAGATTTAATATTATAAAGTCAATTTATCACTTTATTTCTTTATAATTTCATATGTAGATGTATAATCCAACCTATATTGTAGTACATATATAAGGTGGCATGATTCAAATTTGTTAAAGGATTTAGTTTTCTTAATTGAAGTAAGAATAGTTGTAAACAAAAATTTGCATTTAACTACCATACTTGTGGTAAAAATAAAAATAAAAAATCCAATTTACATTTTAGTAATTGTGGTACTCTAAATCGTTTACAACAAAATGATTATATAGTAAAATCACTGAACTAGGACTGTGGAACAGCCTGGGTAAATTTATAATTTCTTGAAAACTCAAACAAAAGTTTTAAAATCAACTTGTACAATCTAATGTAATTCCTTAAGTTAATGGGTTATCAGGCAAAATAAATTCTCCACAAGTAAGTGCTTGAATCTAAGAGATATAAATAGGCCATATTTTAAGCTTGAAGGAGATAATCTATTTTTGTAATAGCATTTTCTAATATATTTCATGCCACTCTGTATTTTAACATGTCTGGCTAGGGAAGGTTTAGTTTTGCTGTTTCTCCATGTGCGAATGGTGGGATTTATGGCCATCTGATGCCTTAACAACTGGAGCACCTTCAGATAAAATTCTCTAGGCACGCCTTCTGCAAGAAGAACAAGAATACATTAGAAGTAGGCCTATGAAGACTATCACCATGTCTGCACTTCAAGAACCTACACCTCTAGCTAAATAAATAACCAGTAATATAAAATCCCAAACTGCATAGCTCTGTATTAATTGCTATTTAATGTTTACTTTTTAATTTAAAACCTAGCTAAATGTAATTAAAAAAAATTTTCAAATGAATTCTCACTTTAAACTATAAGTAAATTGATTAACTTTAAAATATCTGAAATGTGTACTCTCATAAATTATGTAACTTGCCTACCTACACTTGCAATTTTATTTTCAATAGTAATTATCTGTCACTGTAGTTGTGTGTATACTTTTCTTTATTACTCTATTATTCTAAATATAATATATATCTTTATTATATGACAATGCTTCAAAACAACAAGCCTTTAAAGTTAGTAATTTTTTGTGAAAATACAATTAAAATTATCTTCATATAATTATTTATTAATGTTACCATTTATGCATGCTGTTTCAAAATCCTATATTCAGAGTAATAATGAATAGCTTTGCACTCATTATCACTATTAAATATTTAATATAAATGCATAATGTGGTTTGGTCATGAATATAAATTATGGGTTTAATTAAAGTTAATAAGTAATGCACAAGCCTTAGGACTGTAAGAAAATAAATTTATTTGTTAAGTTTTTAGTAAATCTCCTCAAATATATTTTTCCCTCCTTAATTGATTATTACAATTTAGATTGAAAACAATAAGAAGATTGAAACATAAGTATTCCTTAGATGGAATTGATATATATATATATATATATATATATATAACCCTAGTTAAGAGTTGGCTGATATATATATATATATATATATATATATAACCCTAGTTAAGAGTTGGCTCCTACTAGCTGAACCAAAAAGCTATCATACTAGTACATATAATTTTAAATGTTATATTTTTATTGCTTGATGGATCAGATATTGATTAAATATAAATAACAATTAATGTTTTGCTGCCTTTCCCAAAATGGGACTTTGGTAAAACCATCTCATTTTTTTTCTTCAAGGACATGTATTGATAAGACCTGAAGTTGAATACCAGGCAAGCATGCCAACCACCCCAAACATGAACTCAGCCGGTTTGCACTGTATGCAGCAGAATGCTCAGTCCCAGGGTACTGGTGTTAATCACAAGAACCCCTGAACAGTACAATTGATTTGCAGGGCAACTTCATAATGATATTTCATAACATTATATCAATTATTAGAAATCTAGAGTAGTCAGATCTACCTCCTCTTGAGTTCATATTCTCCATTAGTCTGAACCTTTCTCTAGATTCCTAAGTTCAATCGACTTCAATGAGCTGATTTATATGCTTGTATGTTATTTATAAATATGTTTGTAATATAAGTGTTATAATGAATAATCTACCAAGCGCTAGTGTATATTATTTATGAAAGATCACCCATGATGTTAAAAGATAGGAGTTGGTATTTCATTATAGGCATAACTTAAGTGATCATTTATGTACACACACTTGTTAATTAATATAAAGATGAGAGTGAAATGATAAATGTCTCAGCTACTTTAATACCTGCATGCATTTACCACACCTTAAATCATGTTTTTTTGGTAATATATTTTATATTAATCAACAAATAAATATATATTTAAATTAATTTGGTTTCAGATAATTTTTCATTGCCTAATTTCAATTCAAATCAATCCTAGCTATTGAATGATCTATGCATTGATGATGAATTGTGAACATGCCCCCCAATACTGTGGTGTTAATTTAGTAAATTTAGTTAATTTATGTACATTTAATACCCTGAGTTTCCAGTTTTTCCTTGCCATATGCCAGCCACAAAGAAATGTAAACTGAGTGTAATCTCGGGTATGTCCTTGTAAAGTTTTGAATCATGGAGTACTCATAAATAAGTTGAAGTCTGGTTTCAGGACTTCTCCATATCATTAAAACCCAGTCGACACTTATACAATCACAATATCAATAACAGCCAACAATTTCTAACTGATGTCAAGACAACCTCTTTTAACAATAATGGTAAAATATCACCCTTGTTAATTGGCTAATATACATATATAGATACTAAAGATTGCTGCTACTAGACCACAGACATTGAAATTATTGATACAAAGAAGTTTAAATAAACCTCTTTAAACAAGTAAATTCTGAATGCAGACTAATAAAGAGTCAACTATAACATTACAAACTGCAATTATAAATTTCAATTTGCACCCAAAATATTACTTAAATAATGTGTAATAACGTTAAAGGTTAAATGGGTTTATTATTAAAAGAAAATTTATTGTTAAAAAAGATTGCCTTGATAACAGTTAGAAATGTTTTATTTTTATGATATTGAGATTGTCTAAGTGCTGACTGATTTTTAATGATTACTTATAAACCCGTTTAATCATGAGCATTATTACATGTATTATTTCAGTAATAGTTTGGATGCAATTTGAAATTTATAATTGCAGTTTGTAATGATATAATTGACTATTGATTGATCTGTATTCAGAATATAATTTATTTATCAGTTTAAAGAGGTTTATTTAAACTTCTTTGTACCAATAATTTCAATATTTGTGGTCAAGTTGCAATATTTAGTGTCTGTATGAGTGTATAAACTATTAATAAGGGTGGGATTCAATTACTATTGTTAAAAAGAGGTTGCTTTGACAACAGTTAGAAATTGTTGATTGTTAATAATATTGAGATTGTCTAAGTATGATTTTTAATGAATATTTATAAACCCATTTAAGCTTATTATTATTATTATTATTATTATTATTATTATTATTATTATTATTATTATTATTATTATTATTATTATTATTATTATTATTATTATTATCATCATTATTATTATCATCATCATCATTATTATTGTTATTCTTTACCCTTATTATTTAAGTTATATATATATATTATATTCTAAACAAATTGTATGACTTTATTTCATTTGTAATATTTTAAAGATCCAACCAAAATAATATGAAAATATCTCTGATATAAATAAAAGTAATATATCTAATGAACAAAAATACAAAACATTCATCAGGCAAGTGAAGTATCCAATCTTTACAAAAATGATAATAATAACGTGAAAGGCTAAAACCTTTGACAGATGCACCTTAAAAATGAAAATATAGTTGTTTATTTCAAGACATTATCGATGTATACTGCCTGAATGAGATTAAACTCATATTAAACAATTTTTTAACTATCAATTTAATCAAAACAAAATCATGTCATTTACTTATCGGCTTATCATGAATATAGTATTATCCGATGTTACTTTAAAAAAATAAAATCTGTATATTTAGTTTCATTCTACTAAATTGTTCAGCAAAATGAATGTTGTGAAAACAACGTTTTAACTTCATTTTCTATTTACTTTTTGTTTTAAACGATATAATATAGAAAATATTTGTGAGTTCAGTAATGACATTCTTTTAAATATAGCGATTTAACATCTACAATAGAAGTATATTCTAAAAATTGAAAGAATAAATTACTATTAGAATTTTTAATAAATAAATTATAATTTTTAATTTCAACATTTTAACAAAAGGTGATGTTTTCCATACACTTGAAAACCCACTATTTGATATTGATTTGTGTCTCCTTGAATAATTCTGACTTCTAACAATTTGATTTGGAATACATAACCATTAATATACATTTCAATTCAAGTTTTTTCTGTAATGTGGATACAAAATCATTAAAGAAATATTAAAAAAATACATAGTGATGAGCAATTCAATTGCAACAGTAAAAATTGTAAATGATGTACTATGTTTATTGAATTTGAAGGTTAATGCATTAATTTTTAATTTTATCTATACTTCTCTCATCCAAGCTCATCATACAACAATAATAAAGTATCAAAAAGTTCAAACTACCCTCTTTCAAAATAGCTTTAATTTGCTGATGATATTTATTTAACAGTGCTTATAATTATTTTGAATTCCATCTGAAAGTTTTTTTTTTCTATAACATTAATAAGGTGACTATTTTAAGACTACATGATTGTTTCATGATTTAAAATCTGGGCAATGTTTTGTTTGGTATTTTTATAAAACATTTCATTTTCACACACTATTATTCTGCCTTTAACAAAACTGATATTTCAGTTAAGAGCGGTCAGGCAACTGAGAAGAAAGGCCACATTGTTTTTTTATCTTAAACTCAGAAGTAAAATGACAAAAAAAACTGTGTATAAAGACTTATGTGTGTGTGTGAGCATCCCATCCATGTCTCATACTATATGAATAATCATAAAGTGATAGCAGCTGCAGCAACAAAAATATATGGAATAGACATTAGCCCTGCTCAGCACCAAAGGTTTTTTTTTCAGTTAATAGCAAATTCTATTAACATTGACAATGGTGGATGACAAGGTACTCCATATACTTAAAACTTTTCCACCAGTTTGGAAACAATAATTTTG
Source organism: Epiperipatus broadwayi (assembly GCA_028023455.1). Taxonomy (NCBI): domain Eukaryota; kingdom Metazoa; phylum Onychophora; class Udeonychophora; order Euonychophora; family Peripatidae; genus Epiperipatus; species Epiperipatus broadwayi. The sequence goes on along the minus strand of JAQFVV010012474.1, from coordinate 3,850,941 downwards.
TGGATTCATATGGGAATCTAAGTGGACATTAGCTAAATGATTTTTTTTTACTTTGAGGGACTACATATATATATATATATATATATATATATATATATATATATATATATATATATATATATATATATATATATATATATATATATATATATATATGTCTGTTTTCCCTCCCCCCCCTCTCTCCCCCCCCCCCGGGGGGAGAGGAATCACTTTTTTTTTAGTAAAAAATTTACACATTAGGGGTTTGGAAAGCCCATCTTTTGAACATATATATATATATAGTCCGTTTGTGTGTCTACCACAATTGTCCTCAAAGCTGGAAATTGTTGATAAATTAATAAATACAAATGAATCTGCTGAATGCTTTCAAAGGGTAAAGCTTTCATAATCATAGATTAACTGCTAATGAGGTTAATGATATGCAAATGTGTGTTGATTATGCTAGACATTCCAATTTCTTGATAAAGCGTAGCATAGCATGGCATCTTTGTCTCTGGAGGTGAAGAAGGCTTCTTTAATTTTTCTTTTGAGATCATGTCTCTCTCTGCATGTGATTGTGGAGTTGTCTGGTACACAACTAATGCTAGCATGTGTTTTGGTGCTGAATAAAAACTGAATAAATGGACATCTATGTTATAAGAACATGTGTGTTGTACCAACCAAGTTGAGGACAATTGTGCTACACATGCAAACAAGCTAGTATAAATGGACATTAGTTAAGTCATCTACATTTGAGAGATGATATAGTTGTTTTTTTTTTCAGGTATTGCTTTAGCTCTTCAGACAATGTTGCAAGTGTTATCAGATGAAATTAAGAAAGTATGAATAAAGATAAATGTAAAAAAAAAAATAAAACTAAAATAATGTTCAATGGATTTTCCCAAATGAAAAATGATGAATTAAACAAAGCTAATGACTATAAATACCACATAATGTATTTAATTAAGCATAGAATTAAATTTGGACAAAGTTGTTTTGGAAGAAATAACTTCATTATTAAAAATAAATTTATCTTAGTGTTTGAAAAAAGGTTTTTAATATATGTGGTATCAGTTGTTGCTTATGAATATGATACTTGGAGACATAACAAAAGAGCCAGAGAAAGAAAGACTTCAGGTCACTCAAAGAATTGTGGAGAGATGCATGTTAGGAGCAATAAGAAGTAATCACAAACAAAATAATTAGGTGGCAGAACAAACAGGTGTAACTGACATTATGGAAAAAAATTAAAGCCTAAAGTGGAGTTGAGCTATACATATTGCTAGAAGAGATGATAATGGATAAACAGTTGAAAATGTAAACTGTATTCCAAAAGATTGCAAAAAAATCTAGAAACAGACCACATATGAGATGAATGGAAGGAATAAGCAAGTGTATTGTGAAGCAAAGAGACTAGTGATTGGAGAGAATTTCATCCTGCAGTGTACTGATAATTGAAAATGATGATGATGATTTATATATATATAAGTTACTTCCATATGATGTCTATATATATATATAAGTTACTTCCATAGCTGATGTCTGTTACAAATGTAATAGTAATGTATAAAATTTTAAGCTCTAAAGATTTTGTCTAAAATTATATACAGCAGTCAAGTTGGTGAATGAATAAACTTATTCCCAACTAATGGAATAATTACATAGTAACAATAACCTTTATAAGAAGAGTTTCACAATGAATATACACCTCATATTCAATCGACCAATCCTTCCCCATATAGAATAGGCTGATCCATTTTTCTCTATAATTGATATTGTATGCGGTTTTTTATTTTCTTCAGCTGATAACACTATTATTTAAACACTGTTTAATTATGTATTGTATTCAAATACTTTCTCTAATAAAAGGCGTTTGCTTTTATTATATACCAGAAAACTCATATTCAAGAAATTAATTATAAATGCAGGCTTAACAAAAACTTATCATTTAATTAATAAAAACGGAAATGAAAGTCGGAATGTGTGTAAGATACAAAGAAAAAAAAAATCTGTCTTAATTTTATTAAAGTAATTTTTAAAAAAATATTTGAAATAATGCTTTCTTTTGTTTTACCAAATAAAATAGTTTCGGATCTGCTGAAAAATTACAAAAGAAAAATATGCATCAATGAAACATTTCTCTCAGGACAATTTAAAGAGAAACATAGGAATGGTAAAAATTGTTTTAAGTATTATGTATTGAAATTTTAGCGCAAATTTTTACATCAAATAAAAGAAAAAAACTATTCACGAAAAATATTACATAATAGAAATAATTTTATATATAGTCATACTACATTGTTAAAGATAAGTTGCCTTGACAACAGTTCACTTTGTTGATTATTATTGATATTGGGAATGTCTAAGTGTTGACGTGTTATATATATATGTAATATACAAATCAATATATATATATGTATCAAATTACAGTACAATTTACATAAATTATATTATTTTTAGAAGTACTTCCAACTATACATTTTGTAGTTTTTATCAACTATATAACACTGAATAATCAAAGCGAGACAACCTTTAACAATACCCATAGTTCAATTCAGATTTCCCACAATTCTGTTATCTTAACATTTGATGACTGGCGATTCATTAACATTTGAATTATAATTTATTATATTCGAAAGTACTTCTAAAAGTAATATAATTTATGTAAATTGTACTGTATTTTGATATATATGTTGTTATGTATATTACATATATTGTGAAATGAATACAGACATCAAACATTATTTATTATATATATATAATTATAACTTGTTTGAATTTAAATGTTTAATTAATTTACAACCAACTTATCCTCTCTTCTGTTGTTTAACCTTTCATATAATCCTTAGAACACAAAATATATTAGATTTACAAACACATTTATTACAGCTAATCTGAGCCATTTGATCATATGTTATTTTTTTTACAAATTAATTTAAAAAATTACATATGAATGTATTGCTGTGTATGTGTTCATATATATATATATATATATATATATATAAAACATTACAAGGATAAAACTAAACTAGTGATTAAATAATTTAAATTACCCCAAATCCAATACTCAATCACACCAGCCAGGAAAATAAAATCAAAAACCCAACCAACAGTTTCACTGCTACAAGCAGACCTCTCAAGTGCAAAGAACCACAAAACAATGTCATACCTATACCAAACACTATTCACAATTCCATCCATCTCCATCCACTCCCAATATCAAAAGAATCTTTAAACAAGTCAATCACATCAGAACAACAAATTTTCAATAACAAAATTCCCTAATTCTTCCCTGCACCTCATCTCTCTCAAAGAAGACAACCCCAGCTTCATCTAAATTAAAACCTTTTAAGCAGCTGTTATGTTATTGGACAAGTGAGGTAAAAAAGTCAAATTTTAATTGGCCAAGACACAAACAAACAACTGTCAAAATATATTCTTTTAATATTAAATATTAATTAAATTCACTTTAGATTTGTTTGTAAAAAGTATATTAATAATTTGTCAGATTATGAAAGTCAATGAAAGTTTTTTCAAAAATAAATTTCTATTTATTTATTATAAAAATATTCGATAGCGGCAAATTTAAAAGCAAAAAATTAGTAATGAATTAAAAAGAGTTGCTGATGCAAATTTTTTTTTTCAGTTTTACATTACAGAAAAGGAAATATTTTTTCTGCTAAAATCTTAAATATTTTTACTAAAATCTTAAATATTTTTTTAAAATAATTTTACTTTTAGCATTATTTTACTAAAATAATTCATAATTGGTCAAAAAATACTTTTATAATGGACTAAAACATTTGTTTATCATTTTGGAATTGAAAATCTTAGCGTTTTTCTTTGATTATGTTGTTTCTTTGTCTTTGCCAGCCAATCAGAATGTCTTTGACAGCTGACAACCAATCACTATCAAGCTTTCTTTGTTAACTTTTACTGGCAGTTTTATTGATTTTTTACTTGTAAAATAATTCAAGAGAGGGCAGCATCTTATCAAACTTTTTAAAACCTAGCTAATGAGCCTATAATTTCTATCATAGCATTAAAAATGATGGAATTAGAGTGACATCAATCGTATATGATACCTCTCATAAGAATCAGGTTAAAGATTAAGTGTGGCCTGCATTCCCTTTATGGACACACAAATCAGAAACAAGATATCCATATCTAATTCCACTCCATGAACCCCTTTCCCTCACTTAAGCTCAAACCACTGTGATCCATGTAAACCCTCAAGGGACAACACACACCACACCAGGATCAATCGTCCCATCAAAAATCTCCCCTGCATTATGTAACAAATCATTCAAAGCAACACTTTTTCTCCAACAACTTTCACATTTCCAATCAAATCATCACCCTTACACACAACCATATAAAAAGACAACCCAAATTTCAAAAAAAAATAAAACCATATCCCTCCTCATTCCCACATCCCCCCAAACACAATTATTAAACAAAACACCCCTAACAAACCCATCAGAGTAGCCAACCCTCAAACAATCTTTACAAAATTGACCCCTCTGAAACAGAGCCACCCACCAGCACTTTCCAATCTCCTATTCCCACAACACCAATTTCCCAAAACAGCCACCATACAAGATACAGACAGACAGCTATCAAGCCCAATTATAGACTCAAACACTCTACTTTTAACATAATGACTACATACTAAATAATTAGTCTTTACATTTCTAATCACCAAAAGTAAAAAAAAATGTAAAGCACCAAGGTCTATAACCAAACCCAAAAGTCACCAGTCTGCATCCTACAAAGCAGCTGCCCCAAAAAATTGCCACCATAGGAACAAGGAACCAAACAAGTCCAGTGTTAAGTGGGACACTTGACAAATTTGTCACTGTTGGCCAACACTCAAATGGTATTTCTGGGGTTGGATAGAAAGTGGGTGGAATTGTGAATATTGTTTGGTATAGGTATGGTATTCTTTTGTGGTTCTTTGCACTTGAGAGGTCCGGTTGTGGCAGTGAAACAATTGTTTGTGTTTTTTTTTTTGGATGTGGGGTAATTTTAAATATTTATTGACTAGTTTACATCTATCCTTGTAATGTGTATATATATATATATATATATATATATACACATTACAAGGATAGATATATATATATATATATATATATATATATATATATATAACTTTTTTAATTAATTTGTACAAAAATAATATAAGATCAAATGGCTCAGAATTGCTATAATAAATTTGCATGAAAATCTAATATATTTTGTGTTCTGCAGATTATATGAAGAGTTAAACAACAAAATATATATATATATATATATATATATATATATATATATATATATATATATATATATATATATATATATATATATATATATATATATATATATATATATATATATATAATTAAAACAAATTATAAATTTTGTAACTTGCTTTTAATCTTGCATTTTATGCTCACTAGATGGACCTTACTAATAGCTCTAAACAAGTTTTGTTTTTATAAGTGCAGGAAGAGATAGAATTAAAAATTTCTATCATTATCCCTACCTCCAGACCAACTGTTTTTGAGATTATGGTTCACTTCAGTGGAGGTGAGTCTAAAAACTAGATCTAAAATACTAACTCAAAAGTCAGCACTTATAAACATATTTTTATCAATTTGAAAGCATGTATTTATCAGACATGTAAATGTCTTCAAATCCAGCCTTAGAAACTAGATAGCTATATGGTTCTGAATTCAGCCCAGTTTCACCATATAGTAACAGTCTCTGAAATATATAGCATTGCAAAAACCTTCAAAAGTACACTTATAATAATTTAAACAAATTATAAATTTCATTGCTTGCTTTTATGCTTGCATTTTATGATGACTAGATGGAGTTTGCCAATAGCTTTGTTTTTATAAGTGCTGAAAGAGATATAGTTCAAAATCTCTATTGTTATCTTTATCTCCAGACCACTGTTTTCAAGCCTATGGCTCACTTCTATGGAGGGCTGGGAGTCTAGAAACTAGATCTAAAATACTAACTCAAAAGTCAGCACTTATAAACATATTTTTATCAATTTGAAAGCATGAATTTATCAGACATGTAAATATCTTCAAATCCAGCCTTATAAACAAGATAGCTATATGGATCTGCTTTCAGCTCAGTTTCACCATATATTAAAAGCTTCTGCAATATATAGCATTGCAAAAACCTTCAAAGATACACTTATAATAATTAAAACAAGTTATATATTTCTTAACTTGCAAGTAATAATCAGTAATAAATGAAACAAAATAATTTGTTTAAAAAATAAAATAACAAAAATGTTATTGTAATTGATAGCAATGTGTAAATTAATACATCAAGATCAACAAGCAAAATATATGATAAGCAATCTGAAAAATTTCCAAAACAAAACCAAGTTATCCTTATCTAAATGACCAGAACCATTTTAACCAATATATTGAGATCTATAAAATTAGGCAATGGATGAAGCATTTATTATATATTGAAATGGTAGGTTTTGTTCCCATACAATTTTACCTTAAGTTTCTATTACTAACCCTGTCTGTTGTAGGTTTAAATCCCATTAAAGTAATTAAATAAGAGTATTATCATGGCTATGGGCAACACATTATATATGTACATATGAACAGACACTATTATTATGAATTATATTAAATATTACATGGATTAATTTTGTTTTATTATTAGAAAATCTTTATTTTAAATTAAATCTAAAAAGGTCAATTTAATAATTTTTCTTAGTTATAAAGTTCTATGTAGATGGATAATTCAACCTATATCATTATACATATATAGTGAATTATATTATATATTACTTGGATTAATTTTGTTTTATTATTAGAAAATCTTTATTTTAAATTAAATCTAAAAAGGTCAATTTAATAATTTTTTTTAGTTATAAAGTTCTATGTAGATGGATAATTCAACCTATATCATTATACATATATAGTGTGGCACAATTTAGTTTTGTTAAAAGTTAGCTATTATTAATTAAAAGTAAAAATAGTTGTAAACAAACTGTGCATTAAGTCTTTGCACATGCAGTAAAATTTTTGTTGAGATCATTTTGCATTATGATCATTTTATAAATACACATAGACCTCACTTAGTGATTGGCAACTTAGCAATATTTTGCAGTAATGATCATCATCAAGTTGTACCCACTACTTTGATTTTCAATCGATTATTCACTATAATGATCTGGAAAAAAACATATTTTTTTTTGGCAGCCATCTTTAATTTTGCATCAGTGATGATGTCAGAGAACAGGTATTTGAAAGTCATTTTACCCAAAAGCAAAAGTACATTACTGTAATGCATATACTGGTAATGACTTTTCTGAAATTGCATAGCAGATACAATATTTTATTCATAAAACACAATGTTAGTGCTGCTTTCAGTATTTTGATTATAGAATGTGAAAACTTAAAATATAAATATTTAATGAATCTATAATACTATATACATATAAGTGTTGAAGGTCTTTAGAAAAAAATAAACTTTATTTAAATATAATGTACAATACTTGAATTACTTAAATAAAGTTTAATTTTTCTAAAGACATTCAACACTTATATTAGATGATGAAATAATCCAATATATAATTACAGTACAACTAAAATATCATCATCACAAGTTTTCAGGAAAACATTAAATATGAATATTAAACTGTGCATGTGAGTTTCTTAATTATTGTATATTATTTTTAGAACATTAAAAATGTTTACACTCAAGTGGTTTCAAATCAAAAAAAAAAAAAACATTTTAAAATGGGATTGTTAAATTAGAAAAAAAGTTTAGAAAGAAAAACAGATTGCATTTAAAATAAATGTTAATGAATAATCTTTATTTATAAATAATTTTATTGAAAAAACCATATGTAATAATGATACAATTGTAAATCAAAAATAATAGTTATCCATGTTAGTCAGGAAACCAAATGTTCTGATGTGGTTACTGGTGTTGTTAATCCAGCTTAATCAGGCTCCACGTGTTGTCAAATAAAAATCTGGAAGAGATTATTCTGTCCTTATGGCGAAATTTCTTTAGCTTGGAAATGAATGTGTCTTCAGGCTTGGGATGAGGAAAGGTAAACTTGTTGCGACATCTGGCCAACCAGATGATATAAGTCAGAAAGGTTGAGAGTCTTGTGGTGACATAATCCCTGGACAGGAAGCAGCATTTAATATTTAAGATTTTGTTCAGGGAAATGTGGCAGTGGTAAGTAATGAAAGTTCTGATTTTGTCATATGCTGGGCAATCATTTATCATATGATCAAAGGTTTCACAGGTTCAATGGCAGTTGTGACACATAGGATCTATATTCTTGAGGAATCTCCTGTAGTGCAGGAACCAGTTTGTCTGGAGTGAATTCAGGTTGATTTTTACGAGAAAGTCCAGGAACCTTGGCTCCAGCTTGAGATGCTTGAAAAACCTGGTGACCACGTGATTGTTACCACCAAGGTAAGGAATGGTAGAGTTTTGAGTGGGAAATAGCAGGCCATGAGCATCCCAAATGGAGATTTTTTGTCTGAATACTAGGGAAGAGTGGCCATTGTGAGCAAAAAGGTAGTCAAGTATCTGATTTAGCCAGCTTATCTTTGAAGGTGGAGGTCTGTCAGATGGATTGACTGGTTGTTCCGCTACAATCTGGGGAAATTTCTTTTGTAGGATGTGGATCAGAGAGTGGCACTTTTGGTAATATATAGAAAACGTAGCATGCAATGACATACCATTATTTTTACTATGTCGCTGCATGCATTCAATTCCTATGGCTGCTGTTTTACCATTCCACAACAGCCGTGCACAGATTCGGTTGATTTTTGTATTGAAAGCCTTTGTCATGTTAATTATGGGTAGATAGTAGCTAATTCTTTGCCATTACCTTGATATTGAGGAGAGAGATTTTCCCTGCAGTGATAAATAAACCTTGGCAAGGTTTTTAACTGTGTTGGTGGGCTTCAATGATAGAATTCTGTATTTGTATCAACATGGCTTACGGTGACTTGTATATGGGAAACCCCAAAAGTTTTGGGGTCTGCTGAGAAAGGCATGATATCTTCTTGGGTGTTGATTTTCCAGGCCGATGACTTGTTGAGGTTGAAGGAAAGTTTGGAGGATTCGAAAATTTGTTGATTATTTGTATGACAGGTTTTAGATATTTTTGGGAAGGTAAGGTGACAAGGACATCATCCATGTAGGCAAATGCTTTACAGTGTTTCTTCAGCTGGGGTATATAGATTCCTGGAAGTTCTGCCTCAATCTGTTTAAGAAGGGAGTTTAAGTAGAGTATAAATAGGAGACCGCTAAGTGGAGATCCTTGGGGTATGGATTTTGAAGGAATAAAACCATCTGTAAAGAAACCATTCAGGGAAATGTGGACCAATCTGTTGTTTAGGAGATTATCCAATATCTGAATGATTTGAGTAGGAATGTCTAGTGCTGAGAGGCAATTGAGCAGGATGTTGACATCTACTGAATCAAATGCTTCAGAGATGTCTAGCTGAACAGCAATGGGTTTGTATAGATTCTTGTATCTGATATGATCACAGATAATTTTTACCTCCCAGATTGCAGAGAGTGTGGATGAGCCCTTCTTTGCAAATTGCAACTGGGATATGTTGTCCAGAATAACATCTTGTATTTTCTCCTTGATCACACCTTCAATGACCTTTAACAGGATTGGGGTCATGGAGATTGGTCTTATGCTAGATAGAGCAGATGCATTCCGGTTTTTCTTAACAAAGGGGACCATCGCTATGGGATAATGTTTGGGGATGATTTTTTTGCTGTTTGCAAGATGGTTAATTAGTTTTAATACTATGGGAGCTGTGAAATTCTCAAGGTGCGTAAGTATAAACTTTGGAATGCCGTGTAGTCCTGGATGGACATTGGACGGTAGGGCAGCCAAGCGGTTTTTGATGTTTGATATTGTTATTCCATGTTCATTTTTTTGTGATGTCTCATGCCACTGATTTGTGGGGTAGGTAACAGAGTTTGATAGGTGGTTTTTGAAATATGACTCTATTTGAATGAGCATTTGGTTTCCAGAGGTATGGCTACCACTGATGAGGAGGGACAAAGGAGTTTTTTGTTTCTTCCTTTCCCCTAGAGCCCATCTGAGATAGCCACGTGTCCAGCAGTGTTGGCCAGGTAAGTATAACCTAGCATTCTTTGTTGCTATTATTTCAGCAATCACAGCTTGTTTCTGCTTGTACTGTGTTTTAAGTAATAGGAGGTTGTCTGTAGTACCATCACTTGAGAAATTTTTAATCCTATGGTGAAGCAAATCAAGCTCATTCATCAGGGTTGTTGACCCTTTATGTTTTTTGGTGTGCTGTATGATTATCGTTTGGAGGATGCCTGTGAAGGCGAACCAGGCTTCCTCAGGATTTATGTTAAGAATGTCAATTTTTTCAAAGAGTATGTAGGCATCTGAGAAGACAGCTTCCGTGGCAGTAGCTTTAGTTATTATTCTGATTGTTTTATTGTAGTCTATGGGAGTGTAGGAGTCCAGATCTAGAGACGCTATCAGGGCAAGATGGTCTGAGAAGGGAACGGGTTGAAGCTTGGCTTCCAAACCATAGTGCAGCTATGAGGTGTAAAACATTAGGTCAATCAGTGTTCTAGAGCTCTTCGTATAGAATGAGTATGCATCCGCAGGGAAGAAACCTCTGCCATTTATGAAACCCCTGGCTAAGAGATGGAGGTATTTCCATGTGAACACATCATATTGCAAGTTGAAGTCCCCCAAGAGGATTGTAGGGCCTGTGTTGTTTGCAGTGATGAGATTTATGGTGTGTATTATTCTAGAATAAGTCAATGGGTTGTTCTGGCAGTATACGTATATTGCAATGAATTCACTAGATTGGTATATAAGCTTGATTGCAATGAGATTGGCATCATGGTAAAGCACTTTATAGGAAGAAGGTGGTTTTCTGTTATTAATGATGATTCCTACCCCTCCAGCAGCTGATGTATTAGTAGAGAGAAGAGTGAAGCCCAGTTTTGAAAGTTCGAGAATTATGTGAGGGTTGGAGTTTAGGTGATATTTGGTCTCTCCTAAGAATAAAATATGAGGAGATGTAAGAAGGAAAAAATGCCTAATCGCATATAAACGGTCAGTAGAATTAATTCCCCTGATGTTAAGACCAATGATTTGGCACTTGATCCTATCCATAATGATTATTGCTGCTTGGTTTTACCGCCAGCGGAATCTTTGATTGAAGGTTGTAATGGTCCTTGTAATCACTGAATTTCTGATCTGCCAAGGATGGCCTGTGGAAATCAGCTCTAAAGAGCTCAGTTTCATTGTGTGCTTCATGACTGAGAGAGTTTTTTTGGTGTGCTTTGTACCGTCCTCTTGTTTTTTTTCCAGAATAGAATTTACACTGTAGGGAAAGGAGAACTTTAGGTAGTTTGGCTCGGAAGCAGGAGATAGGTGTGAGTCCTCTTCTTCAGAGTAGGCCTTTGAAAGTTTGGAAGATTTTTGTTTATTATTAGCATTAGGGGGTAGGTTGAGATCCATGTCTGAGACATAGTCAGAGATGGGTGGTGAAGATCTATTTTTTGTAGGTGTGGGAGCTTTCATATGGGATGAATTTGTATAGGATATTGATAGTTTTGATGTGTCCATTGTAGATTTAGTGTTAGAAACCGCAGGTTTTGATCTTAGAAGTCTTGGGGTTCTGAGTACATTGTTATGGTCTTGATGGTCCATGCTGAGAGGTGCATCATCTGTATTGTCAGAAGAGATTGTTAGATTTTTGTGTCTAGAGGCATTATTTGGTTCTTTTGGTTTTGAGCCTTTTGGTAAGTTGTCTGGTTTCTGTGAGTTATCTCTGCGCTTGGAGACATTTGGGTTTTGATATGCTATTTGTATCTGTTTGTTGTCATTGGATGGTTTTCCCTTGAGTTTATTAGGATTCATAAAGTCTTTGGTGTTGGTTACTCTACTGTAGGATTCAACTTCAGCTTCAACAGTATGTAGGCCTGGGGTGTTTGTGGTTAGCATTTCATTATGTGTGACATTAGCAGGTGTGAGTGTATGAGGTGCTTTACATTTGTGAAACTTATTTTCCTTCTACACAAATAGTGGAGCACTATTATGTTATCATACATACATACATACATATACAGTACAGTATTTACAGTACAATACTTGCATAATACCGCACAGTTTACACAAGCATATTATATTAAGGGTTTTGGTTTTACATGTTTTTATACACTGCATTCAATAAATATTTTTTTTTTAATATGTACTTTATTTCCAAGTTAGTGTAATTTTTTAGCTTTAGGAACCAACTATTTTTTTTTCCATAGGTCCCCATTATAAATATGTATTCTGTATACAATATTCTTCCATAATGATGAGTCTTGGAGTAACAATTGCCATTGGTAAGGGGGGGGGTAAAGGTCTATATTCAAACAGGGAAATTATATTTTACACACGCCCATATATATATATATATGTATATGTTATATATAGAGTTCACAAAAACAAACTCTTAACAAGCTTTAAAAATACCTTCAACCCCAGACCATGGTTTCTGCATCTAGCATTGTCAGTGAGGTGTTAGGAATTAAAAATACTAGAACTAATCTAGCACTTTATTTAATGCCTAACTATTGAGAAGAAAATCTGAAACTTTCAGACATTCAAATGTCCAAAAATCCAGCTATCTAACTCAAATAGCCATGTGGGATGAACTAAGTTCAGATACACCGTATAACTAATAGCTCTACAAATATAAAATCACCAAAGCATTAATAGCAAAAACTAAAATTAAATTAACAAAAAATCAAGTCAGATGTCATATGACCTAATTTTAATAAAGCTCGTATTTACAAATGTTATATATAGAGTTCGCAAAAACAAACTCTTAACAACCTTTAAGAATACCCTCAACCCCAGACCACAGTGTCTGCATCTAGCATTGTGAGTGAGGTGTTAGGGATTAATATATGGTATATCTGAACTTAGTTCAGTCCCATATGTCTATTCAAGTTAGATAGCTGGATTTTTGGACATTTGAATGTCCGAAAGTTTCAGATTTTTGTCTCAATCATTAGGCATTAAATAAAGTGCTAGGCTAGTTCTAGTATTTTTAATCCCTAACACCTCACTGACGATGCTATATATATATATATATATATAAGTAATCAAATAATTTCTATAAATTTTAAATTTTATGCTACTTTTTAATAATGCATTTTATTAGGGAGCTTTTGTAACAGCTCTGTTTAGAGGATCAATGATTAGCTTAATTTTGAAACTGCATTATGTTTGTGCATTTATCAGCTATTTATGTCTATAGCTTAGTTTCAAATATGTTATTTAAAATTTTTATTTTATTTTTCATTTTTAAATAAGTCTTGAATATTTCTAAGGTATCAAATTTGTCAAACTATTTTTTGGTATAACCTTAACTAGAGACCAACAAAAGAAAGAGGGTTCAATTGAATGAATGATGTTTTTTTTTTTATTTATTTATTTTACCATTATAAATATAATTTCAATAAAATAAAAAGATTAATGTTTTGTTTTTTTTTTTTTTTTTAAAAAAAAAACCTTTTTTAAAGCAAAATTTACTATATTTTAAATATAATAATTACAATGTATTAAAATTTTAAATAATGTTGACACTGCATATCAATTATTTCATGGTGTTTGTTCAATTGTAAAAAAAAAAAGTTTGAATTAAAAAAAGATCATATATGTTATAGCAATTAAAAATTATTCAGTAATTAAAAATTATTCAGGACATGACTTGAAATATATCTGATAGATATTAACAGATATAGTGAACAATTTTGGAAAAATAACTAAAAAGGTTTATTGAATTTTTGTTGAAAAGGTCATTTTAATTTATGATAATTTATAAATATATTCAAAGAGAGAAAATAATTTTACACACACATTCATATAATAAATAAAATACACTAGAAAAAATCTCCAAAATAAAAATGCCTACATAAAATTGAAAAATACTTTCAATTGCTATAGCCAGATTACAGTTTCTTCCAACACCTTGAGTAGCAATACAATGTTAAATTTTTAATCTTGCTAAAGTCACATGACAGTCACATTCCAACTTGAATAGCCAACTTTCCATGAATTGTCAATACTAACACAATTACACTGTTTATTCAACACATTATCTATACAATTTATAAAATGTGACTTTTGTGACTTTTCATTTTTCAAAGTTGAATTTTAGTTTCCTGGCAAATTGAACTGATTTGACTGTGAATAATTTTTCTCTACTTAAAGAAAGAACCTAATGAATTTAATATCAATCCACGAATAACAATTACATTTCAAAAACAAACTTTATTTCACAGAGCAAAAAACAAGACTGAGAATACACAAGTAAATGCTTTACATATCATCCAAGACACCACCATAATTGCAATGTGATAAATTAAGAATAATACAAAAGGAAGATTGCATAGATAATCTCATTTTAAGACAATAATTACTAGAGTTGTAAACAATTGACATAAAGTAGGGAACTAGTCTAAAGTGTTCCCTAGATACTCAAGATATGTTAAATTACATTTCATTAGAAGCAATACAAATTGGATATAACAACAAAATTATACTAGGGTGCAAATCACATAGATGTTCAAGAGACATTTCAAGCAAATTCATGATTTAACTGATGAGGTTATGATGGTTACAAATTTCACCTGATAGAAAACCTTAAATTATTAAACTAGAGGATAAGAGTGGTACAATTAGGAACACATACCCATCTATAGTTAAGAAGGATATATATATTAAATGAGTTTAACAGCAATAATTACATAATTAAGTGTAAGTTACACAAATAATCAAGTAACAGTTGGGTGTATATATGACTTCACACATTAGATAATGGGTAAAGTCAAAAGATAAGAAAAGCAGTGATTATGAGGTCCATAAACAGTCTTCATGCTCAAAAGTCACACACAGTATATGGATTTGGAAAATGTCATCCCATCCTACTCATGGTTATAATGAGGAAAATAATTGTTCAATATGTGGTAAGAAATCCTAGATAAAAGTTAGTCCCAAATTTGAGGTTAAGTGGAACTCAATACAAAAGAGAAAATCTACCAACTATCGTTAATGGTAGACATGAGCTGGAACTTTATGGGGAATAGGTAAATAGGGGTAGATTTATTTAGTTTTGCATTTCACTAGTCTCTTAATTGTCCCCAGGTTTGATCAGCCAATAGGTTTGGGTAAGTCCTTTTGTTTGATTTTTTTTGGCGTTATGAATGAATTTTATCAGGAGGTCCTCAACCAAGAGATATGTTCCCTTCTCAAATAATGGCTTACATCACACTGTCTACATACTGTAATTAACATAAGTAGCAAGTCATATGGTGGCAAAGAGTCCCTTTTCAAAGGCCAGGGGAACAATTACCCCAACATGGTTGAGGAAAACATCTTCCTTAGCACCAAGCCCCAGAGTAGGAATCATGACTCACATTGGAATAAGATATGGTCCAAGGTCTCTTTCTGCTTGTTGCATATTGGGCACAAGATCTCAAAATTATAACCTCTTTGATAGTATAAAAAAGCCCCTGTGGAAATGGCCCTGAGGTTGATTTGAGCAGGAAGTCCACATATTTGGGCTAAAGTTTAAGTACTTTTGTCCATTTGATAAGCCTGGAAATTGATTCTGGGGGTAAGATGGGTATGGTTGTTTTTCCATCAAACATTATTAGATGAAACATTTTCCAGTATATTAGCTTAGACCCAAAAAGGGAGCTGGAGGTTTTGAGGTTCACAAGGACTGTCATCACCTGTTGTTCAAACCAGAGGCTTCTGAATCTAGATAGGATATATGTATGGATACATTTCTTTCACTTGGAACAGAGCATTCAATGTTCGATTGGAAATTAAACATCTAACTAAGACATTGTATGTCCTTTGTATCTAGAAAAATTTGATGGCATGTAAAGCCAATCCATTTTTGTAATATGTTCATGCTGATTACAGGGCCACTCTCCCCCAGAACATTCTCCTTCAAAGGTTCTCAACCCTCTTGATAAAAATGTTGGTTAGTGTAAAATGGCCTTATAGCAGGAGATTTTAGGTAAAATGACAGAATTAAGCAAGGTAACTTTTCCCAATAAGGAAAGATATTTTTTTTTGATAAAGAGCTGACTGTGCTCTTAATTTTGAAAATTAGTGTGCTCAACAAATTTCTCCTCATGACCAAAAGAGGGGAGGGAAGATGGATCCCAAGGAATCTCTAAGGGGAACTTTGTATCTGGTACTTGATTAACTGTCAGGGTGGACCACATTGCCAATTTGCTTTGGCTGACCCTGCAATTTAATGAGCAAATTGTTCTCGAAGCTTTTTGAGTCATTCTAGCTCATTACTAGAGAAGAGAAACACCACCACATCATCCATATAGGTGATATGGCAAAAGATCTCTCCAACCAAAGGAATGGCTATCCCCATGAGAACAGCCAGAATTCTTAGCAGCAATGAGTTCACATAGGCAATGATGAGGAAAGTACTCTGTGATATGCACTGAGGGATGGAGACAACTTGGTTTCCTTTTTCTGCAAACATGATGGACAATGAGGTAAAATTAGCTGACAACAACAACAGTTGAGCATCCTTTCTCTACAAACTGATAAGGCAAGAGGTGATCAATTTTAATTTCTTTGTTCTCTTTTATGAGGCCTTCAATTGCCTTAATCCTTAGCAGAACCATGGAGATTTGCCAGAGGTTATCCAGAACCAGTGGGCTCTCTATCTTCTTGATGAGGGTGTCATATTGATTGGGCAAATATTCAGGGGTTCTTGGCTCTCGTTAAAAAGGAAATTAAATCATCTTTTGAATAATTAGCACACTGAACATGCACACTGAACATGCACAGATGATACAGAAAAAATTTTAGGAATTCCATACAAACTAGGATGGGTTCACTCACATCAGTCAATGTAGGACTAACACCTCGGTGACATAACTGCAGGACTCACACCTCAGTGATCTTATGGGGATGGAGTCAGCCAAGGCAAATTTCTGGCATTTGTCTTTTCCAATGGATGGAATTTTTGAGAATAAAACTCCCTGATCTTGGCCAGTATGGATCAGGGGACACATGAACTTTTGGTTGAACCAAGAGACCAATGAAGGTAACCCCTGAACCAGCAGTGTCGAATGTGTAGATACTGTCAGGCTCTCTTAAAAGAGAGATACCCAGCAAGGGAATTATGTGTTAATTTGTATTTGGTTTTCTAGTCAAGTATGTACAGAATGTTCTGTGCTTCATCTGGTATGTTGGGTAGGTCTCTGGTGATCTCATCAAGTTCAGCCATCAGCCAGATTGGACCTTTTGTTTTAATGGTGCATTGGTTGATTGGGTGTCTTAGGTAGTTAACAAAAGGCACCATGCCTCCACTTGTGGGAGAGACAAAATCCCAAGCTGGTGGAGGGTAATGCAGGACTCTTAAACTAGTTGGGTGTAGTGTTTGACCTGGTCAGCTTTCTAACAATGCAGGGAAGGTTGATGGCAGGTTATATTGCATGTTTAGATTCATCTTGATTTCCAATGCTAGGTGATCAGAAAAGATTTTGAGCCAAAAGTGAGATTCAACTGATCCAGCCAGTGAGAAAGAAAAAAAACAAGGTCTATTAGGGATCATTAATACAATGTGTAAAACAAAACTGGAGTTTTCAAGAAGAGGCACCTCCACTTATGGATGAAAAACACCTGGTTGGTTAATATATTTTTTGTGAAAATGATATATATATATATATATATTGTAACGAGCACAGATGTTCGTTACATTGTTTTTTTTATATTTATTAAACATGAAAGTAAATTAAAAAGTTCGCATTTAAAATTTTTCTTTAAGAATTAAAAATTGAAATTAAATATCATCTTAAACTCGTATATATTAAATCGCACAGATAAAAAAATTATTAAAATAAAACTGTATTAAAAATAGAAAAGGTATTTTAAAAACAAAAACTTAAAAAGATTTAGAGATAAAAATATATCTTTGATTTGGAAAACAGGTTAATTAATCAGAAATGGAAATGATAAATTTAATTAGTCAAATGTAAACCAGCCTTGGGCATTTAAATGTAAAAACATCGGTCAGATAGGAAAACAATAGAAACTTTTAGCAAATGAAATAAATCCATTGGGAAATCGGACCTCAACGAAAAGGATCATCGCATCGATGACATAATGCCAAGTCAATCCTTCGAATACGTATAAAAGGAAAATTTGGAAATTATTAATTAGTGATTGGTTATTGATTATTACGATGTGAGAGATATATGTTAGTGTGGAAGTGAAGGAGAAGGGATTGAAAAAAGACGCATGATTCAATCCCTTCAGCTTTGCTAAGAAAGAAAAAGAAATGAACTATCGTTTTTCTACATTGAGGACCAGTTAAAGCAAAAAACCTCCGGATGGATAAATAAATCGGCCAACAGAATACCAATTTTAGGACGGCTTGGGAATTCACGTTCATGGCAAGCAATGGATAAAGTTGGACGTTTTAAAAATCATAAGAACTTTATATTCACTTGAAACAATAAGAACTCTAAATTTTAAAACTTTTTAGTAAATAATGCAATAGAATCCTATCTGACCAAACTAAATTCTTCATTAATAATGTTATTTGATGTATTTGTTATTTATTTATTTAAAATCATTTCCATTTATTTAACTTTGTTCTTTAAGTTTATTTATGATTTCTGTTTTTCGATAAATTAAAATATATCAATGTTAAACTTAAGTCGGGCATGAATGGCTGTATAGATTTGTAAAGTTATATTAGGGGAGGGTAATCTTAGGTTATTTGTTTCATTGTTAAATTGGGTCAATGGATTGGATATATTGATGTAGTTAGTAGATGTAGTCGGAGATTCGCTACTGGCAGAATCGTTTATATATACGCCGCACTCACCCGTTTGCCTATGAAAGAAATTATAAGACGGAGAACGCAGTTCCTTTCTATGGAGATTTTTTTTTTTTGATCATTTTTTTTAAGCAACTTTACTGAAGTTGTAATGATCCGGAGAATATAGACTTATGTAATCTGCACTACGGGCGCCATCTAGGCCTTTGAACCTAGAAAAATTTATAAAGTAGGCAGATACGTAAGTAAAAAAAAAAAAAAAATTTTTTTTTTTTTTTTTAATTTTGATTCCGGTCATTAGCCCATGTCACTAGCTCAGTGGAATAGCAGAGATTAAATAATATAATATCTTATCTAATTATATTTCAATATTAAAAATAAAATAAAATAAGCCACTGCCAGTAATTAACGTACAAACATTTATTTATGCACATATATATAAGATTTAAAATTATTTTAGTATTAGATTTACATTTTAACATTTAACATTATTTTTAACTTTACCTTAGATTTTAATTTACATTTTAATTTCTATTATATTATAAGTTTACATTTTAATTAAGTTCGCACAGATGGGATTATAAAAGCTTGTTTTAATATGTTGCTATAGATCGGTTACATAGATTACACGGTTAAAAACATCTCAAAGTAAACATAAACGATCAAAATATAAACTCATTGATACTGGCAATTGCAGAGGGAAATTTATAAGTAACCCAGTAGTATTCACCATAAGATACTTGCATTGTCACCAATGACTTAAAAGACATCCGAATAAATACATTTTAGATACTCACCGTAAGGTATCATTATTTATCGAATGTCTATATATTTTGATCAAATATGAAAACGCAAAACATAGTTAACCAATAAACCATCCATGCAAGCATCTATAAACAACTTAAATTTAATGCAATTTTATTTAGTGTCGATTATGAATAGACTACATAGATTTGCATTTGAAAATAAACATTCTATCCCTATTTAACCTTAGGCCAAAATTCGTAGTCAAACTGGCATCAATTCATCTGATACATCGATGTATTCAATGTAATATGGAATATGGCAGCACCAAAGATATTAAGAAAAGACATTGACTCTCATCAGATAGGGATATTACATCTATCTAACGAGAAGAACAATAAAAAAAAAACTCCATAGAAAGGAACTGCGTTCTCCATCTTATAATTCCTTTCATAGGCAAACGGGTGAGTGCGGCGTATATATAAACGATTCTGCCAGTAGCGAATCTCCGACTACATCTACTAACTACATCAATATATCCAATCCATTGACCCAATTTAACAACGAAACAAATAACCTAAGATTACCCTCCCCTAATATAACTTTACAAATCTATACAGCCATTCACGCCCGACTTAAGTTTAACATTGATATATTTTAATTTATCGGAAAACAGAAATCATAAATAAACTTAAAGAACAAAGTTAAATAAATGGAAATGATTTTAAATAAATAAATAACAAATACATCAAATAACATTATTAATGAAGAATTTAGTTTGGTCAGATAGGATTCTATTGCATTATTTACTAAAAAGTTTTAAAATTTAGAGTTCTTATTGTTTCAAGTGAATATAAAGTTCTTACGATTTTTAAAATGTCCAACTTTATCCGTTGCTTGCCATGAACGTGAATTTCCACGCCATCCTAAAATTGGTATTCTGTTGGCCGATTTATTTATCCATCCAGAGGTTTTTTGCTTTAACTGGTCCTCAATGTAGAAAAACGATAGTTCATATCTTTTTCTTTCTTAGCAAAGCTGAAGGGATTGAATCGTGCGCCTTTTTTCAATCCCTTCTCCTTCACTTCCGCACTAACACATATCTCTCACATCGTGATAATCAATAACCAATCACTAATTAATAATTTCCAAATTTTCCTTTTATACGTATTCGAAGGATTGACTTGGCATTATGTCATCGATGCGATGATCCTTTTCGTTGAGGTCCGATTTCCCAATGGATTTATTTCATTTGCTAAAAGTTTCTATTGTTTTCCTATCTGACCGATGTTTTTACATTTAAATGCCCAAGGCTGGTTTACATTTGACTAATTAAATTTATCATTTCCATTTCTGATTAATTAACCTGTTTTCCAAATCAAAGATATATTTTTATCTCTAAATCTTTTTAAGTTTTTGTTTTTAAAATACCTTTTCTATTTTTAATACAGTTTTATTTTAATAATTTTTTTTTATCTGTGCGATTTAATATATACGAGTTTAAGATGATATTTAATTTCAATTTTTAATTCTTAAAGAAAAATTTTAAATGCGAACTTTTTAATTTACTTTCATGTTTAATAAATATAAAAAAAACAATGTAACGAACGTCTGTGCTCGTTACAATATATATATATATATATTCTAACCATGCCTTTGTGCATCCTCACTTCAGAATAATATATGATATAAAATAGAATGGGTTTGAGCTCAGTTAATAATTAATAAATAAAATATTCAACATTAATTTTAAAATATTCACAAACTCAAATTTAAAATACGATTAAGGTTTAGTTTTTAAAAATAAAATTAATAGATATTTAATACTTTCATGAGACTTGAAGTGAAAATGCAGGTGACAAGATAGATTACATTGAGCTAATATCCTGCAGGATACTACCTCAATGGCATAAGAACACTATCCTTATTACTATTTCAAATAACAAACTCATAGTACTCTTACGACTTTAATAAATTCTACTCACTAAGATTAAGCAAATAATTACATCTTAATCTTCTATTTATAATAATTTAGCTTTATAAAATATCAGGTTCATAAATTTATTCTAAGTTAAATTAAAATTACAGTAGTAAAATATGAGAAGGGATTTTATGTCATAATCTACTACACTAAACTAATAATAAAAAAATAATAATGATATTCTTAATTGTATAATTAACTCTGTATATCTTTTCTTTTTGCTATATTTTTATTACCATAATAAAATAATCAAATAATATAATATAATCTTTTATATTTATGTAATAATATAATAACTATGTGGTAGCATTTGATAATCTGACAAATAAAAGTGTGTGGCAACTGATAGCATATAATTCAATATACTATTATGACGACTACTTTATGACCAATAAAATAAAGTAAAATTATGATTATTTAATTATAAGAATACCAATAAAATATTTAAATTCTAAAAATAATTCTCTATTTATCTTTTTGTGCAAAATTATGTTTGTCTCAATCATTATGAATATATCGTGATTTCATGCAGTGAAACGGAGAAATAAACAATTCAGACACAAAAATTTATGAAAAAACAAATTTTAACAAAGTTTATTAATAACAACAAAATAAAATAAACAATTTGTGTACACTATTTACAGTGGATATCCTTATTTTATACTTTACATTTTTATCTACCTGGTTATAAAAAATAATTTATATTTAGTTATGTCTTTATTTAGACTTAAGACAAAATAAAATGTTACCATTTGGTTCCTCATTATGGTTAACTTATTACAAATATATTTATTTATTTTATTAACAAAATATTCCATCCTTAATATTATTATACTATATTTTTCTTTAAAACACATTCGTAGGAAACAAAATTAACTTTATAATGAGTATGGATTTTTTAAAATATTAAAACAAATTTCATATTGCAATGTCAAAGATGTTATATAAAACATTTATCCAAAATTCATTATTAGATTTTCGTGGATATCATTTATCATACGATGTTTACTGATCATAATATATTCTTATTTAGCTTTATTTTAGTATAATATAAATGTATTCATCAATATAATCCTGTTATTTAATAAATAAACCTATATTATGCCTATTCTTTACATCATTTCTTTTATACTATTGTATTTTAAAAATATGCAATATTTAAAAATAATAATAATAATAATAATAAAGCATTCAAAAATTATTAACATTTTAAAGAAAACATTTTTGTTTTAGATACTCCATTCTAAATATTTATATTTCATTTCTGAAATAAATTCAAGATATTTTAAGTGATGGCTCTGGCTAAGCATTTAAAACAAAGCTTGTAGAGGAATTGACAATCCTCATTGTTTTATAACTTACAAGCTTAAGAGATAGGGTCATGTGATCTATGACTTTTATTTTGACTATTTATAATCGCTGTCATAAGTCTTACACAATTTTTATATTGCTAAGACAACTACTATATGGTATGGCTGAAGATCTATCAGCCCCATATAGCTATTTGAGATGGATAGCTGGGTTTGAAGACATGTAGATGTCTGAAAATTTCAGATTTTCCACTCAATAGATAACTTTTAGTTAAATGCTGGCTTTGGGTTGGCATTTTTAGATCTAGGGTCTGAACCTACCCTGACACCTCTCTGAGAAGTGCCAAAGCACAAAACCATGGTCAGGGGTTTGGGGAGGGATTCCTGACAGAGATATTTTAAGTGCTGGCTCTGGCTAAGCATTTAACACAAAGCTTGTAGAGGAATTGGCAATCCTCATTGTTTTATAACTTACAAGCTTAAGAGATATCGTCATGTGATCTATGACTATTATTTTGACTATTAATATTCTATGATTTTTTTTCCTTTCCTTTAAGATTCATTGGACCTTCAATTTCAAGTTATAAAATTCTATTCCTTTTAAGAAAATAAACTAATCTTATACAAAATGATAGCATAACCTAAGCTCTAAATTATTTACCATTTCTTTTCAAAATATCTTACTAAATAATGCAGTTACATGAAATAAAGATAGCAAAATAGATGCATAGGATATAAGGAAGAAAGCTAGAGTATCACTCAAAACCTATCTCAAAATCATGGCACAGTGCATTAACCAGAAATAGATGTATGACATTTACCTGTCTAATATCCTGTAGTACATAAACGATGTTAAAGCTATTCCTTCAGCTTTATTAATACATCAAATATTTAAATAATATAAACACTATCCAAATAAAATATGTATCAGTCATAGGGTTTTCTTAACTATGCTGATATCTACACAAAGTCTATAAGCATTATTCATTTTTTTTATCCCATCCTATTTTTTTAAAAAAACATCATCTTGGTTTCCTGTTCACTAAGTATTTCCAAGCCACTATCTCAACATTATTTCTCAAGATTTTCCACATCTTACATCGATAAATACTATCTGCATTTACAAAACAATAAATAAAATACACTGATAATTTTAAAACAATCTAGCAGTTCCATGAGAAAAGTTTGCTTATTTTATTATTCTGTATGTTTAATCATATACAATCTAATCAGATAACATTTGATTATCTAATAACATGAAAAGTTTTAAAAGAATCACACAAATATTTGTTACTATATTGGATTATATCACTAATATAAAAATCATTGTATGCATATTTCTAAATCTATCCTAATCTCATAATGTTTTTAAAATGTTGTATGAGAACTTTATAATACATGCATATAAATCATTGTAATAATCTGTATAATTCATAGTAACAATATGTAAAACCAATGTAACCATTGTATAATTCCTCAATAAAGTTTGGAAAAAAAAAAATGCGTTTACATTTATAAATAAAAATATTTATACTCCATTCTCACTATTCATAGATAATCTAAAGAAAATAAAGAATATACACTATAAATTATTAATATTCATTATCATTACCAAATAACCTTTATCTGGTCATCATGTTCAGTAGGCTTCTTTCATCCACTAGATTCCGATCATTGCATATATAAAGAAAATATGCATCCATACACTTTATCCAAAAAATATTCTTATCTAAATTATTAGATTAGTATAATATAAAATTATATGTTATTAACAAATTAATGTTTTATGTTTTCCTAATCTTATATAAACAAAATTTACATTTAAACTAAGTTAATAAAATAAAAATCAAAACTATAATTACTTATTTCTTCCATTTACTTTTACTTGACAAACAGTTCATGATAAAGTTCAAAAATGTATATTACTTTCTCTTGAGTTAAAGTTTAAAATTCAACAAAATAATTATTAATCCATTTTAGAAAAGTTTATAAGAAAATAATCCCAGGTCTCTACTGTTCAGAATGATAATTATTAAACTGTAATATTAAAGAATTATTCCCATGAAGTTTATTCAATATTCTCTGCCAATATTCTCTGCAGTGTATCTGATACATCCTCCATCTAATTTAACTTTAGTTATCCAATAAACCTTTAAGTACTATTTGTATTTTCATGGATCCATCTTTTTATTTAACTATATGTTCACTTTTTATATAGGTTTCCATTCTTAATAAAGTGCTTTAAAACAAGTACCTAAAGATGCGTTTTTAATATTTCTGAGACTAGAAGTTATATATCACAACGCTTTTAATAAAATCTCTGTAATTTCTTCCTTTAATTGTTTCAAGATATTTTTTTTTTTTAGAAAAGTGTTTCCTTCAAAAAGGACTAAACATTTTATTTCTTTCATTATGATATTCTATAATAATTCATAAGATATAAGTATCTTATTATTTTTTTTAAACTCCTGGATAAGCTTATAAATAATGTGTCACAAATTTTTTTAGATGGCAAATAGCTTTCCATTGCATCAATATAATGTCCGGGTTTTTATGTACTAACACAGTTCTTCGGTTAAGCATTAATGAAGCTGTATCAATAATTATTCCAAACATTTTTACATTATTAGAATTTATATACATTTTATTTTTTAGTATATCCATCTTTCATTGCAGAGTTCTAGGTTAAACTTAGAATAAAATAATCCTGGCAAGTAAACTGTTAAAGCTTAGCAAATCATTTTCACGAAGTTTCTAAAATATATTATATTTTAAATTCTCTTTTGCAAAATACTTCTTAACAATATCAATTAGTTTTTGCAAATAAAACTATAAGATAGTATTACAAATTGACTAAAATAAAAATTTAAAAATACTATCTCTTTGATAGCTACAAATATACCTTTCTCTGGTTTCAATCCATTATTAATCTCCCCAGATAAATCAATTACAATGATATTTATACCTTATAAGAATACCTTATCCTATTGGTTAATTTTTACTTTTAGCTTGAGAACAAATTTACATATTTTCAGTTTTACAGAATTAAATTTTAAAAATAAAAATTATGATGTAATAAAACTTAAAAATATTATTTAAAATATTACTTTCAGATTGATTATTACTTTGATAAATTACTTAAAAATATTAAAAATTAACTTTTAAAATAATATTTAATGTATTCATTCCACTTTTAATATTTAATTTATCTATTTTTATTTAAACAAAAATATTAACTTTTTTATTAACTGTACTCATCTTTTTAAAACACTAATTAAAACATTTAGAAACATTTTATACCAAATATTTAATATTCACTTCTATGATAGATAGTAATTATATTCAGTTCTATAATACAACTTTTAAATATTTCAAACTTTGTTATTTTAAATACAAACAAGCATGTGTGTGCAAGTCTATATTACATAAGTCACATGATTAATAAAATTTGAGACAGACAATTTTCAATCTATTTCTCTGTCTGGATTTATAAAATTACTACATTTATTATATTAAATAATATAATTATAAAATTTTGGAAAAGCAATTTAAAAAAATATAGAACTAGATATAATTTTCACTACCATAAAACTAATTTTTAAAATATACGATATTAATTTTGATTATTAAAGATAATTTATAAATTTAAATATAATATTTACTTCTATAAGTTTAAAACTATTAAAATTTAACATTCAAATATACCTTTAAATATTTATAGCTGTTGTTATTTAACATGGCCAGCTTTTGCAACCATATGCAACAATATTTAAAGCTTTACATAACTATTTTTAAATGATTCACTATAATTCTATATACTACATATTTTCTTTAGCTTCAAATTGTACTTTAAAGATATAATTATCAAAATATAATCAGCATATTAAAATAACATATTCTAAAATTTAAAATTTTTAGTAATTTACTGTAATTGACTATTTATGACCTATAGAAGAGGGCACATAACTTCCCCCTTAGAATAAAAATTTTAAATTAAACATCTATCTTAATATTTGTTCTATTCAATGATACTTAATATCTTTATTATTTGCTATAACTAAATTCTATCTTATACTATGGAAATATAAATGAATATACTGTTTTTTAACACAAACTTATAAAATATTTGGACATTACACTCAGAATCTCAACTAGAAATACCAAAAAAATTTCTACACTTTCTATCTTTTTAAATAATTAAGTTATAACACTTTAAAGTTTTTATATTTGTTCTGTAAAAATAAGGTGATAATATATTTTTAAATATATACGTCTTATTTAGGAATTATTTGTCTTAATCATTAGGTATTTTCTTTTCTAAATCTAAACTTTAATTCTCACCTTAGCTTTTTCTATCTTCTTTCCTTTATTATGATTATTCTTAAGAAAATCTACCATGAATTTCTCGTGCTTTAAACATTTAAGTCTTACTTTTATCTTACTTATATCTCTATACTGATTAAGTTTTCCTTCTATAAATTCGCTATTAGGCATCAAGTTTCTAATTTCTTTATACAATATTTTTTTAGAAATATCAAATTGTAAATGAATATTTTTACCATTAACATTGCATTTAGGTATCACACCTGACATTTTATTTTTAAATTTATTACTGATTTTATCAATAATTTTTGGTAACTCATGTTCCAACAACTTTAAATATTTTTGCTCTGAAGAGATTAACTTTATCCCTGTAGATTTACCAAATCTTTTATCATCAATATAATATTTTTTAAAACTTTTAAGTTGATCTATAGTCCTTTCACCAACTAATCTTTCATAGGATTTACTCACTCCTATCATTTCATTACTCAACTTAAAATATTCTTTGGGATTTTTCAATATTCTTTTATACATTTCATTCCTACTATTAACTATTTCAATAGATTTTTTATGAACCTCCTTTTCTTCATAAATCATTTCATTATCTATAATAGTTTTTCCAACAAATACTTTGGTTCCTTTACTAGCTACTTTACTATAATATTAATCTTTTCTTAATTCATTATCTGCTATCTTAACAACTGATACATCATGATATCCATCTTTAACTCCTAATTTAATAGAATTTTGGTTTTCTTTTGCCAAATTACTATATAAGTTAATATCTGTATTAACTATCACAAAGAATTGTGGATTTGTCTTATTTACCATCTCTATAATTTCTTTGTCATCTACCACATTTTCACTAATTAAATTAATAGATTACTGATTGTTTTTCAAATCTGTACTAATTATTTCAACAGATTTACCACTTATTTCAAGAGATACTTTTTTACTTACTATATTTTCCTCAAAATTTTGTATTCCTAACTCTTTTAATTTTCCCATTACTTCCTTTTGAACTTCTTCCTTGATACTTATTTTAGTTTGGACTACCTCTGCCTTAATAATTTTAATTTCTTCATTAATATGATTTATATTACTCTTTACTTCATAGATTTCACTTTTCACACTTAAATTATAACTCTCTATTTTCTGATCTAACTTACTATTATTTAGTTGACATCAGACAATAGATTCTTCTATTTAAGTTTTTAAATTTTTTACTGCTCTTTCTGAAAATTCAGAAAATTTTCTCTTCAACAATTTTTGATTTCTGTCTTCTATTTGCATTATTCTTCCTTTAAAGAATCTATGACCTTTTCATTGTTATCAAATCTCAAATCCAAATTATTAAATTTATCTTGTACTTCCACCTTAGAATCTTCTACCATTTTACAGGTTTCATTAAGTTTTTCATTCATACTTTCTACACAAGTTCTGATTTCATTACTATTTTTATCTACATTTTCACTAAGAGATTCTAATCTTATATTTGTTTTATTTAGATTTTCATTAAGAGTATCAAATTTAGCATCAGACTTTATGCTATTTTTATTCATATTTTCAATAAGGACATCAAATTTTATATTACTATCTTCTCTATTTTTATTCATATTTTCATCTAACTTTGTAAGCATCAATAGTATTTGGGCCATTGAAAAATTCTCTACATCTTTTCGGCCATTTTTACCTTTTCTTCCACTATTTTCATTTTCACAACCTCTTCCTCCTCTTCTTTATTTTACGGCCTATAGTTTAGACACTATCCATAACTGTTTCCATATCGATTGTTTTTTCTATTTTTTTTCTCTTCACAATTATTATCGACAATAAACTCAGGTATTTCACTTTCTAAATTATTATTCTGATTATCCATTTTTTTACAAATATTTTTTCCTTAAAATTCAATATTTAAACAATATATTATTATTAATTTTTCATAAAAATAGTTCCTTACCAGTTTCTTTTATCCCCATTTAACCATCATCCACAACAAACTATAGATAATACCTCCTTTATCCCATATACAATTTGATCCTAATTAACTACAATAACAATAACGATCAAAATTATGTGTGTCACAACATTATTTTCCCACATGCATGATTCACAGATAATTTGCACATAATAAAGCCTTTTCAAATATATTTTTTTTTAATATTTCAATAATTGATATGGTCATAATATATAATAATTGTTAGCCACATATGCATATCTTAAAATTTTACTGATAATATAATAGTATTTATTTTAAATAATCAAATTATATACCACAAAAAATTGTAATATTTTCTAATAATAATAAACACTTACTTCAATATAATAATCAAATCCTAAATAATTATTGGTATAATAAATATTAAACTATCTACTTCTGTAAGATATACCTATCAATAATCTCCAAAATTATGCAAACAAATTCAAATACTAACTATTGTATTATATTTTTACTACTTCTCTAACATATTGCATAGCGTAAATGTTTGGGTACAATAATCTGACCTATTAATTGTAATCCCAACTACATATTGTGCAGCCATGTTGGGTGAGCAAAATCTAACTGAGATCATGTGTAGCTCCACTACACATTGTGCATCCACATTGGGGGCCATAATCTAACCAACACTATGTGTAGATCCACTACACATTGTGCCCCTTGTTGGGTGCCAAATCTAACCATGCCTTTATGCATCCTCACTTCAGAATAGTATATGATATAAAGTAAAATGGGTTCTAGCTCAGTTAATAATTAATAAATAAAATATTCAACATTAATTTTAAAATATTCACAAACTCAAATTTAAAATACGATTAAGTATCCGTTTTTAAAAATAAAATTTATACATATTTAATATTTTCATGAGACTTGAAGTGAAAATACAGGTGATAAGATAGATTACATTGAGCCAATATCCTACAGGATACTACCTTATTGGCATAAGAACACTATCCCCCCTTATTACTATTTCAAATAACAAACTCATAGTATTCTTACAACATTAATAACTTCTACTTACTAAGATTAAGCTAATAATTACATCTTAATCTTCTATTTATAATAATTTAGCTTTATAAAATCTCAGGTTCATAAATTTATTCTAAGTTAATTTAAAATTACAGTAGTAAAATATGAGAAGGGATTTTATGTCATAATCTACTACACTAAACTAATAATAATAAAATAATAATATTCTTCATTGTATAATTAACTCTGTATATCTTTTCTTTTCATTATATTTTTATTACCATAATAAAATAATCAAATAATATAATATGATCTTTTATCTTCATGTAATAATATAATAACTATGTGGTAGCATTTGATAATCTGACAAATAAAAGTGTGTGGCAACTGATAGCATGTAATTCAATATACTATTATGATGACTACTTTATGAACAATAAAATAATGTAAAATTAAGATTATTTAATTAAAAGAATACCAATAAAATATTTAAATTCTAAAAATAATTCTCTATTTATCTTTTTGTGCAAAATTATATGTTTGTTTCAATTATTATGAATATATTGTGATTTCATGCAGTGAAGTGGAGAAATAAACAATTCAGACACAAAAAATTTTGAAAAAACAAATTTTAACAAAGTTTATTAATAACAACAAAATAAAATAAACAATTTATGTACACTATTTACAGTGGATATCCTTATTTTATACTTTACATTTTTATCTACTGGGTTATAAAATATCAGATTCATCACAAGAGGAAATACAATTAGCACAAACTTCTGTCTTGTGCTGTGTTTAGTAAGGTGCATCAACTGATAATTTTCATTCATGGCTTCACGTTACACTAAAATCATGAAGTATTACATTATCATAGTGAATTTACAGTCTTTTTAATGCTTAAAATGTATTTTAAGGTATCTTTATTTGTTGTTACTCATTTTGAATTTTTGTTACTCATTTTGAATCAAAGGGGGCACTTGACAACAGTTTTGACTGCTCTATGTTTTTTTGTTTTGATATTCAAAATGAAAATGTATGTTTTAATGTGTTTTTTTTTTTTGTATTTTATAAATTATTATAATAAAGTATGCTGAAAATATAATTATTTTAGAAAAATAGTTAAGATTTTTATAAAAAAAGTCTTTACTTTTACATGAACATAAATTAAGAAAGAAATAATTGATGTATGCAGCATTTTCTAATAGGTTACAAATATTGTTTTTAGTTTCTCCACTATAGAATATTTTTATAATTTGAAATACAAAATTATTTTTGAAAATACTTTTGTTCACTTTCATAATCTGACAAATTATTAATTTGCTTTTTACAAACAAATCTTATATCAAAAGATGAAATATTATTTCTGCTGATACTGTAATTGAACCAATCAAAAGTTTTAAACATTAATTCACCCAGACAATAAAAAAAATTTCAGTCTAAAAGTTAATGGTTTTCTGTTAACAATGTAATCAGTGATTAAGCATTGAGATGATGATTATACTAATTTTTTATGAAGCTTGTGTTATCCAGACATACAACTATTTAGCTCTCATTGGAATTTAAGAGCTCATTCATAATTTATTGTCCAATTGATTAGAAAGTTGAAGACTTTCTCGAATCATTTTTGCTGTGAAACGAACACATTCCACTTCTATTTTATTATCTTTTTTTAAATCTTTTACATTATCTAAATTTATTGCGATACCTTTTTTTCAACAGGCATTTAAAGTATGTAAATTATGTAATATGTGTATATAAAATGGGCAAATCCTAATTTTAAATGAAATAAGAACTACTTTGTCACATAAAAGAAAACCGCATAAAAAATATTAAGAAGAAACATTAAATCGCATAAATTCAAAGTCACATTAAAAATTCAAGCAAAAAGAGATTAGGGTGTATTCATTATAATTAGTATTATCTGTAAAGCACATGTGCATTGTAGTAGGCTACAGTTATTATTATAATTTATAAAAAAAAACAAAAAACATTGCACTATATAAATTAAATACGTACATTATGTTTGAGGTTTTCATTTAATAATGACATATCGTAAATAGTAAAAATTTTGCAAGCATCATCAACAAATATTAGATTATAATTAATTTAAAGTGATTAATTAAATCTTTACACTCTCAGTTCCAAATGCTTAATTTTGCCTATACTATAATTTGGGCCAAACAGGTAGAATGAATCCATTCTATCTTTTAAAAAGACTTTATCTTGTGTTTGTAAGGAGAATAGTCATTATAATTAGCATTATCTGTAATGTGCATGTGCAGTGGAGTAAACTACAGTTATTACTATATATTTTAAATTATTTAAATTAGAAAGTAATAGTTTCTTTAAGGTTTAATTAAAGATAATTGCATTTTAATACAGGAGAAGTAAAAAAAAAAAGCTCTGTATTTTATCTGTGGGTTATGTTAACATTTTGCAAATAACTTTTTAACACTATACTTTTTTAATCTAATGTTATTTTGTAGAACTTTATTTAAAGAACATTTATTTAATACATGTAATTGGTAATCAACAATTAATGATAATAATGAAAGATGTTATATTCATTTTAAGTATAATTTACCCATACATAAATCGTCCAAATATTAAATAATTAGAATAAGTAATTATTAATAGCTTTAAGTTTATGATTTAATTGTAAACAAAGAGTTCATTTGACTGTAGTAAACCCAGCACTTAATAACTGATAATTATATTTAATAGCTAAATAGCTGACATTTCAGTACAATAATAAGTAATTTCCTCAGAGCTTCTTCTTTTTTAAATCATAAAGAATAATTATGGAGATATTTAAAATTCTTATTTTTTTAAACTTTCCACACACATTCTCATTATTTGAGAAAAAAAGAGCACTGAGGAAAGTACTTGTTATTGTACTGAAATGCAGGTATTTAGGCATTGTATTTTTATTACATGAAAATTCTCAGAAATAATATAGATAGATAGGTAGATAGATAGATAGATAGATAGATAGATAGATAGATAGATAGATAGATAGATAGATAGATATATAGATAGATAGATAGATAGATAGATAGATAGATAGATAGATAGATAGATAGATAGATAGATAGATAGATAGATAGATAGATAGATAGATAGATAGATAGATAGATAGATAGATAGATAGATAGATAGATAGATAGATAGATAGATAGATAGATAGATAGATAGATAGATAGACAGATAGATAGATAGATAGATAGATAGATAGATAGATAGATAGATAGATAGATAGATAGATAGATAGATAGATAGATAGATAGATAGATAGATAGACAGACAGATAGATAGATAGATAGATAGATAGATAGATAGATAGATAGATAGATAGATAGATGGCTTCATATTATAATTATTTTTGGGATATTCCATGTACTAAAATAGCTAAAAACTGTTGTTTCATTATAATAGCAAGTACCTTCCTCAGAACGTCCTCTATCTCAAATCATAGAAATGTGTGTGAGATTTTAAATTGTTATTTTTATATTTTACTTTGTTCTCATATTCAAATTCTATCGGATGAGAAGTTTTAAATAATAGTTTGTCTTCCAATAGCTTCTGCCAAATGTTTATATATATGCGAAGTTGTTTACTCACTGTCAGATAGTTATATATAACTGTAGCCATATAGAAATATTTATTTCTATTTCGGTTTGATAAATTGATAAATTAGAGATTAGATTCAAAACATTGCATCCCCATAGTAGTTGTCGATTTATTAAATCAGAATTTAGACCTAAAATGGTCATCCTTTATAGTTACTGTTATATAAAAGTTTAGTGGTTCATTTCCTCATATTAAGTATATGCATGTATTGATACTTAGAGATTTATGAGTACTAAAAATGTCTTAAATTTATAAGTTTATCTATATCTAGACTTATATTTTAAATTTAATGTTGGGGTTTGCTGTATGGCAAATATGCTCAATTATCTATGACTGTATCAATGTTATAGTGTAATTGAAAATTAAGATTCAATTTAGCAAAAAAAAAAAAAAACACTTTGTGCATTTTGTAAATAATTATTGCTTTTCTGCATACATATGGAATAAAACAGTATTAGGTAAGAGTTTGGAGAAAAGGTTTTATTATAGTAACTGTATGTATCTTCTTAACAAACAATTGAAGTCGTGATGTGTTAACCTCTTTAAATGTAATATTGTATAATCTACATTTATTCATCAGAAACAACATGTCCTTTATTACCTGACCAATTATTGCAAATAGTGACAGTGTAGTGATCATCATTATCATATTAAATAAAATATTGTTAAAAACATATGTTTTGATTTATTTCCTTGTATCTAAAATCGTCTGGCGCATGTATAAAATCTGATAAGAAATTATAAATATATGTGTGTGTTTGTGCGTGTTGTGTGATGATGAAGAGAAGGAAGTATACATTAAATCTCAACTTATTATTGTTATTTTACTTTGAATATATATATATATGAAGAAATTAAGAAAAAAACCATATATATATAGTGAGAGAGAGAGAGAGAGAGAGAGAGAGAGAGAGAGAGAGAGAATACAATTAAGAATGTAATGCACATATATATAATTGGAGTATATAAAATGTGTGAGATGGGCTTTTATTACATTTACCTTATTTACTAGATATTTTTGTATAATTAAAGCTTTTTATAACGCTGTCAATGTTACTTTTTTTTCACTTTCTAATTTTACATTGCGCGTTATCATATATAGGTTATGCGAGCACAGGCTTTCACACGATCTACCACTCTCCACTCTTTCTCATAACACTGATACCCTTGAACACATATATGTTGAAAAGATAAATAATCACCTATATAAGTAATTTATGCTTAACCATCAATTATCAGTTGGTCTAGATTACCATCTCTACACATATATGCTATAAGTGCTCAAATATATATTAAATAGCCAATATGTGCTCATATAACATTTATATTACATATATAGATACAGGTATATAACAAACCTGTGTTTCAGTTATTTCACATTATCAGTAACAATAATCTTTCTCAATATATGTAAGAATTATATATTTTTTTAAAAAAAATACAATTGATTACTATTCTCACATTAAAATAAAACAAATTCAATCTGATTTACTTATGACTTTATTTCAAATACTATTCCAATTCAACTCTAAACTGTGGCTAAACATGTTTAGAACAGGGTAGAACTCATATAGAGCTGTATTCCGAATTATCCTTGTGATCTTTATATTGAAAAAAATTATCATTTCAAATATCGGCAGTTTTATTATCTTTCTATTGTTTTATATTACTAGAGACTGATTTTGGTTTATGCGATATACATAAATCTTAGATTTATGATTAATTATACGTATGCGTTTTCATGAAGTGCAGGAAATATGTAGGTGGTAATTATAAAATAGACATAGTTTAACCTAAACCATGCGTTATTCCTAAGAGAAGATTTAGGATTTTTAAATTAAAAAGTATAAAAGAAATAACATTTTTCTGGAGAAATGCAAACGGAGAGCTAAACTTTAGTGTACACTGCAATATATCATTTTTAAGAAACTACATGTAGATCTAGGGAAGAAATGTTGTTAATGATATACAACTGCTGTTGATAAAATATAATTATTTGGATGTAGTATAACCCTTTGCCTAATTTTTTTAAATTTTAAATCATAGAATTTAATACACATTTAATTTGGATATTATTTGTGTCTTTAATTATGTATTTATTTTTAATTGTTTTAATATTATAGATATTATATTTTCTATAATTAACCAATACCATAAAACAAAAAATCTTTAAACCCCAATTCAAAATATATATTATTTTTTTATCACCAGATGGAGGTTTACACAAGTATATTAGCAAGTAAAATAAACCAGTTAATATCACAAATGGTGAAGAAAAAAATTTTTTCCGGAAAAAATGATATTTCATTAAAGAGTTTTGCGATTAATAATGCTATTAATACATTTAAGAAATACATTTAAATTATAATTATTTAAGAAATCATATATGGATTTAAGTTAGTTGTACATTACTATGTGAATGAATTAGTGTATACTAACCATATATTTTGAATTTTTTAAATATTATGTATATTTGTATAAATTTATGAATATTGTTTTTATTTACTTTTATTTAAAAAAATTATTAATATATATATATGCTCTTTTCACTTTTTTATTTGCGTATTATTTATAATTAATTACTGTTAGCATTCCTCTCCCAACTAAAAGAAAATTTTAATTTCCGTTTATTAAGAAGTATCGATCTCGAATACATTTAATCTTCGTTTAAATTCCTGCAAAAGATTAAATATTTTTTATTATTATTATCGTTAGGTTTTCTTCGTTAGATTGTCTTTCATACCTACTTTTCTGCAACCATTTCCTCAGAGTTACTATAGCAACGTGTTCTACTTGCCTTCGCGGAGATTGCGTAATCACGATCGATGTATTTTTCCCTCTAACAGTGGATATATATATATTTTAATGTTTTCTGCTTTACTGCAGAAGCATTTAAAAAAAAGCAGTTTATCTTTTTTATTAATATTTGTAAATATGTACGTCACAAAATGATCTTTATTATCATTAAAAATGAAAATATAAAACTGAACCTTCGTTTAAATTATTTATTTGCATCTAGGTGATTCAGCATTATTGCTAAAGTATGTTTTTTTTTTTTTTAATATAATATATATCCTCCTCTAAACTCTATAATTTGGTTTAGTTTACGCTAATATTCATAATTGAGTATGAGAGGGTAAACTACTATTTGTTTTGCTTTTTAATTCATCTGTATGTCCTATTTGCAAATCACTTCTAAAATCTATCAAACTGTAAAGAGAAAAAAAAAATACCCCTTCAAATTACAAATACATTTTATTACTGCTTATACTTGCAAATTTTATATGCACACACACACCATGATTAACCTTATGCTGAAAGAAATATAAATTTAAAAAGCAAAGTGAAGAAACGATTCTAAATTGTAAAATGCAAGTATATTCATAGAACCACATTATGATATTAATATATTATTAATCGCTAAATGTAAAAAAAAAAAAAAAATGAAATTTTAAGTGTTAAAAAAAAAAGAAGACGGAGAAAGTAGTACAATAAAGAAAAATAAATAAATGGCAGGTTAGTAAAAATTATATAGAATAAAAATGAAACAAGTGTATTTTTTAAGAATAAATTTCAATTTTACCTTTATTTTTTTTATATCCACACCCCCCCCCCCAATGTATTTAGTCTAAATATTTTTTAAAGGATTTAACCTTTTTTTTTTCAACTTGAGTTGTTTTGTTGAACAAGATAGATATCCATAAAATATGTATAAAAAACACTTTGATTAAATAGTCTGCATATTGGTACATCTGCAATCTCAAACATGGCCAAATTAGTATTAATATCATATTTGAAAATTTTAAAACCACGTGAATGATAGTATTGTATCAAATGTTTTTTTGTTTTTTTTTGTTAAACTGAAGGAAAATAATTTTCTCCCACTAATTTTTAAATACTGCTTCCTGGACTTTGCAATAAAAAAGTTTTTTCCCCTAAAAATTTTTTTTTAAACGATTACTTATGAGAATGTGAAGAAATATTACACTTTTATACCACAATCATGAAATATTAAAGAATTACATTAAAACTTAACTTCCACATACACAATACAAGCTGGTTTAAATCCAAATTATTGAGCTAGGGACAATGCTGATGATAATGAAGATGATGATGATGATGATGATGATGATAATAATAATAATAATAATAATAATAATAATAATAATAATAATAATAATAATAATAATAATAATAATAATAATAATAATAATAATAACAACAACAACAACAACAAATAAGAAGAAGAAAATCAAAAAGAAGAAAAATAAAAAAGAAGAAAAGGAAGAAGCAGAAGAAAAAGAAATAAGAAAAAGAAAACAATTATCAGAAAAAAAAAGTATATAAATTGTTTGCATTGTTTGCATCTTTCAGCATAGTCTATGATTTAATTGATTAATTCTAAAATATTTTGCAAAAGATTAATATGAACTGTATCTCTATTTATTTAAATTATGCATCAAATTTATAACAAAGGAAAGTATATTGAATGAAGATAAATATAAATTTAGGATTAATAGAAGATATCATTAATTTTATATATGTTGAAAATGGCATTATTTGAGATGATGATATAAACGTGGCAGGCCTTTCCTTATAGCAGTTACAGAAAAGAATAAGAGATGACATTGTGATTAAATATAAAGATAACAAAATAATGATGATAATATTATCATTATTTTTGTTTTGGCTTTCTAAACCCAGTGAAATATATAGACAAATTGATTTGAAAATAATTTTTAAGTCATAGTTTTAAAAAAAATCCCTGATATTCAGTTAATGATAATTTCTAGTAACTTATTCAAACATTATAAGCAAACTTGATATGCTTTTCAACAATAGCCAGAAACACTTTCAATGGTTTTATGGGTAACAAAACATAAGCTAAACGACAATTAATAAGTATGAACTCCTGATTGAAACACAAATACTAGTTTCAAATTATGTACATTTTGTTACATCATGGAAAGTACTAATTCTTTATAAAAGTTGTAATTCATGGAAAAATTAGTGATCAAATATATAGAGAGTCGGTAAAATGAAAAAAACTGCACTGTGACCATAATCCTATAATTTTATGATCATTATCTGGATACATTATTTATAAAATCAGTAAGGATCTTTTATATTTGTTGATACCTAATTAAATGCAATGGCTGTCATTATGCACATAATTGAAAAAACTGATCCACGAATAAACATAGTTACATGAAAACAAATTAAAATGTTAATGATGTTTTATAACTTCTTTTCTTAGTAGTATTTTCATCAGTTGTCTACTTAGGAACAAGAAAGTGAAAACATTTAACATTAGTTCCATAACTTCTGGATTGTGAAAGATTTAAAATCATTAATCACAGTTGTATTTTATAGCTAGAAATTTGTAAATGGTTTTAATTACTGACTGTGGATAGTAAATCCACTTATTTCTTTAGAATATTTTAAAATAACTATTATAAAATGTTTATTTATTTATTTATTTTTGCAGTTCATTTGTCATAAAATATCTTTTATAATAAAAGTATGTTACCTATTCTATTTGTATATACTCAAACTACATTGGTAATACACCTTATAATAATAAAAACAATACCATCACATTAGTCTTATGACATTGCTACAATGATTCTTTTAAATCTTACATATTAAAATTTTAATGTTTTAGGGGAAGTAAACAATTAAAGGGTTTAGTTGGTTTAAACGTGTGATGAGATCTATGTATTAATTATAAATGTGTACAGGTATAACAAACAAATTTTTAATTTTGTAAATATGCAAATAGATTGATATACTAAAACAATTTTATGTTTGGATCTATAAACTAAAGATAAAAGGCAAAATCTGGTGAATATTATCGATTATTATATATTTTTTCTAATATAAAGTGAATTATGTAATTACATTTAAGTATGATCTAAAAACTATATATACTATTCAAATATAAATATATTGACTATACCAAACAATGTAGCTAGAAACAACATGAACTTAGACATTAAAGCTCCCTACAGCTATGCACTCTATCTTGTTCAATCTGATACACATGAATGCATACATGTGGAAAAGATAAACAATCTCCAATATTTTATGCTGAAACAACACAAATATATTGGTTCAGATTAATATTTCCAACACATTTGTACAATCAGGGTTCAGTTTATATTAAAACAGCAAATCTTCAAACTTTAATGAACAAGCTTCAATCTTCTTCACATTCCATCTGTTAAGCCATCCATATCCTTGAAAATTTGATGATGAAACTCTCAGTGCCTTTGTTGATGTCAATATTATTGTCATACCCATGTAGAATTTATCTCACTCTTACTACTCATATACAGGACCTTAATATTCCATTTAAACATCCAGAAGATGGATGGGCAGAATACAGGTTGTATATGTAATATTGAAATATATGTATATTGTCTATATCAACATGAATGTAATTATAAAGGACTTGAACTCAGATTTTCAAGCTCCCTACAGCTATGCCTTTCATCTTATACAGTTGATAAACATAACCACATGCATGTAGAAAAGATAAATATCATCTAATAATAACATTATTTTGTGCTGACACATCTCTCATCAGTTGTTCCAGATCACTAATGTTCACACATATATACAATCAATGCTCAATTTATATTAGTAAATCTTCAAATTTTAATGGATAAGCTTCAATCTTCTCCACCCTCCAACTATTCAACCATTCATATCATTGATGTCAATTGTTGTGTTATAACCTTCTTCACATGAATATTAACAGGTGGGAAGTATTTATATCTATAAATACCTTCCAGTTGTTAATAGTCATTGGAAATACTGCAAGTCTGATCTATTAAATAAATGAAATACTTTCAATACAAAGTATAAACAAAATATCACAAATGCAACTAAAATATTTCAAAACAATTTGATATAGAACTTTAATAAAATAATATACTGATTTTAAATTTTCATGCTTTCTTTCAAGAATGCTTAATATTAGCCTCTATTAAAATGACTTAAAAAGTTTTCCAGTGTTTACATTAAAAATGTTTTACGTTATGCTTTGGAATGTAAGTATTTTGTTTATTTAATAGACCAGTGTTGGCGTATTAATTTGATAGACAAGACGTGAAGTAAGACTTTCAAGTTCCCTACAGATATTAAAGATAAATGACCTATAATAAATAAATAAACATATATATATATATGAAGTCCTTATTTAGAAATGATAACCTTTGTAAATATGCATTGATAAAACTAAAAATATTAAAATTTATAATAATGAATTGTTAAACGTTGGATATAATTATGATTGTGTTCATTATACTGGTAAAAAATTTAATTCTAAATAAAAAATTATATTAATAATAATGTTAATTCTTCTGATAAAAAAATTTGCATATCAATACCATATATTTCAAAACAACAGGCAAGTTTTATTAAGAAACTTTATAAAGGTATGTGTGATATTGCATTTTATGCACCATGTACATTAAATAAATTAATAAATAATTCACAAGATAAGTCTTAATTGTCAAATAAAAATTGTATCCTTTACAACTGGACATATAGGTGTGGCAGTGGATATATAGGTGAATCAAGGTACACATTGGAAAAACAAACAAAGGAGCATTTGTTATTATTAAAAAGGGTTCAAAATACAAAACAAAATTATAAATATAATAATAATTTATCAGTTTCTGTCTTTTATGACTATAATAAATAATGTATATATGATTTTTATTTTAATTATAGTGACGTAAAAATATTGAAAACTGAAAAAAGTAATAATAAAAGAAAAATTAAAGAAGCGATGTTAATATATAAATACAAGCAAGATTTAATTAATAGGCAAGCAGCAAACATTAAGATTACAGAATAATGGGAAAGTTGACATCATGAAATTATGGGAAAGCTGACATTTTAAAAGTACTTGTTGACAAAAACTACAAAGATAGTTGAAAGTGCTTCTAAGTGACGGTTATAAATAAATTTTTATAAACTTTTAAATACTGTATTTCTAATATTTATTTATAAATTTACGTATATTATTTTGAAGAAATACAGACATTGATTTCTAATAAATATATATATATATATATATATATATTGTAATGGTCAGATTCCTCTACCTTGCTAACACACTGCAGAATTTAAATCCAGACACCAAAATCAACACTTGGAAGGGCTGTTTCTTGGAAATCCTAAGTTCAAATCCAAAGTCTATGCTCCACAGCGCCACCTGCATGATAATGCATCTGATGCTAATAATAATATAACATTTTACTGGTGCCAGTGGACTGGGAGAAACAAAGAGACCATATACTACAATATAAACTTAGGTCTGCTAACTAACATCTATGGATGGTACAAAATAGATATATAAAAGTGATATAGACTGATAGAATGGTGTGGATCAAGAAAGTAAATAATTAGAATGAAAATAAATAGTAAAATTCAAAAGGTTTATTGATTTAACAAATATATATATGCACTGTTTGTGTATGTAAGACAGCGACTTGAATAATTAAAATTATATGTCAAAACAAAACACCAATACAATTTACATAATGGATGGTTAATTAATTTTCTATTACCTCGGCTTAATACAATAACATTATGATAATGTACCTAAGTAAAATTAACAAACAGAGTTTGTGAAGATATTCAAGGTGCTTTGAGTAAATATAATAATTTATTGAATTGAAAGATTTGAGATCATAAAGATTTTACTAAAACCATTTATTGAATTTGAGAATAGAATGGACTGATACTCATAAGATAAAGGATGTGGTTAAGATACACCAATCAATGGAAATAACTAAATTTACATTAAGAGATCAGTGGGGCTGGTGAAGATTTACATAAAGGACAGAGGGTGTGGTATGTTGAAACCATGGAGATTTGCAAAATAAAATAACTAAACAATAAATAAAATAATTTATGGGATGGCATATTGCCATAAATCCATTGGAAGTTGTGTTGCATGGCAGCCCAAGTCTGAACTCATCCAAGTACTTAGTGACTGTATGGCAACTGCATAGAATTCCCAGGTGTGACAATTCTAGTATACACTCTAACTGGGAACCGCAGTAAAAAAAATAAAAAAGGGGAAACATCTTAGCCATTTAAAGCCCTTGAAGGAACAAAGTAGTCTCAAACATCCAATACACCTACCAGAAACACTTGAACAAAGTACATAAAATATTTAAAAGGACTCATTTTAGTTTAATAAGGCACCTAATTAATTCCCATATATATATATATATATATATATATATATATGTCATATTATTATTACTATTTGCGGGATATTCCGTGTAGTGAAAAGCTAAATGCTGACGTTTCAGTACAATGTTTTCACGGTTATATGATGTAGATAAATTATAACTTTTTGGGATATACTATGTCTTATTTTCCATTGAGCACTGATATTTCGATGAAATATCAGTGCTCAATGGAAAATAAGACAAGGTATATCCCAAAAAGTTATAATTTATATATATATAAGATTTATATATATATATATATAAAAAGTTATAATTTATAAAAGAAATAAGAAATTCCACACATTCATGACCTCAAAATTATAAGTTTTGTAAATTAAGCAAAAGAAAATAAAACATATTTAAAATAGGGAAATGCATAATTAAGGGGTTTTATAAGAATACAGGAATTAATATGCAATTACTCATTTGTATACTATTCACTCATTAACTTCACACATATCCTCACATTATGTTAAAATAAATAGACATAGGGATTCTTAAATGCAAAATTTTTTAATGATTAAAAGATAGTAAGATAGCCCTTGAACGAACGATTTAACGAGATATTAAAATAGGACTAATTTATAATTAAAATGTGCTAATCAGTGCCATATTAATTTAACAAAAAGAAAGGGAATAATTTGTTTGACTGATGGCTATTCTGGAACACCATCATAATAAATGAAAACAGATTAAAAATACAAAATATTAATCCAAGTATAGAGACAGAGCACACTAATTAAGTGACAGATATTTTACAAAAAGAAAAAAAACATTTTAAGGTAGAAAAGAAATGAAATTAGCTATAGCTTATAAGAAAGAATATAATTTCACAAGAGATCTTGGGTTAATTAGGTTACCTCATTGGAAGTAGGGCATTTGAATGCATTTTCATATGGAGATTTTCAAGTTTGGCGGCAGCAGCATTTACAAGAATTTGGCAGTAACTTTTGGTTCAAAGTTCACATATTCAGCAGTAGTGGCAGTTTTCAGGGCTTCTTAAGTGAAGGCATGATGTGCAGCAGATGGCCATTGCCAAAAGGGAAATAGCTTTATTGCTGGTTCTAATCTGACATTTTAAATTTCTCATTAAAGGCTGGGGTGTGCAATTCTCCAAATACACCTGGCTTTAGCTTCTTGTAGTGGAATAAATTGTTAACCTTCAGCAAATTCAACTTTTACAAAATAGCTTTTTGACTCACAAATATAGTTGAAGACTTTAAAATTTACTTGATGACTAAGTCCCAACTTTAATAACAATTTGATTGAAGACTAAATGTCCACTCTCACTACTCACTGCTCACTCTCGCTTGTTAAAATAAAACCAGCCTTATATATATAAGATCTGTACAATAATACTGTTCTGTGGTGTAACAAACATACCCAAAAAAGATTTGTTATCTAATCATTGCTGTAATTAAACTTATCTGAACATCCAAAGGAATTTAGTAAATGTTATAATTAATTTTACTATTGTTAATTACCTTGAAGATATTTGGATTAAAGC
This sequence comes from Epiperipatus broadwayi, assembly GCA_028023455.1. Classification (NCBI taxonomy): domain Eukaryota; kingdom Metazoa; phylum Onychophora; class Udeonychophora; order Euonychophora; family Peripatidae; genus Epiperipatus; species Epiperipatus broadwayi. The sequence goes on along the minus strand of JAQFVV010012474.1, from coordinate 3,806,358 downwards.
TTTAATTTCATTTTAGAAACCTTCCCTAATTAAAAATACCTTAAGTGGACATCTGCTGTATTTCTTGATGAGCCACTAGAATATATTAATTAAAACTATTGTTTTCTGCCCAACCTTCATTTACTTTTTACATAAAATTGATGGAGTGATTTTAAAATCTAAAATAACAACTTATTTACTTCTTTTAATTTTCAATGTTTAAATCTACTTATGAGATGAATATAATTTTATTTAAAACTAAAACAAATATTACGAATGTAATATCTTTTTTTATGAATAGATTTAAACAGAAATAATTTTAAATAACAAATTATTATTTTAACTTAAGTTTTTAAAATGAATATATCACAGTAATTGTGTAAATATGATCTATATAACCTATTTTTTAAATGAATATTTTTATGTGTACATACACATAATTTACATTAGTGGTTTATACTGGGAATTAGAAATATATGTATATAACATGAGTATTTTACTCATGGTTTAAAATTAGGCAGGATTTTTGGCATATAAGCATATTACAGACACCCTACGATACATTGGGGGTTTAAACTAAGGTATGAGGGCAGGAAAGATGCGAGAAAAGGTGAAACAAAAATCTGCAAAGCAAATCTTACTGTTTTACATTCCCTCAGTTATGGAAAACAAAAAAAATGAAAAAAAAAGATTTTACAATAGGTATCCATCAATGAAATCTCCATGAAAAATTTACAAGATTATAGCATATAAGTCAAATGATTGAAGAAATGAAATTTACTTATATAGAAATTTCCCCAAAAAATAATTTACAAGATAACACATATAAAAAAACATATATATAACACATCATGATGAAATATATATATATAAGATAACACATATAAAAAAACATATATATAACACATCATGATGAAATAAAATTTACTTATATACCCAGATCATATATTAAATAAGGTGATTTACCCTCTAGCAAATGTATTTTTATTTTATCTGTTCTCTTAATCTGTGGTCTCCATTTCTGACAAATAACGAATCTAAACCTATTACAGTCCGAAATTTTGATTTTGATGTCCAATTTTATTTGTCTTTCTAACCTGACCATCTTTTTTGTCCAACTTATAATCCTGGTTCTGGTGGGTGATTGGAAAAGGGTTTGAAACTACTGGCCATTAATAACTGTAGCCTTAGGTTGTTGGAATTCTTTGCCTTATCTGGTGGCTCCTTGGCTCATGGGCTGAAGTCTAGTGCTGTCATTATTTTTTACTATTTCTTTTACATCATCTGGTTGGAATATTCTTTGTAAATAAGGTTGGATATTTTTCTTAATTTCTTGAAATATTTTTATACTGATAAGCTTAGTTAGCTGGGTTTGAAGTCATATTTCTGGTATATCACTTGGTTGAAATATTTCTAAATAAAGTTGGTAACATTTTTTTTACTTTATGAAATATTCTTATATTGATATGCTTGGTTATCTGGGTTTGTGGTCCTATGTCAGGGTGTATCATTTGGTTGAAATAAGTTGTTCTGATATGTGTGCCAAATTTCCTTAGATATTTATTTAGCTTCATTAACTAATCCCTCTTTGATGGTGGCCAGTCAGTGGGCAATACAATTTGTGTGATTTCATGATACTCATAGAGTAGTGTTCAATTAACAATTAGATTATAGGCCTTGTGGGGGTAGTTGGATGGGATTGAGTGTAACAAGAGGCCAATAAGTTTCTTAATCCATTGTATTTTACTGAAACCTATGGCTATCACTCACGTATCCCAAAGTAGCCTGGAACACATAGAGGTAATTTTGTTAATAAAGTTTTTATTCAGCTTTGTGATGGGGAAAATAAGGGATCCTTGTAAATATTTTAATGTTCAGCAGTATCACCTTTCCCTGAAGATGAAAGGGTAAACTTTCGGCAATGAGTTGGTTAACATTTCTGTTGATTCTAATATTGCATTTTGTATTTCTTTTTTTGTCATTGCTGTTGGCGACCTGCATATGTAAAAGCTGAGAAATTTTTGGGATTCAGCTATAAATTTTGCTGTAACATTCTTTCCAGTAACAATTTTCCAGATTGCTGATTTATGAATATTAAAAATGAGTTCATAATCAGCTGTGTGTTTATCCAGTATTTCATGCAGCAGGTTTTTATATTTGAACAATGGCAAAATTACTAATATGTCATCCATATATGCTATTACATTAATTGATTTTTTTAATCCAAGGATTATAAGTACCAGTGAGCCTTATCTCTATGTCTATAAAGAGGGAATTAATATATGCAACAAAGCATAGGGTGCTTAATGACAATCCTGTTGAACCAAGAGTGAAGGTCTGAATCCATAAGCTATTTTACCATTCAAGGTGATAAAGATCTCTTGGTTCCTCAATAGGTTGTCAATTATTTGAATACATGCAACCAAGGTGGAGTACTTAGCCAGTGTGTTTAAAAGTTTCTCAGTCCTGACTGAGTTGAAAGGTGCTGCAATATCAAGCTGTATTGTGATAGGCTTTGATTTTTTTAGAGATCTTATATGGTCAAACAACAGCTTTACCTGGCCCATTGCATTAATCATTGATGTTCCCTTTTTTTTACAAATTGAGAGTCAAAAATAAATTGAAAAATTTTCTCTTCAATGTTTTTCTTAATCACAGAATCAATGATTTTGATTAGCAGTGAGGTCATCAAAATGGGCCTTAGATTGGATAATTCTGTTGGTGGTTTATTTTTCTTAAGGAAGGGTACGAGAACAATGGTATATTGATCAGCTATATCTCTTCATCCATCTTCTGAAACATTAATCATGTTCAACATAATGGAAATGGCAAATTGACTGAGATGCATGAGGAGAAACATGGGGATTCCATGAAACCCTGGTAAACTGGTCATGGAGTGACGCCAACTTGTTTTTCAACACAGACTCCATTATCCCATGACCCATTTGATCCCTGTGGCATGACCAGGCAGTTGTTTTAGATGTATTTATATATTGGACTATTTCTATCATCTAATATAAATATTAAATGTCTTAGACATTTTATTGTTAATAATAGCATGCAGGTTAGTATATGCACAATATTTTGAGAGGTTTATTTTCCCCTTCTGGTAGTGTTGGGCTTGTCAGTGACAGTTCTATCTCGAAAATCAAACTTAGACCCTTATGTTATTGAATATTAAATTTTAATGCAATTTTCTAACCAACAGAGTCATTCTGTCAAAGGCAACATTCTGTAGAAATTTCATATATCTACAAGATTCCTCCTGAATTTTCCATTTTTTTCCAAGATCAAAGTTGGTTAGTGATTTTTATACATTATGTATAACCACACTAGATTGAATCATGCCCCCCATTCTCATGTGAGCAACTTTTAAAATTTCTTCCTTATACCTTTTCTTCTCTATTCAATAATTTTGTATTTTGTCAATTGAACATATATTGATTAGTACATAAATAGTCTGCTAATTTAGAAACATCTGGTTTTTTTCTTCTAATCATAAATTTGAGTTCTTGCAAGACCTTTTCTATGGGATGACAGGTTTCATCAAAAAATACATTCTTCCACATTCACATGACATTTCACGGATGCAGTTTTTGTTTTTCAGCACTTCACATTTATGCTTTTTAGATGTTAAAATTCCACAATAATGTGATATGACTATGGAAAGCTGTTCTGATATTATATTGACTGAAGATTTTTTAAATTTGTCTGATGTTTTGGTATGTATGAGTACACTACAGTACCAGTATATGTTATTTAAGGTTCTATTTCCTGTCTATTTAAGATTTGCTTAATAAAAGGTGATGAATAACCATTTTTCATAATAATTTGTTTCATATAGATTTTTTACTTTTCAAATTACTGGATTAGGACTACCTTCTATTGTTTTGTACCATAATAATAGTATAACTCCATATTTTGTACTTCTGGTGTATAAGTGTTTTTTTCCCTGTATGTTTGGGTTTTCTGTAAACTATAGATATGATTTTGTCAAGAGGAAGTTTTGCCACAAGAATATCTAAAATGACAATTTTGTTCTTGTTCTGATTCTACTGTGTATTTAGTTGAAGGGGATTTTCCAGAAATCTTGTTGTAGTGCTTCACCATGTGGCCATACAACAAAACATCATATACATAGAAAAAACAAACTCTGAGTGAATATGAAGTAGACTTTATGACTATTGGTTCAAGTTATTCCATGTAATTATTGCTAATCCAGGATAATAATGGTGATCCCATAACAATTTGTTGACTTATTGGAAGAAATACATGCTATGTTAAAAGTATCAGATTATATATGTAGGAATGAACATATGTTTACTTGGGTAAATACAAAAAATATTGTATAGAAAATAAAACATTCACAGAAGAAAATTTTAAAAAGCTGCTTACATAATTGTCATAAAAAATCCCATAAGTCAACCTAGTTGGACTATACACAATATATAAAAACTGAATTTAATATTCAAAAATCTAATGGTCCATATTCAATTACTATGCTAGTAGTGTCTCTGGTCATTCCAGCAACATATGAAGAAGAGGGGAGAATAATATCTCTCAAAATGGTTTGCATATACTATAATGTGTGCTATTACTAATTGTTGAATGTATATGCAATATTTAAATTTAAAAAAAATTCTAAAGACATTTAATATTTTTATTAGATGGTAGAAATAATACATTATATAAATACAACTAAAATACCATTATCACAAACTGTCAGGAAAACACAGATGCGTTGGGTCATTGTACAAACTATGAAATATATATGGTAAGAGAAGAAATATATGGATGAAATAACTCTAGATATCATTAAAATCATTGAAACAATTAAAAATCTGAACTAAAAACTTAATATAATGCAAGAAAAGATGATAATAATGAACAAAAATTGTTTTAAAGTGTATCACAACATATTGCAAACGATGTAAAAATATCCAAAATGTGAAGTTGATGGATGACCTTTTACTGATGTATTGTGGATGAGTGAAGCTAGAGATGACAAAAACTGGACTAAACTGATCTTCATGCAATGGGTTGATAATGATTGATAATAATTATGATGATGATAAAGACTTAATAACTTTATATAGGTATAAACAAATTGCTTCCTTGCTTGAAAAGTAGTCCGGTGTCTAAGAAAGAGAAATAACATGTGTGTCTTCTAAGCAAAAAAACATTTATCCGTTGAGTCATTTTCTCTTATTTAGGGCTATCATGAATAAGGCAAAAAATCAATTTCAGTACAAAATAAAAACTTTAAAATATATCAGACGTAAGTCATGGGTGGTAACTCTTATCAGATGTATATTATTATATCTTTATACATCGATTTTATATGTGTTTACATTTTATCAAACTGATCATAAAAATAATTAAAATAAATTGAAATGCTTATGCTATTCCATCTAATAATAATAAATTCATATGAGTAGGCAGAAACATGAAATATTGAAGGTACAATAAATATTTTCTCTTTTAAGATATTAATAATTTATATTACAGATTGCACTTTTTTAGAATCAAACACAGCAAGTGGTAGATAAAATATAACCAAAATATTATATAATATAAATAAATAATTATTGTAGGAGTAAAAATAAAGATTACAAATAGTAAATCAAATAATATATATATATATATATAAATAGTAAATCAAATAATATATATATATATATATAATGATGTCAAAGAATATACTTCATATACGTCATATATGTAATTTGAAGTATAGAATTATTTAAATTCGTTTTGTTATATATAATATTTAAATACTAGGAAATTGTCTACACTGAAATTAATGCAATTAGAAATGATTTGAACTGATGCTTTCAAGCTTCTTACAGCTATCCACTTCATCTTATACAACCGATACACAGGAGCCCATACATGTGAAAAAAATAAATGCAAACGTGCAAGAAATTTGAGATTCGAGCAATTAGCAACGCTAGCTCAATAAAAAACAATCAATTATATTTTACATATATTTTTTGTTAAATTAATGTGATTAAAGTGTTGGAAAATAAAATAAAAAGTATAATATATATATATAATGCTTCGAAAATGCTGTACAAAATTATATTGCAAATATATTATTAATTTTTTTTTACCTGCAAGAGCATGAAAATGAGTAGAAAATGAATTTTTGTATAAAGATTAGAATTAAGTTGTATGTAAAAGCGTTTGATTAATTAATCAGGACTGGAAATTATTGGTAAATTTGGGGAAAAAATACTGTATTTTTATATTTGTCAATAGACTATTAATGATTCAGACATTCTTGAGAAATGTAAAATTACATTTACTTACTGTTTAAATATTTTTAAATAATTGACCGTAAATATTGTTAAATAATACATTATTATTATTATTATTATTATTATTATTATTATTATTATTATTATTATTATTATTATTATTATTATTATTATTATTATTATTATTATTATTATTATTATTATTATTATTATTATTATTATTATTATTATTATTATTATTATTATTATTATTATTATTATTATTATTATTATTATTATTATTATTATTATTATTATTACTACTACTACTACTACTACTACTACTACTACTACTACTACTACTACTACTACTACTACTACTACTAGTATTATTATTATTATTATTAAACAAATAATTTTATTAATTAATGATTTAATGAAAGAAAATCACAATGACTAAAATTGTTATTAAAACGTATATACATATGTAAGCAAACAACAAGTCAATTTCTCTTCTTTTGATTTATATTTTTTGTCATAGGGCTGATACAGCTTGATAACAGTCATTAGATTGTAGTTAAAACAACTGTATTGACAAAATGGAGAATACCACCAGTGTTTAGTTATAATTGTTCATTTTGTCTTAATAACCATTATTTAAAGATAATGATTACAAACACTATTATAATAAAGGTAAAAGACAATGTTAAAAAGCCTTAGTATTGTAATTGGATCCTGAATCACGTAGTCATCAAAGCAGAAGCTGGAAACATAGTAATACATGACTTTTATCCAATAATGATGAAACAGCTGCATATGCTTGTTATTACAATAAAAAAAAATGGAATGTATATTTTTGAAAAAAATAGTACTATTCATTTAATGACTAATAATAATAGAAGATAAAAATTGAAAGCATCACACATATTTTAATTATGATATTTAAATGTCATTTCACTTAGCATAAATAATTTGGTCCCTTAAACGTGCATATACATGTCTCATCTTGTCAAGAACATTATATTGAATATATCTCATAATTAATTTGTATCCATTCATAACTCTGTCTAATTTATCCTCTTATGGAATCGATATTAAAAAAACATCTCTCACATAGCAACTATTATTATTTCATATCCCCATTTATCATTTTCTTTAAGCCTGTCCAACACTGACATACATACATGCACATACACATCGTCTGGAATTTAAACTTTTCCCAGAATAAAATGAACATCTATTTTAAAACAAACTATATATATATATATATATATAATATTGATAAAACAATTGAAAATAAAATAAAAATATCATAATAGTAATATAATATTTAGTGATAACAAAACCCTTAATCGCTAATATCTTATTTGATATTTGAGGAGAGAGAGAAGATGTTAAAATGAAAATGTCAATAGTTATTAATAAAATTGTGTGGCATGTTAGTGATTGCTTGTTTTCTGCATTTGGAAGTAATGGTTTTTTTTAATAAAAATATAGAATATTTTATTCTAAAATTTGTTTACAGCTTATGATTAAATTAGACATAGGATACATTAAATGGTATTCAGAGAGGTAAAAGTTCTATATATACACAATCTATAATAACTAATATGACACATAGAGGCAAAGGAATGAGCCTGGGGTTTAGTATCTTGGCAGCAGGTGACTAAGTTTTCATGTCACAAAATGTACAAAGATAGTTCTAAACTTTTGTCTATGCAAACTCACAGCTTTGTATAGGTAAACCTACCATTCAGAATGGAAGTCAATGTCATAATACTCAAGCTCTGGGCAATAAGCTTGAGGATTAAGGCAAATCATAATCAATCCCAAAGGAATGCATGCAAATTAGCCTCTAGTCATTTCCAGGAAAGGTGATTTCTAATCAGGTATAAAAGGGATCAGCTTTTGGGAGGCAAAGCACACCCTACAAACAAGTATCTGTATATATGTTATACTGATTATGACATGCAAACTTCTTTAGCAATAACAATAGAAAAATACATATTTTAAAGCACTATGTTATCGCATGCAGATTTTCTTCAATTAGCTTGGTTACTATTTTCAAAATTATTGTTCAAATGATAGTAAATTTATGGTACATATGTAAACTAGTGGCTGTTTGGACTTATTCAAAGGCAATCATGAATTTGAATCAAAGCATGTTTTCTTCATGCTTTTTCTATTCTTCTGATGTTTACTTTCCCATAGTTGATTGATACACTGAAATCATCACTTCTTATAGGGTCATTTCTGGATGTGCTTCTCTAGTCTTCCTTCCATTCAGATGGGCCAGGACTCCTGTGACTTCCAGCCCTATGAAGAAAGTAATCTAGAGTTTTAACAAGGCATTACTTTTTAAATGATGAGTTGCAACATAAAAAAAACAATAATATAAATGTTGTGGCTTCTCACTGTTATTCGTTTTGTATTACTGATGTCACTGATCTCTTTTTGCCATCAGCTTCCAGTAAGTAGTACATGTTTGAGGTATCTACCATTCACTTGAGTGATTTGAAAAGTCTTTTCCTATGAACTTTCAACTTATGATTAATTAGCTGCATAATTTGAAACTATTTTAATGGTCAAACAGCGATCATAATCGTATTATTAATTAGCAGCTGAGTATGAAATTGCAACAAAAATACATTTTCCTTAAGAGTAATGATAGTTTTCTAAGAGCACTAAGATTTAAGATCTATTTCAGACTGCTCAACATTAAATCTTTGAGTTTTTTCTGCTAATTAATATGTTAATGGATTTAGAAAACAGTAAAATGTCATCATTTGAATATAAGAAAATTACTTAAGGCCGTGAATAAAAAAGAATGCTTGAGCATCGTTTTGATGAAATAATATTTAATAGAAATGTTTGGGGATATAAATTTTGGGGTTATTCCTTGTAGTAAAATAGCTAAATAGCTGACTTGTCAGTACGGTAACAAGTACCTTTCTCAGAGCGTTCTCTTTCTCAAAGCATTAATTCTAATATTTTTATTGATAAATGATGAATTCATAGTATTATTTCCGGGAGCTTCGATATTATTGTACTAAAACATCAACTATTTAGCTATTTTATTTTTATTTCACAGACGCACCCAGAAATATATATATATTGAAACAGAATATTTGCCTTACCATATTCGTTTCACTTATGTTATACCATATAACCTACACATTGTTAGGTTCAAACCCTAGAAGTGCCCAAGAGACGTCTATATGAGTATATGGTTATAGTAATATATATATATATATATATATTATATGCGTTAATGTCATTAATCTAATTAGTATGTATATGTTACAGTGATAGCTATATTAAAATCAATGTAAATTTATAATTCAATTTATAACTCAATTTATTAAAATCGCAGGGATATAGGTGGATCGTATGTATTATGGCTATATATATATTAGGCGTATTTTTTTTTTTTTTTTGCAATTTGTTATATTTTAAAAGAAATAAATATACAAAAGACAGAAATTATTTTAGTTCTTAAAATTAAAAAAAATATTGTGCTAAGGGTTTGTTTTGCTAGAAGGTAAATTTGTTATTGAAATGTATAATTTAATGGAAGGCAAGTATATATAGACCCCTTTTTTCTAGGTAAACATTGCACTGCCAAATTTTGTAAGTGTTCACCAATGGAATCCATGCCAATTTAAACTTTAATATGACTGAGTCGGAGAGATGGAAGTTGCTGTTTTCCCTGCTCAGATAATGGTGAACTATGGTCTATGCTGCTTAATGAAAACAACCAGCTTGCACATTGATGGACAACGTTGATGTAATGGACCTACCACATTGACATTTCCCCCTGTAATATATTCTGCCTATCCTACAAATAATTACCACTGCTTAAAACCACCCAAACAAGCTAACATCAACAAACATGCTTCCACCAATAAGCCAAAGGTAAATTTCCTAATATCACAGCAAATAGCACTAAAATGAACTTTAACTTAGAAATCTAAAGCTACCGCTGTTGTATCAACCTTACTGAATGTTCAAAGGAAATTTAATTTCCACAAACATTCCTTTTTAAAAAATTGTAAAATCACTAATTACTGCTTGTCTTACTCTTTGTAAATTAATTTTTAATCTTTGTAATACCTTTAATTGTACTTAAACCAAAAATGGAACATTAAATATCATTCTAGTAATTATAATCTATCTTTTGCTTTCAAGTTCACAATGATGTGTATTAAGTATTATAAGTATTGGTTATTAATATTTTATTTTCTTATGATATATCATAATATCCCGAATTTCACTTGAAATAATGAGAATCTAAAATATAATCACTTTGTACTGGAGATATTATTATTCTATGTTCGGTTTAGTAATTATAAATAACAATTTGTTATTAAATCTTACTCGCTGTTTCAAATTGGGTTGCTTAATCATAATGTTTGATCACTTTGTCACCTTTATAATGATCGACTTTGATTTGAAATTCAGTCTTTAATAAATATTATGATTTGCCAATACTAAAACTATAAAGTATAGTATAAAGATTATTTTAGTCAATATGTAATGCTTACACACACAAACACACATATATATATATATATATATATATGTGTGTTTGTATTATATATATTGTGAATGAGTACTTTATAATTATTAATTTTAACCCCAGGAAGTATACACCCCAATAAAATATGATTGGTCATGCTGGTCAACCATTTGTTGAAGGGGAACTATTCTTTGTTACTTAGTCCATTTTATTATCACATTAACGTTCAATGCTTGTTTTATGAAGTGGCTTTTATTAGTATCACAGAGGTTTGTGCATGTTTTCATAAGCAAAAGTAATTATTTTTATTATAATTGTTATATTCTATTGGTACATTGCTGATTAAAACATATGATATGGGTATAGATTTAACTCTGCCTTGCTAAATCTTATGGACCAATGGCAAAGACTGACCCAGTTATTGAATGCCCCATAATGGTGAACACAAGTTACCCAGGGGCCACATTGTTTGGGTACAAGCACCAAATATGTAACTGGGATATGGATTCAGAAGCTTTGAATAGCCTATCCAAGTTCTGAACTTTTATATATTCCAGTTTAATTTATTAACTAGCTTCATATGTACAGGTAACTTCTCCTTTGCACCACCTAATCTTGATAAGTTTAGTAATTGTTCAGAGGGAACCACAAGAGATGCTTATTCAGTCAATTCACTCATGTATATTATATTGATTCATATGTTTATCCAAAATCAGGAGAACCTCCTGTATGATAAATCATGATTTCATTATCTTTCAAAAGTACTGAATTTACTCAAATCTTAATTCACTTATCTTTAATAATCAGTAATATTAATGCCATCATAGATAATATATATCTTTTTGATCATCATTTTAAAATTGTGATCATTCATCAGACTATGAGAAGAAAATTAAATATCATTTGGCATTTTAACTGTCTTAGACATTTATCAGTGACATAGTACAAGTGTGTTAGATTTTCTCAAAACAAATAATTGGCAATATATTATATTAATGAAGTTATTTAACTGTGTAATACCTAATAGCAATCAATTAACTATATTTAAATCATTAGCATATTGAAATTTATATTATATTATGTTACCTGTTATCACCTATAATAAACCTATTTATATGTACTGGGTCTCTTTTATTATTCTTACTGCATTCCAATCCAATTAAATTCTTAACTAACTAGATTTAAGTTACACAATAATTATAGCATTGATTTTACTCCCTTCTTAATTGTATGTACTTTATCTTAAGTTAAGAACCTATTTGGTTTGCATGTGTAATAAAATTTAGAACCTCATTCCTCTCCATATTCAGAAAAAGGACATGGGTTAAGAAAAACTTGAAGATAGATACAGAAATATTATTTATATAGCATTAAATCAAGGAGCATCGATAAATAGGTTGAAACTTGATTAGATTTGGGACTCCTGGATTCCATATCGATCAGTCTCTATATTTTACCAGGACTCTAAGTAGTGTTATGTGAACATAGAATTCTGACCTTTACAATATCTATTGTTGTTATTGTTTAAAATGCATTGTAAAGATCCATATTTGTACATTATATATATACAAGTTAAATCCATCTTTTTATTTTTGCAACAAAAAAAGAACAAGCAGACAACACATCAAAATAATTTAGCTTAATGTCATAAATTTATAAATAATATTAAAATGAAAACAAAATTATATTAAGATGATATTCACATTATACAACTTTATTATTTATTTATAATAAGATTGCTAAACACTAACAATCTTTTGTAATTGCTCCTACTTGTGTATGAATCTAAAATATATTTATACAATGAATAAATTTTTAATTTTTATTTGTTTTGTAATTACTGGGTGACATAAAAATTAAACTATCTACTTCAAGATAAATAGGTAACAGATAATTAAACATTTTTTTTCAAATTAATTACTTATTTCTGCTTATTATTTAGATAAATGTATATTGACAGCTGTATAGTAAATGTGCATAAATACTTTGAGATTAATGTATGAATATTTTTTACATGATATTTTACAAACTATCCTATATCCATGTGATATTTGAAGAGCATATCTATTAATAAAATATTGTAAAGCATTATATAGCATTTAAATCCAAGAGATAGAATTATCAAAATTTGTAAGAGCCTCAATACAATTGATGTATCAACAAATTTAGCTATCATTCACTATATGCATCATGGTGAATGTTTGTCTATATTTATATATATAATTGGTACTGATACATTTAATTTATGATGTAGATGAATGCAATTACTATGGATTTCTCTGATCTCAGTTATGTTTAAAAAGGTGAAAATATAGTGGCTTACTCCTTTGGTCTGGAACAAAGTTGTTTAAATGTATTTCATTTTTAGACAATAATTTTCAGATTGTAGATATTTGTTTTAACAATCAAAATGGAGACCTTGATTGCACATGAATTTTATTTGATGAAATTATATCATGAGTTGTTGGTCAGCTTAACAGCTTTTTCAACATTTCTTTGAGAAAAATTAACTCCTGATATCTGGTGGGAAAAAATATGAAATAATCTCTGAAACTATTGTAAAATAATAGAAAATTATACTAGTAATATTTATCATGATAATATTTAAATTGACACCCATGTATTGTGTGTAATAATATTGCTTCAAAAGTGGAACATACTAGTGCTAGAGAAGCTATCCTTAGTATATTTGCATTACAAATTTAGCCAGATTATATGAAAGCACTGAGAATAAAAGAATTTGCTAAAGAATAATGATAAATATTGCCCATTAGCTTTCTAAGAAAATTATTTCTAAAATTAATTTTGATCTAACCTAGCTAAATAAAACAAGTAATTTGTTTTATTCTAAGAAAATGTTTAAATCACACAAAGTAGGATTGGATTTCACAATTATATTTTAAAACATTATCTTCTATATTTGGATTATACAAACTATTATATTGTTTAGCTGAAAAATTGAGCACACATTTTTTTACTGGATTGGAAACAAAACTCATTCTTTGAATATGTTGTCAATTTTTTCATGAACATATTTTAGGAAGAAATCTCAGGAGAAAGTTAAAACAGTATCATCTTCAAAATATATCCCATGCATTCTAATTTAAAAAGACCATTAATGAATGTAATAAAAAAGTAGGTGAAATAACCTAACTCTGAGATTAAGCATTTTGGATATTAATGACATTTGTATTTTTTGTTTAGTTAGAGAGATTTCTGTTAATGAAATTATTTATGGTTTTTTAGGAATAAAATTTTTAAAAACTTAGAAAATGTCTTAGTCTACTTTACTAAAATAAAATTGTGAACTGAGGTTAGATCAAGAATGGTTACACCAGTTTTAATTTATTTTGATATATTTTCCCAATATGAGTTATTAAACACAAAATAGTTTACTGCATCCTTCTCATGGTATAAACTCAGCTTCTATCTAAGTAGAATATTTACTGCTATTGGTCAATTTCTTATTTATATTTCTTATAACATCTTGTAGACTTCATAACAAAATGGTAGTGGGATATTTTTTTGATTATTACTTATGGTTTTGCATTTATGTCAAATTTTTGAAATGGGTTTTGTATCCACAAAGCCAATGAATACTTTTGGAAATCATTATTTTGCAAAAGATTCTAACTTTATACAATTTGTTTCTAAAGCATTTTCTGATTACATAATTATTATGATTCGTAGTTTTCTTCATTAGTAACTTTAATATAGAATGACTATATATATATATATACATAATACACAGGTATATATAAGCCTGTGTATTTCATCTATTATATATATATATATATATATATATATATATATATATATATATATATATATATATATATATATATATATATATATATATATATATATAATACTGCAGATGAAAATGTTACATTGGCACAATCACATATGCTAAAATGAATTGGAATACACCTGGGTATCATTTTCTGCAGTAAATAGGTTTCTCAGAAAATGCGCACAAAAGAAATTACACAAAAATAGACTTAACTTACTTTGAAAAATAAGGAATACATACTGTAATTTTCAAAAATCACATAAAAGCAACAATGTAAAATTACTTTAAATTTTGCATTAAAAAAGAGAAATAAAATATGATTTATAAAAATAATTAAATTTGAAAAGATTTGATACAAGACAAACATGTTTTTTAACTTTTTTTTATTAATTACAGTGTTTAATTTTATTCAAAACAATATATTTTATGTGTAATTTACAGTATTCTACATTTTTTCATAAATGTATAGAATGTTAATCATTATTGCTATTTGAAGATATGCAAGTACATTTGTGAACTAGTAAGACATCATATTCATCACAAGAGGAAATACAACTAGGCCAACTTAATTTTTTAATTGATCTTATAGTACACTTGCCTAAACTAAAATGTTTTCCAATCGTTGTTGATCCTTCCCAATTCGCTAAGCAATCTTAAATTGAAATTTTTGTTTCCAAAAAAAAAAAAAATCTTCTTGGGTATTTTTTCCTCTCCATTAATAAACTAAAAATTTAAAATAAAAATAAGACTTTAGATTTATGATAATAAAAAGACACTTACTCACCACTATTGGGCAAAATTTAATTAAAACTAACAATTAAAAAATAAATTCTTATTTTTGTCTCTATTTTTTTAATTTTCAATTCCATATAAAAATCAATTTTCATTGTTTTGCATCACATTAATTTCAGATCCCATTAAATAAATTTTAAATTGTTAATTATAATTAAAAATTATATTTAAATTTTTAATTGTCAAATTTAATTGTGCCCACCACTGTTACTCCCGTTTTAGAAATAATCTTGCAGACACTAAATGACTAATTGATTACATATTCTTTTTTTAAAAAAGCAAATGTAGAATGTGATTTTTTTTTTCATATGTCATAGCATAGGCCGGAATTCGAACCCACAACCATCTGCAAACAACTACTTGCTTGCAAGGCGACTGCAATGACCTCTCAGCTAATGACACTTGATAAAGTAGAATGTGATTTAAAATGTAAAAACTACAAAATACATAGTATATACATCTCTAACATTTTAACAAATTTACATTATAATCTTGTAAAATTTATTACTTGAAGACACTAATTTATTAATTGATTATGTGTATTCTTGTTTAAAAAATCAAAAATAGAATGTGATTTAAAATGCAAAAACAACAACAAGCATAATATAGGCATCTATAACATTTGAAAAGATATACATAATAATCTTGTTAAATTTAATGTGTGTATATAAAATGGAAAATCCTGATTTTAAGTAAATTATAAACTTCTTTATAGCATCAGATCTATTACAGTACTATTATAAAGTGCTCAAAACATTGAAATTATTAGATGAAAGTCAAACTCTGATAATGCACTATTAATTTAAATATGACATGTGAGTGTGCAAAATTTATAATATTTAATAGAATAGTGCATTATTGGAGCTTGACTTCTGATTTAATAATTTTTATTAAATAAAAAAAACTGTATACAAAGATATTAAAAAGAAATATGAATCACATAACTTCAAAATTGCATTTAAAAAATCCACATAAACCGAGACACGGGTGTATATAATACATTTAAAAAAAATTCTTTTCAACAATTTTAAAATATGCACTTTTATGATATTCATCTCAGAATCTAAATTAGTCACTGAGTTATATATATATATATATATATATGATAAATAGATGGAGCTTTACCAAGACCTCCAAACAAGCATATTTTTGTTTACATAAACGCCAGAGTCAGAATTCACTGTCTCTTTCATTGGCTCCACATTCAGATCAGCTGATTTCAAGCTGATTTTCTATCATCAGTGAAGTATTGAAGTTAGAAACTAGACCTAAACACTAACTCCAAGAGTTTATGCAACAAGTTCCTATCAGTTTGCATGCATGAATTTTTTAGACATGTAAATATCTTCAGCTGATCTGAAGATGGAGCCAACAGAAGAGACAGTGAATTCTGACTCTGACATTTATGTAAACAAAAATATGCTTGTTTGGAGGTCTTGGTAAAGCTCCATCTATTGACCATAAATACAAATGATAGCAAGTTTACGTATATATAACTTGTTTTTGTTTTTCATAAATGTACCTTTGCAGTTTCTTGCAATGATATATATTGCAGAAGCATTAACTATGTGGTGAAACTGAATTGATATCAGACCCATGTAGCTATCTGGCTTGATAAGCTGAGTTTGAAGATATTTATGTGTCTAAAAAATTCATGCTTGCAAACTTATAGGAACTTGTTGCATAAATGCTTGGAGCTAGTGTGTAGGTCTAGTTTCTAACTCCTATCCTTCACTGATGATAGCAAATCAGCTTGAAATCAGCTGATCTGAAGGTGGAACCAATGAAAGAGTCAGTGAATTCTGACTGACATTTATGTAAACAAAAATATGCTTGTTTGCAGGTCTTGCTAAAGCTCCATCTATTGATTAAAAATACAAGCGATAGCAAGTTTACGTATATATAACTTGTTTTTGTTTTTTATAAATGTACCTTTGAAGTTTCTTGCAATGATATATATTGCAGATATCATACCTGTATAGCTATCTGGCTTGATAAGCTGAGTTTGAAGATATTTACGCATCTAAAAAATTAATGCTTGTAAACTGATAGGAACTTGTTGCATAAATGCTTAGAGCTAGTGTTTAGGTCTAGTTTCTAACTCCTATCCTTCACTGATGATAGAAAATCAGCTTGAAATCAGCTAATCTGAAGGTGGAGCCAATGAAAGAGATAGTGAATTTTGACTCTGACATTTATGTAAACAAAAATATGCTTGTTTGGAGGTCCTGGTAAAGCTCCATCTATTGATCATAAATACAAGCGATAGCAAGTTTACGTATATATAACTTGTTTTTTTTTTCCATATATGTATATATAATAGTTTACTGCATATTCAATAATTTAGCAAGTCATAGCATATCTGATTGATTGTATATATATATATATATATATATATATATATATATATATATATATATATATATATATATATATATATATATATATATATATATATATATATATAAAATCAAAACTACCCCAAATCCAAAATTAAAACTGACCAGCATAAAAATAATATAAAAACACAACCTAAGATTTCACTGCTACAAGCAGACTTCTCAAGTGTAAAAAACTACAAAAACTACACAATATATATAATATTAAAAACTACCCACAAATCCATTCACTTCCCATCCACCCTTAATATTAAAAGAACTCTTAAATAAGTTAATTGCTACAGAATAATAAATTTTCAATAATAAAGACTCTTTAATTCTTCTTTTGATTTCATTTCTCTCAAAGAAGACAACCTTAGCTTCATCAAAATCAATAGTGTGGCCTGTATCTTTTTCATGGACATACAAAGCAGAACTAAGATATCTATTTTTAACTCTACTTTTATGAACCTTTATTCTTTCATTTAAACTCAAACTACTCTGACCTATGTAAACCTTCTTACAAATAAACAAGGAATAAAATATACCACACCAGGAATAGTCTTTCTATAAAAAATTCTTTTGTATTATTTAATAAATTATTCAATGTAACACCCTTTTTCCAAGCAATTTTCTTATTTCCAAACAATATACTATTTCTACACACAATTTTATAAGAAGACAATTTAAATGGCAAAGAAATAAAATCATATTTTTCTTTACCCTTTACATCCTTACAAATATTACTATTAAATAAAATACTTTTAACAAATTTATCAGAGTATCCAACACTCAAATAATCTTTATAAAATTGATATTTCTGAAACAAAGAAACCCCACTACCCTTATTTAATTTAATATTTCTATGACAATAATTCCTTAAAGCAGCTACTTTATGGGATACAGACTGATAGCTATCAGGTTTAATTATAGATATTAATTCTTTACTTTTAACTAAATGACTACACAATAAACAATTAGTTTCTACATTTCTAATCACCAAAAGATCTAAAAATTTTAACTTACCAAAATCTAACCCCCCTCCTTCTAACACAAATTTTATAGTTTAGCTTTATGCTTGTAATGTTTACATTTTAATGAGTTTTTTGCGTTTAAGATTAGTTTTGTTGATATAGTGTAAAGATTTTTTTTCTTTTATTATTGATATATTTTATTATTGATATTTTATTATTGATATTAATTATTGACATTTTTATTATTGATAGAATTTTTGTTTTTAATTATTGATATATTTGAGTGTCATTTATGTATATTATGTTTGTTGTTTGAGTTTGGTTGAAAGAGTATATTTGTGGTTATTTAGTTATATATATATAGAAGTGTGTGTATGTTTTTATTGGGTTTTAATTTATAAGGGTATTGGTAATTGGGTTGTTTAGTATGGGTTTGTGGAGTTTAATTTTTGATAATTTTCCATTTGATGATATTAGAAGGACTAAAAATTTGTCTAGATTGAGTGATAGGATAGAGTCTTTATGATGGCAGATTTATTTTCTTAAAAAATGTAGGGAATTTAGTGTTTCCCCTAGGTGCTGTGTTATTAATTTTAGTAAAAATAAAAAGTTGCTTCAAAATAGAAATGTAGCTTTTAAGTTACAAACATATATATTGAATAGTTTTTTAAAAGATACTTTTGTAAAGTTTTATAAATTTATTTATCTATGTAAAAGGAATGGATATTATTTAGAAAGGAGGCAAGATTTTAATTATTCAATTTTGAATTTTTTTATGAGACAATTTAAACAGAATAGGTCAAATCTCTATTGTAAAAAATATGAAAGAAAATTAAAGTAGTTGTTTGGGAAAGTTAATAAAATTTATTGTAGTGATAAAGGGTATGAGAATATTGTTTCTGAGGATAGAGTTGTTAATATTTCTGATTTGAAATTAAATGATAGAGAATTAGATATTCTTGTTTAAAGGCTCCAATTTTGTTCCATTTCATTCAAAAAATATAGTTTTTGATACAATTTCCTCTATTGAATCTAGTAATTTGAGTGATGAGCAGAAAGTTGGTATTCAATCGATTTTGAATAAAAGTTTAAAAAGAAAGAAAAATTTGTTATTAATCCTACTGAGATTAAACATCTTAAGAATAGGTTAATTGCTAATGATGTAATCATTTCTCATGAAGACAAAGCTGGTAGGTTTGTTATTATGAAAGGAGATGAATTCAAAGAGAAAATGGATAGAGAATTAAATAATGGTAAATATATATGGTTAGATAAAGATCCAGGTAATTTGATTAAAAGAAAATTGATAGATATTATGAAGAAAATGGTTAATTTAAATTTTTTTAATAGAGTAGATTATTTAAAATGCTATCCTAATGGATTTACATCAGCTAAGATGTTTGTGAATATTAAAACTCATAAAGATGGTTTTCCTTTAAGATTTATTTTTGATTTTACAGGTAGTGTTGTAGAGGGTATTTCTAGATTCTTGAATAATTTTTTAAAACAATTTGTTGACTTTGGTCAGTACACAGTTTCTTCTTCTTTTGAGGCTTTTGATAAGATTAATAATTTTAAAATGGAAAGTAATTGGGTATTTGGAAGTTTAGATATTGAAAATATGTATCAGTCTGTTAATAGGTTAAGCAGTATTGATGTTATTTTGTCTGTATTGATTAAGAAAAGTTCTTTATCAAAAAATAAAATTAAGGTAATTAAAGATTTGCTTTTGTTATTGGAAGATTCTATGTATTTTACTTATAAAGGTAATTTTTATAAGATTAAGGAAGGGTGGATAATAGGTTATATTATTTCTCCTTTAGTATGTTGAGTTTATATTAGTTTTATGGAAGAGGAAATTATTATTAAAAAAATTGTTTATATGTAAAATTATTTGTCAGATATGTTGATGATTGTTTATTTGTAGTTGAGAATGATAAATTGGAGGAATTTGTAAATGAGTTTAATTGTTTTGATCCTTCTATAAAATTTGTGTTAGAAGGAGGGGGGTTAGATTTTGGTAAGTTAAAATTTTTAGATTTTTTGGTGATTAGAAATGTAGAAACTAATTGTTTATTGTGTAGTCATTTAGTTAAAAGTAAAGAATTAAGATCTATAATTAAACCTGATAGCTATCAGTTTGTATCTCATAAAGTAACTGCTTTAAGAAATTATTGTCATAGAAATATTAAATTAAATAATTCTAGTGGGCTTGCTTTGTTTCAGAAATATCAATTTTATAAAGATTACTTGAGTGTTGGATACTCTGATAAATTTGTTAAAAGTATTTTATTTAATAGTAATATTTTTAAGGATGTAAAGGTTAAAGAAAAATATGATTTTATTTCTTTGCCATTTAAATTGACTTCTTATAAAATTGTGTGTAGAAATAGTATATTGTTTGGAAATAAGAAAATTGCTTGGAAAAGGGGTGTTACATTGAATAATTTATTAAATAATACAAAGGAAGTTTTTGATAGAAAGACTATTCCTGGTGTAGTATATTTTATTCCTTGTTTATTTTGTCAGAAGGTTTACATAGGTCAAAGTAGTTTGAGTTTAAATGAAAGAATAAAGGTTCATAAAAGTAGAGTTAAAAATAGATATCTTAGTTCTGCTTTGTATGTCCATGAAAAAGATACAGGTCACACTATTGATTTTGATGAAGCTAAGGTTGTCTTCTTTGAGAGAAATGAAATCAAAAGAAGAATTAAAGAGTCTTTATTATTGGAAATTTAATATTCTGAAGCAATTAACTTATTTAAGAGTTCTTTTAATATTAAGGGTGGATGGGAAGTGAATGGATTTGTGGGTAGTTTTTAATATTATATGTATTGTGTAGTTTTTGTAGTTATTTACACTTGAGAAATCTGCTTTTAGCAGTGAAACCTTAGGTTGTGTTTTTATATTATTTTTATGCTGGTCTGGTTTAATTTTGGATTTGGGGTAGTTTTGATTTTATATTGACTAGTTTAGCTTTATGCTTGTAATGTATATATATATATATATATATATATATATATAGTCGGATTAGAATGCCATTGTCACACATATATAATATTTAATTTTTTATATATCTGTCTGTGGGCATAATACAAATATATTTGAGTATCATTTATTAGTAAGTTGCAATGAGCAAAATGAATATTATAAGAGATAATTGGCTATTTTAGATTTTTACATTAAAAATATAGCAATTTCATTATATAGCTTATTTTTCTTTAAAATAAAACAGGCTACACTAGATTGTGTAGGGGTCACATTTCAATGTCAACAGATTAATAGCCTGCAAAGCATATGTGTTGTCTGAAGTAAAAATGTGTGTAAGTCAAGGACACTTGCTTTTAATTGCCCATAAATTTTTATATTTATTTTGTTTTCTGAATTTTAAATTGTCAAAAAAAGATGATATTTTGACAAATGGATGGAGACATTATTTTTTTGTTACTTGATCAATAAGTGTCTTCAGTTTGGATTCTGTTGTTTTTTTCTCAAGTGACAGTGGTTTGTGTGATACAATATTTGGACTGGCTGATGAAGGTTTGACCTGGTCAAAACTAGATGAGTTGCAGAGACTAAGATATAAAAAGCTTTGTAAGAAAGAGGGAGAGAGCTCAGTTCAGTTTAGCACCAGTCAGTAATCAGTAGTTGTTATTTTTTCTCTCATTTCAAGCTCTGAGTAGCAGTGTTGATTTTTTTCTTCATGTTCTCACACTGATGCAAGAAGTAAAGGCACATGGTTAAAATATGGCTTTATATAGTATAACTGGAGATGTGTTAATATCTGAACACTATTGCAGTTAAGTTATTCCAGACAGAACTATATACATCAGAGTTATGGAAAAAGATTAAAAAAAAAGAAACAGTGGAAGAAAGTCGTTAATCTTCATCAGAATCAATAAAGAATCAGTCCTTAAAAGTAGGCTGAAAAGTAATAAAAATGGTGTTAAAAGAAGTGTGTATAAATTGCTACTTTAGAAAAAAATGAACTCAGTGTTTATATATATCATTAGCTGTAAGAAAAGGAGAATGCAGTGTTAAATTGCACTATTTTGTCCTTGGGATCTCTACAATTATAAGTTAAGTTGTTTTTCTGTATACTCAAAGGATGACCCCATTTCAAGTCAACCAACCAAAACCACATGCTGTCTCAAAGACTTCTTTTTCATCTTATGACCAATTACAGGATCAACATCTTTAAACAAAAGGAAGAAAAAGAAAGGAAAAAGAAAAAAGATGTATATAATCCACACATCAATCCTCAACTAATCCACTAATCAATTTTTAAGGTTTTATTTTATTTTCACCAAGAGTGATAGAAATGAATTTGAAATGATAAAAAGAAGAAAAACAGTGAAGTGTCAGAGTTCAGCCAACTCAGTGTGAAGCTATAGACAAAAAAGCAATTCATTGTCTCAACTTGGACATTTGTAAGAACTGAAAAATGGATCAGTATCTTTGAAATTTTATTATTATTTTTAATTTAGTTAAAGTAATCATTTGAATCAACTTCTATAGGTCAAACATCATTTTTTCTAAATACATAATCATTAAAAGTTTCTTTATTTATGTTAATAATTATCATTAGTCATAGCAACAACATAAATAGATTTTGAAGTTATTACAATTAATGTTTGTTATCTTTGAATTATTGTATTTATATATGTCTTTTATTTATGATTGCCATTTATTTGGGTTGACCAACCTTACTTGAGCAATTTGTCAATATATATTAAATACTGTTTTTTTTATTTATTTGCATATTTAAATCTGATATAAATATTGCCTTGCTCAAGATTTAAATATTTTTATATGTATAATTTATTTATTAATGAATAATATGAAGGAAAACATTTTAACATGATATATGCTATCATATCATGAGCGTGTGTGTGTGTGTGGGGGGGGGGTTGCTTATACAGACATACATCAATTAAAATATGTCAAAATAGGTTAGACTAAAACATTATTGCTTAATAGTTTTTTTAAAGGAAATGAATTGATAGAGTATAGATTCACATATATGATATTCAACACACACATATTGTGTGAATGACTTTTGGTATTGCAATGACAACATATATAAAAAGCTGAAAGAAATATTGAATAAGAATTCAATGGAATATTTTTTTTGTTTCATTTTAAACCAGCTTATCTTAAATGGGTAGAAACATACACATATGTAATTTTCTTATTTGGTTACACAATACAGGTTTTGATATTTTGTTTTAATAATGTATTATTTGATTGATATAATAATTGAAGTCAATTGGATGATTAGAAATGTGTTTTATTAAAAGGAAAGAATCTTAATAAATATAATTATATAAAATTTAGCTTTTGTTATTATTAATATTGTTGATTTTAATTTTGTCATTTAATTATAATCATTTGTCATCACTGGTGAATATTAATGGTTAAGTCATAATTTGAATATAATAATGTTTTGGGTAAGTAATTATAGTTTATAAAAGTTAAATTTTATGTTGCAAATTAGTTATGATCATCAGCATCACTGATGAATATTAGTGATTAAGTCACAATTTAAATATAACAATGTTTTAATAAGTAATTATAGGTTTATAAAAAAAAAAAAAAAACTAGTTTTGTTGTTGTGAGATAATTGCAAAGCTGTGGATGGAATAATCATCATCATTTTATTACTATGAATAAATAGATGAAATAAATGGGTTTAATGGTCATATATAAATAATGCTCCTCACTATGTTTGTTTGTGAGCCATTAGCAAGAGCATCTATGCATCTGTAAATATATGTACTTAAACTGAGCCACTAACACCTTAAGTGAAAATTTATGATATTGAGATATTATAGCTTTATTGGCACAATTAAAATATAAGGATGTTGTTTCCCATTCATACAAGTGCATGTATTGTAAAGAATATACTAAGTGGATTTGAACCAGGTATACATGTATGAATCTATGATATAACTTTATATAGGTTTAGACAGCCTAGTGGTGCCCAGGTAAAACATATATACATAGATAAACTGAGTAAGAGAGAAATAAGCATTTGATTTCCAATCTTGATGATATTTAATATTTATTTTTTGTTATTTTAATTAGTTACAAATAGTGCCAGTGTGCGACAATGAATGCATCATATATATATATATATATATATATGATGCATTCATATATATATATATGATGCATATCATATCATCTCTTTTCTCTATATATATATATATATATATATATGGAAAAGAGATGATGATTCTTTGGTGAAAGAATATATTATTAGAAATAAATATAAATTCACTATATTGATTTCACTATAATTTTTTATTCAGTAAAAATGACATATATATGTTTGTATAAGTGTGAACGTTTATTTTTTATTTATATGCTAATTTTATAAGTATTAAAATATATTAATTCAACATTGAATAGAAAAATTAGTCCTTCTGCCCAATATGACCTATTTCTATGCTTTTCATACTGCTTTAAGAGTTAAATTAAAATTAAACATTAAAATGACCACAGTTTTCTAGAATGTGACAAATCACCTATCACTCATGAATTTCACATTATATCACAACACTATTTTTACTTTTTACATTTAAAGTGGATACACTTATCTTACCATCTTAGAGTATTATTCATTATCATGTTAAAAATAACCAACTATTCATTTACTAACAGTTATTAGATCAAAACTGCTTCTCTATGTAATATGACTGCAAAAAAAGTTTGCTATGATACACTCTTGTCTGACTATTGAGCATCAGATCAACAACATTGCAACAAATTATACTTAGCATTATGTCGCCTTTTTATAAGTCACTTCACATTTTAAGAATGTTATATGATGAACAAAAGGCTTACTATTAAGTTAACGTATATATATATATATAACAATAAACTAACATTTTATAACCAACTATTTAATTTTAAAGTTTTAAATTTAATTCCCCATAGACACAAAAGCACAAGAAGTAAAGTTTATAAATGCTTTCATAGCTTCTTGGATTTTTTTTACACATGGTAAATCTAACAATTTATAGAATTCAGGTTAAATACAAAGCAAATCCACGCATAAAGCCAATCTGTTTCAACATAGATAAACGTCAAAATTCACAAAATAACATTAATTAATTTTTTTTTAAGAAAAAAGAAGAAAAACCTTTGTGAAATAATAATCTAGTATAGAATACGTAATAAATAATATATATATACAGTATTTTAAAGTATATGTAATCACAGAAAAAATAAAATTGTCAAAGGTTGGTTATATAATTGGGCCTGTTTTTTTTTTTTTTTATATTGCTTTGCAAAATAATGCATATATATATATATATTACCTTTTTAAAAAAAATCCAACTAAAATATCGATTCTTTTAGTAAAATATTTCCCCTAGTATTTTTAAATTTAATAAATAATGTAATATTGTCTATTTTATATAGCTTTGTAATAATGACTTTATTTTTTTAATTTTTAATTTACATTAGCTTGCAAGCTTAGAAGCATAAGAAGATTTATCATTTAGGCTCTCAGCAATATAAGCAATATTGAGCGATTAAGATCAGTAATAAATCAAGGGTTACTGACAAGAAATTTAATAATGTTGTGCTTAAAAGAAATACATCATTCTTGTGTTTAAAGTATTTTTTATCACACCCTGTAGAATTAATAAGACCAAACATCTTTTCTTTCCGAAATTACACATTTAAATACATTGTTTTGAAAGAAAAAAGGCAGCGAGCGAATTGACACATATCTATGTTTGTGGCTCAAACCAAATTTGCCTAGCTAATAAATATGGATCCATAAAGTAAAAAAAAAAAACAACAACTTTGAAAACTATCAATTTTATTTATCTATTTCAAAATTTGTTACACGTATACACATACGTATGTATACTATCCAATTAAGGCAATATATATAACTGTATCAAAAAATCATCAGTATAACTAAATCTACTTGATAAATACGATCGGTTAATGAATTAATGATCGACTATATGATTCATTTATAGAATGCTTATAGCTGAAATACACAGGCTTATATATACCTGTGTCTATATATGTAATAGACAGGGTATGAGCACAGACTTTCACATGACCCACCACTCTCCACACTATCTCATAACACTGATACACCTGAACACACATGTTGAAAAAAAAATCACCTATATACATATTTCATGCTAAACCAGCAATCATCAGTTGGTCCAGATTACCGTCTCTACACATATATGCTACAAGTGCTCAGATATATATTAAGATAGCAAATCCTCCTACTTTAATGGACAGGCTTCAATCCACTCCACACTCCAACTCTTCAACTTTCCATCCAATTGAAAATCTGATGATGGAACGCTCAAAGGCCACCCTGAGACCGAGATTATTGTCCCACCCATGTTGACCTAAGGTCACGTGTGGAGAGTGGTGGGTCATGTGAAAGTCTGTGCTCATAAATGCTTATGTAAATAATAAGTGATGTTAGAAAAGCAATAGAATAATAAATGATTACGAATTAAATGAATTTATCATTGGTATCACTGGTAGATTTTTAAATTAAAATATAATTACATTCACATATCATATCAACCACTTAATTTTCAACGATTATCAATCCACTACAAAATAAATTTCTCTCCTAGTTTAACACGTTTCTTTAATCCATAATGACTCTTCGTCACTTTACACCAGCAAATTTCCAGTTTTAAATCATATATATATATATATATATATATATATATATATATATATATATATATATATATATATATATATATATGACTCTTGTTCAAATATAAATTTTAAATTTCATTTAAATATTGATCCAGTTTTTTTTTTAAATAAACAAAATAAAAAAACACATATAATGGTGACAAAATTATTAGCGAATCAAATTGAAATAATGAAAAATAGATAAAAACAAAAGAAGTAGAGACATAAGTAAATATGTAATACATTTTAAATTGGTTCAACTTTGGAGTGCTTTAAATTCATTCAATATTGCTTCCTTAATGTTCTCCAATTTCCCTACAGTCATTCACTTTTCAAATATAACTGATACATGAAAAATAGATATACTATCTCTAATATATGTATTTCATGCTGAATGACCACTCACCAATCAGTCCAGATCACCATGTAGCACATACATATATAATCATTACTAAATTAATAATAAGATAGAAAATCTACACATCTTTAATGGACAGACTTCTAGCATATCTACTCTCCAACTTGTCAGCCAATCATATTACTAAAAATTCAATGATGGAATGCTTGAAAGTCTGTGTTCAAATCCCTTTTAATTGCATCTAAGTGAAGTATATGCATTAGTCAACCATTTTCAATTTACTTCAGAATCAACATCACTCCATTTTAATCCATATCTTGTTTCTAAACTCCCTTCTAAACATGTCTGTCACAAACTTTCTTATTTCATCCATCCTTCTCACATTTTTTTTTTTTACTAGTCTTTAAAAATCTCTTTGGAATCCAGTTTAAAATTTTGATTGATCATATATTATCATCTTTTCTAGAAACATATCCAACCCACCTTCACTTCAGTTTTTCAATTCTTTCAACAATGTCATTAACATGTGAATATTCTCTTATCCATGTATTGCACTTTTGATCTCTTTTTGTCACTTCTAACATGCATCTATCTATACTTTTTGAGTGGCTGGAAGTCTCTATGTTGCTCTTCTACTAAGTGTACAAGTTTCAGGTAAAAACTGATAGGTCACATTTATTAAAAACCTTTTTTTAAAAAACACAAATGCATTTTTATTTTCAATATTAAGCGATTTCTAACAGATTATTTTTATCAATTATGCCTTTATCTTTAGTAATAATCTGACCAATGTATTTGTTATAAACTTCTACCTCATCATTATCAATCTCTATTTTTATCTTATAAAAAATAATTATTGAACATTATTTTAGTCTTTATATTTTTATGTTTAGTCTTACTGTTTTACTTTCATCTGATAATTCTTGCAACATTTCCCGAAGCTCTGAAGCATTATTTTCAAAAAATAAGTACATTATCTGCAAAATCTAAATAATTTAAATAATATCCATTTTTCAATATTTCTTTAACTTCTCATTTTAATCCACAAAACATTTCTTGCAATATAGCTGTAAAAGGCTATGGAGATATGTGGACACCCTGTAATACATTTTTGTAAGTGTTAATCTACCTAGTATCATTAATGTCATTTAAATGTTGTTGCATTTTAATAAATATTCTTCAGAATATGACAATATGCTGGATCTAAGCCTTGATAGCCCCCATGCTTTAATCCCTGATGAAATGCTTATAGAATCAAAAGTATTTTAATAATCTACAAATCCAAATCATAATGATAACTCATATTCATTGGTCCTTTCTACAAATTCTCTCTATATTTGGATATGGTCCACTGTATTAAATTTATTTTTATGTTCAGCTTGTTCTTTCTGGTTGGTTATAAGAGATAAGTTGTAATTATCTTGGTAAAACTTTGTTGAAAATTGATATAATCCTGATAAGTCAGTAACTTCCGAAATGTTTTTATCACCTTTTTAAATATTAATATTATTTCTGCCTTCTTCCAATCAACTTGCACATGTTTGTCATTTACACATTTGGTACATAAGTTTGCCATTTTTTTATTTCTTTGTTGGTTTCTTTTATGATATCAATTAAAAATTCCATCCATACCCTGGAGCTTTTGCCATCTTCATAACATTAATTGTATTCCTCACTTCGTCATTTAAAATCC
Source organism: Epiperipatus broadwayi (assembly GCA_028023455.1). Taxonomy (NCBI): domain Eukaryota; kingdom Metazoa; phylum Onychophora; class Udeonychophora; order Euonychophora; family Peripatidae; genus Epiperipatus; species Epiperipatus broadwayi. Next base: position 3,776,936 of record JAQFVV010012474.1, on the reverse strand, counting down.
TGGGCAATTCAAAAGTTATAATATTTATAGGCAGTACTTGGTCTTTATTAATATATAATTATTGATGAATTTCTTCTATATATTTCATGATATCATATTTAATTTTGGCAATATTTCCATCTTCTTTATTGTAGAAAGAAGTTTTTACCAATACAAAATGTTGCTTTACATTCTTTAGACTTTTATTATCTTCTATACTTTATTTTACTAGTTCAAAATTACACTTTCTTATATTAGTATCAATTCTTTTTTACACAATTTTAGAATAAAAGTCTCAAGATTGTAAAGCAACATCATTTTTATATATTTACATTTTTTTCATAAATTATCTAGTAACAGTAGAACATTTTTGACCAATTGCTGCTTATTTCTACTAGATATCATTGTTGCAATTTTTAAATGTATGTCATTTAGTTTCCAATTGATTTCATTATAATCAGCATAATGTTCAAAATCTACTAATATCTGAAAATTTGATTTGCAAGTTCTAATTTAATTTCATTAGAATGTGTCTGAAGATTAGGAATATCAAATGTAAATATTGTTTTGCTTAATATTTTTATCTTCCTAATTCTGCATTAACATGTATCTTACATTTACTAATCCATGATCACTTCCTGTGTTGAATTTATTAAGAACATTGCTAGATTTAAAGACATATTTTTGGATAGTCAAAATATAATCCAATTATGCTATTCCTCATGTGCTACCATGTTCATTTCCATTTAATTTTTTTCTCAAAATAAGTATTTATTCATAATATAAAGTTTTTTTTTTCTTTTTCTGTAAACCATACATGTAGGATCTCTTTCATTTCTATCACCATAACCAAATTTATTTACATCACTTTCATCTTTCAATGGTTTACCAATTCTACCATTAAAGTCCTCCATAACAATTTTAAATATTTGTTTGGTCTGATTAAAAACCATTTCTACATCCATATACAAATCATTTACTCCTTCATCACTACTAGAAATTGGTGGGTCATAAATCTAAATTATATGCATTTGGTATCTTAAGTTGAATGACTAATTTTAATAGTCAGTTCAATACACCATCAATCACCATAATGTTGCTCATCTACTTTTTTATTTATAATGAATCTTACTCCATTTGACTTTCAATATTTGTGCCTTTGTAAAACAGTACATGTTCACTTTTTACATTAGTTGTCTCTTTATCTTTTCTTCTAACTTCACAAAGTCTAATAGTGTCTTATTTAATATATACAGTTCTTCCATTTCTTGTGAGTGAGAGAAATTATAAGTACTTAAATAAAAGGTCATCATCAAATGACAGACTGGGACTGCAATCAGGAGGTTCTTAGCTCTTTATGCCTTCACCCTGGCTGGTATCTTTATATATATATATATATATATATATATATATATATATATATATATATATATATATATATATATATATATATATATATATATATATATATATATATATATATATAGGTCAATATTTATAAAATCCTAATGTAATTATGGTTAACATATACCAGCAGAAGGTAACTCTAGATTGGCCATATAATGGTCTTTTCAGAAGACTATCATATTATTGTTTACTGGTGAGAACTATGAACCATAATCCTTAAATTGCATTAGAAAGTCATATTATGTTTCTACATCAGAGAGATCAATATAGCAAATGTAATATACACCTGGGTCTCTTTTTACATGGACTTATTTAACACGATTTTGAAGTTACGCGATTTGTGTTTCACCGGAAGTCGACTTTCGATAATGCGCTATTACTTTAAATAATAAATTTAGGCACAGTTACGTTATATTGAAAGTTATAGCACATTATTGGAATTCTAGTTTCATCTTAGTAATTTCAATATTGTCAGTGCTTTATAATAGTAAGATTTTATGCAATAATGAAATTAAAATCATGATTTCCACATTTTATGTATACACACATTAAATTTTACAAGATTATAATGTAAATTTGTTCAAACATTGTGCATGTTAATTTTGCATTTTAAATCACATTCTGTTTTTGCTTTTTAAAAAAGAATGTAATCAATTATTAATCATTTAGTGTCCACAAGTTTATTTTTAAAAGGTCAGTAATAGCAGTGGGCACAATTAAAAATTAAAATCTGATTTTTAATTGTAATTAACAATTTAAAAATTACTTACAGGCGACTTGAAATTAATGTGATGTAAAACGAAATTTGATTTTTAAATGGAATTGAAAATTAAAGACAAAAATAAAAATTTAATTTTTAGTTGTTAATTTTAATTAATTTTTTTCCAGCAGTGGTGAATAAATGTCTTTTTATTATCATAAGTCTAAGTTCATAAACAATTAATAAAATCATCATCATCATCAACAGAAAACCATTAACACAACATGAGAGTGAACCTGGTGCTAGTTGTATTTCCTCTTGCGAGAATAATTGCTGAGATATTCCTGACTTCGTTTAAGGAGAGGCCAAATACATCACACCACATGAGAATCTGATTTTTTACTAGTTTGCAAACGAACGTGTTTTTGGGCAAATAGTGATAATAATTAAAATGTGTATAAAAATGTAAATTACTGTACTGGAAATTATGCATAAAAATATATTATTTTGAATAAAATTAAATCTTATAGTTAAAAAAAGTTTGTCTTGTATCAATTTTTTTCATATTTGAAATTTTTTATTAGTCATATTTTATTTCCTTATTTTTTTTTGCGCACAAATTTTAAAGTAATTTTACATTGGTGCATTGCTTTTATGTGAATTTTGAAAAATCAAAGACCGCATCCCCCCTTTTTCAATGTAAGTTACGTCTATATTTGTGCGATTTCGTTTGCGCATGTTTTCTGAGGAACCTATCTAATGCATAAAACGAGACCCAGGTGTAATATATTGTTTATTATAAGTCAATTTGTACCATGTTGATCACCTGTAATTGTTTTTACTTTCTAAATATTAACAATTTCAATGGTTAAAAACAATCAATTGGCAGGCAAGTATAAGCCCTCTCTACAGAGAAAATAGTCATTGTGCAAATAATTAACTATATATTGAAACATTCTTACAAATCTAGAGATAAGCAAAGGCATTGTATAGTCAATGGAATATTAATCAACATATACTATAACACGTTACATAAGATTTTTGAGACCTATTTTTAAATTTTAATATTTTTTTAGAATATGTATGTAATATATCTATTTCAGATGAATTAAACGTATGTTTAATGTCTAGCTTACTTAAGCTAAATTATTTAAAAGCATCAACCTTTTCTTTAATATAACACTTATTTACTTCCCTGCCATACTAGATTATATAAATTTAGATAGCCTTCAGAGATGCCTTTTTTATATTTCTCTTTATGGTAATATCAAATCATGCTTTCACACTTCCAACGTAAACCTATAACAACAAATTGAAAATTAAATTTAATGGCTAAGCGCTTTCAAGAAGATGTACTTCTCATATTCATAGCCAGTTATGATCCTTTCTTTGAAATCATTTCTCTTTATGGTTTATTATTTAAAACAATCAACTTTATATGAGAAAGAACTGCTATAATAATACTATTGATTTTAATTCAATTTTTCTTTAATAAAAATATAACTACGGAGTTTGACTTGTAAATGCATCTCTCTCATTTAATTTTTAACCATTCATATGTGTGTTTACTTAAAACTATGATTAAGTAAATTATTCTTTGTTTCTTTATCTAAAGGCAGAATTAAACTCATAAAAGAAAATTATTTTTGTTCATGTGCATTTCATATTATAAATATGAATTATTTAACATAAACAATTTATTTTAAAAATCTACACTAAAGAATATTTATAAAATGAAATATATTGTATTTAATACAGCTGAAGCTGCATATACCTAAGTGGTATATATGTGTTTAATATTTGTAGTAAAATAAAAGTAACTTATTATGATAGTTTTTTAATAGGGATTCTGAATTTTAAATATTATTTTCCTTTTTTCCATAACAAAATTTAACTTAACCTAGACATGACTATACATCTCTCTCTCTCTCTCTCTCTCTCTCTCTCTCTCTATATATATATATATATATATATATATATATATATATATATATATATATATATATATATATATATATATATATATATATATATATATATATATATATATATATATATATATATATCTGGATAGGTACCTGAAATATTAATTGTAATTATATAGCACTCTATCAGTAATAACTGAATGCATCTTACTAAAAAAATTGAAATAACCTGAATTTTTTTTTTTATATTAATGACTTAAAAATATGTTTAAAAGCACTTGCAGATATAATTTGAAAGTTTTGAGATTTTTTTTTTCTTTGGTGAGTATTTAATGATAGAAAGGGGGTGGCTTGTCACAAAAATTGTCAGTTTAGTTTAAGTTGATCCAAGTTTGTTTTGTTTATCTGTAAGACAGTATTGGTATTTGTTTTGGTGATTTCCTAGTTTATCTGCTTTAGTACTTCAATCCATAGTATAAATAGTGCACTATGTTTGACTCATCATCATAGAAACTTTCATTTTGATTAGACTGGTTTAGTACCTGTAGTACAGCATTTAGAAATGTCATGTATGTTAGTGCCAGCTTTCAATTTAATTTTCCATTTATGTACTTCATTAAACTACCAAATATCATGTTTTACAATAAAATATTTGATTTCATAATCATAGCTTGGATGACCTGTTAAAACATAATTTAAATGAATTAATAGACCACTGGACCAATGGATTCTCAAACAAACAAATATACTATCAATTATTTTATTTGCTAAAATAATTATCATTAGTTTTTATTTTGTTACTTTGGAAATGTAAAAGGTTTTATTCTTAGTTCAGTTTAATATTTTTTAAAAACTCAAAATATTTTTTTTTTCTTTTTCTTTTTCAAGAGAGAAAGATTATTGCATATTTTGTAACTAATTATGCTAGTACAATGGGAGGAGTAACCTTTGTTGTTTCAACAGTGAACTTTTGAATGACCTCAGACTGGGGATATGCTTGAGTAATAATTTGATATAAAAGAAGGTTCTTTTACAAAAAGTTGGTTATTCTCCATAAATTTTTATTAGTATAATTTTTGTCTCTATAAATTGGTTCTTCCATAATTTATGCTTAAGAGTAAAAATTTCTATTGATTTTCTGGATGAAAGCAGCTCAGAAATTCTACGGAGGAAAATAAAAAAGTAATATGCAAATGTAAACAATGATAGAAACAAGATATATTCTCCCTAATTCTAACTGACTAATTTAAATTTAAAATCATCATTTGAGATGCATATGTGTGCCTATATTATAAGTTTACTTTGCCTAACTTTAAGCTCTAATATTAAAGAAATAATTAAAATGCATGATAATATTTAAAATATATTTTGCCTAAATTTTAGTTTTAATATTAAAGAAGCATGTTAAATATGTGTCTACATTTTAAGTTTGATTTACTTAGATTTAATCCTTAACACTAAAGAAATAACTGGCATATGTGAATTTTATTGTTATTCTGGAAGATTTAAGCTGAACTTTTTCGTAAAACACTTCAAAAACAGTTTGTTGATAATTTTCACCAGCTATAAAGAAATAAAGCTTAAATGGAAGGATGTGTGTGGATAATCTATTATAACCTTCTTTATTATTGATGAAAATATATACCTAATCATTTGCATCTCTAGAATTAAGATATGGAATGAGTGACAATAATTAATGAATTATTAACTTATCCCTGAATGTGCTGATAAATAAATGAGTAGAAGAGCATGAAACTGGATGTAATTTATTTTATTTTTTTATTCTCCTCATTTGCATTATTATTAAAAATATTATCAATAATCTTACATAAATTTAAATGGAGGTTATGAACTAAGTAGAAATTTGCCTAGTAAATGACTTTTGAAAACATAGAACAAATGCTTAAACATGTCTAATGAATTAAATAATAAATTATTGCTCAACTTATGCAGTATTAAATAATTATTTGCCATAATGAAAATTTTCATATGTTATATTGCCAGCAGTATTACTAGCTGTTGCTACGAAGTTTGAAATACTTTTAAATTGGATCCAATCGATATTATTTATTTCACTAACTGCAGAAAATTGTTATGGGTTTGTATATATTTATGATTATACTAATGATTATCATCATTTTTGTAAATGATTAAGAAGTGTCATCTACAGACTATAAATGAACTTTTTTATTCCAACTAAATAAATAAAAAACTTTAATTATTATTATTAATTTTGTTAGTATTTGATAAATAGGTAGATTAATTATTTGTCTTATGATATTTTTATTATTTGATTATTATTTCTCTCTTCAAGAATGTCCCACAAAATTATAATATAGAGAAATATTATACTGGTAATTAGTTATTGTTTTAATATAGTTTTATTGTGCATAAGTATTTCTATATGCACATGCCAGCAAAAGAAATATCTGTCAGTTATTAAGGAGTTAACAGCTCTTCCTTTGAGAAGGAATAATTGTATAAATTCTACTGTATATCTTTGGATATTTAAAAAGCTATTATGCTCCAAAATTAAAGATTTGTTGTTTATCCTAAACTATACATTTGATTTTGATCTATGGGATAATGTCAAATACACTAAAGCGTTATTTTGTTGTTACTTTGCTAAAAATAATGAAGATTAATTATTAATAATTATTATATTTCCAAATTAGAATATTATACTTTATTTAAAATTAGAGATTTATTCATTATTTCTTTTATAACTTATTAATTAATGTTGTTACAGTATTTCTTTATTAAATGTGATTTGGAATTGTTTATGTGTTATTATTCTTATATACATGTCTGTTATTTAATCCAGTTATATAATGTTTGAATTTAAAGTAGAAATAATTTAATTTCTATTAGTCTTGGATAATGAAATGTCCAAAAAGAAGTGGAAAAATTAGGGATTTATTTAAGAGTGAATTTATTATTTTTTAAACTTAGATTGAAATATATTTAGTGAATATGCAGAAGGGATATGTTTTTTTGTTATATATTGTATTGCCAGGGAATGAGAGAGTTCTCCCTTAGTTTGTTGAAATATTTGTAGGAGTGGATTATATTCTTCAGATTAAATAGTTGCATTTTACGATAATTATAGTATGTGAAGTCAAGTAGTGTATTTTCCTTGTTTTCTGGTGATGAGATGATGTCCACATCAGTTTTTTAAGCCTCAGAATTAGGCTAGAGAGTAACTGTGTTTGGTTATTTAAATAAAAAAAGTTAATAATTTTTTTTTATCCTTCATGGATTTATGTGAAATGTTTTCCCATCATGTATTAATAGCCAAGTGTAAGATAGTTTGCTGATAAGAAAGAAAATAAAGGTAGACTTGTTTTTTTCTTCACAGAACAGCCAAAATTGAATTAGTGTTAAAGCTTGATTGGCCATTGCCATCATCCTTATTATGACATTTATCCCAATTTTATAAGTAAACCAATTGGATTTAGCTATGTTAATTATTTTTATCAGGTAGCACAATTTAGATGCATGCATAAAATGTTTTTAATGTGGAAGGTATGGAGAAAATCATCATTAATGTGTAACTTCAATCATTGTCTCAAATCTCATCATGTTCATTGATTTATGTTTTATACCATCAACTCTCAGAGTGTTTCATCCCCATTTTGAATGAGCAAGCCAAAGAAAAGTAGTGTAGCCATTTAATAGAATTATTCATTTGATTTGTAAAGAATATCTTGATCTCTTACTCATAAATGTAACCCTTTCTCATATTATTTTGATGTGCATTTGAAGTAAAAATGCCAAATATTTTAGTTTCACATTTTATTATTTTAATGCTAGTATTATAATGTTTCTTGTCATGGGCTTATCAAAAATGACTTAAAACTTCTGTATATTTTGTACGCAAAAGATCAAATAGTTTAGTTTCAAATTTTATTATTTTAGTGCTAGTAGTATGATAGTTACTTTTATAAGCTTATCAGGATAGACTGATAGCTGGAATATGTTGAAATAAAACACAGAAAGTTTATTTTAATGTTATTTATTTTCATGTAGACTATTTAACCATTGATGTTGGAATTATTCCAAAACATGTATATGCTTAAATTAGAAAACCAAATGTTTATTTAATTATCTTGTAATAATGTTTTTTTTTTATTTCAAAAGATTTGTTCAGAATTCTTCTTTGACATGCATTCATGTTCTGTATTTCCACACATGAACAAACACTGACCTATCCAATATGATATGATTACACTATTCCATAAATTAAAAATGAACATGTTCAGATCTTGTTATGTTGCTTACTTGATCCAAACACTATATGAAATGTTTGATTATTTAGTGATTCTCTAAAAATTCTATTACTCGGTTATTATTTATGATGATGAATTGAAATCAAAATACACACTATATTTTCATTATCTAAGTATCATTTTTATTATGATAATGCTTAATTTATGATAGAAATTAGTAGTTGCTGGAAAGTATAGATTTAAAATTAAGCCATACAATATATTAATCACCTGAGATAGTCCTTTGTTATTTTAGATTAGACATTAATTCAGTTACTTATTTTAAATTAATGTACAATTAAAAGTTAAGTAGTGTTATATTTTATTTTTGTATTTATTTCTAACTTAGCATACAGTAGAGTTATTCAGTTTACCATCTTTATTTAAAAATTTAATTCCATCGTAAGATAGAAGTTGTTCAATACATTTGGATGATGGGAAGAGATGAGGTTAAACTATAACTTGCATATTTAAATGAAAGAACTGTACCAATTTTAATTATTTATTTATTTTAAAACAAAATAGATGTTTTATCCCTAATAATCACAATATTTCCTCCCAAATTTAGCATGCATTTTACATCTTATAGATTTATGTAGCTCCCAACTGAGCTAAGCTAAGGTAGGTCAGCATTTTAAAAGTCTCATTAATAATTTAAAGCAAGATCAGACTAGTGGTTTATTTTATTACCAATAGAATTGGTGTCCCGGGTATTTGTTGATAGGAAAGGTAGGAGAGGTGTTGGGGAGGGATATATATATATATAAATAACTACAACCATTAAATGTCTGTATTTTTAAATTATATAATAATAATTTTTTGTACGTTTGTATTAACAGTTGATAAAGATTGTCAGTGAAACAATTGAAAGTACTTCTGGTAAAGAATAGATTATTTAATTTTGAATACTGTGTTAAATATATTTGTTTGAATTATTATATATATATATATATGTGTGTGTGTGTGTGTGTATCGTAACATAAATAATTTGTATCATAATATTTTGTAGCAGAATTGTTGATATATAATGTGTTTGCAAGTAATATTAAAGCTGCTGAACTGATAGTCGCTATACTTTAAAAAAAAAAAAAAAACTAAACAAGATATATGATATATTCCAGTGGTTCATCATTTGTAACCAAATAAAATTAGATGTGAAATGAATTTACTATGTTAGCTGATATACTATTTATATGTAAAGGAGGATGATGCTAACAGATGAATAAGAACATATACATATCGTGTTTATAGTTGGGTGTCTATTGGTAACTAATTATATATAACACCATAGCCTGTTTGCAACTATCATAAACATTAATTTAGTTACGCTAATAATGAGATAAATAAATGATCACATTTCTTAACACACAAAAATTAAAAATTAATCACTTTCATCATTTTTAAGATTTAACTTATTTCAATATTGGGAAAGTCATTTTAACTAACAAAATATATTAGCTATTGTCATAATGTAAACAACTATTAGATATAGCAACTGAATAAAATTACTGTGAAATCTATGGAGTGCATTACGCTTAACTCCAATAATAGGTTCTTTTAACAAAGAATCCTTCTCATTCCTCTTTCCATGTATATAAGTCCATTCATGGTCACACACACACACTGGTGCTATATATAATAACTTTAAAAAATTATAAAAGAAAGTTAATAAGTTGAAAAGGGACTTAATCACTTTTATTCAGTTTAGCTAAATACATGTGTTTTCTCACGAACACCACTAGATTGTTTAAATCTAGATAAATATTATTTTTCCATAATGTACTGAGTTCAAACTCATTCAGTACAATTTTTTTATTACACATGACTTAAATGACTAATGAACAACAACAAAAAAATGACATTCTTATATTTTATCCATGTCAATAAAATTATAAGATCCACCTCTCACTAAATTTATATATCCAATACTCTTATAGACTTTACTAGCTCAGTTTAAGTATATTGATGACCAGATGCAAGTGTACTCTTATTAATGGCTTCAAAACACACATAGTGAAGACCATTACTGACATATATGGCCATTAAAATAGTTATTTAATTTAGTTAAATATCATAATATAAAAATGATGATGATACAAGCCATAGCTTAATAATGAACTCACAACAATAAATTTATCTTTGTAAACTTATAGGCACTTCTTAAAGTCATCCTATGTTAAACCAGGATTTAAATATAACACTCACTAGCATTTATATACGTTTATGGTTATTTACTCAAAATACTTTTATAATTAAAACTAGGATTCAATAATACCAGTGATGATGAATGATCATCACAAATCTCTACACATGATATTCAACTTTCTATAAACCTCATTTACTAAACATATATTTTTTTAAAATTAGATTTAATAATTCTTGTTTAATCAATGATGATGGTGATCATAACTCTTGGGTACAACATAATTTTAGCTTTTTATTATTAACTTCTATTATTAAAAAAATTGGCTATCTGTCAAGCGTAATTCTTAAATCCTTAAATGTAAATCAATGTCCAACCCTTAACATTTATGAGTGATGATGATCGTTTAAAATGATAGAATCAAGACAAGAAAAATAAAACAACACTCGAAAAACAATTAAGATACAATTATATTTATTAATACACCTGGGTCTCTTTTTACATGGACTTATTTAACACAATTTTGAAGTTACGCGATTCATGTTTCACCAGAAGTCGATCTCCGAAAATGTGCAATTACTTTAAATAATAAATTTTGTGCACTTACATTATATTGAAAGTAATAGCACATTATTGGAATTCAACTTTCATCTTAGTAATTTCAATATTTTCAGTGCTTTATAATAGTAAGATTTTATGCAATAATGAAATTAAAAACATGATTTCCACGTTTTATGTATACACAAATTAAATTTTACAAGATTATAATATAAATTTGTTCAAACATTCTGCGTGTTAATTTTGCATTTTAAATCACATTCTGTTTTTGCTTTTTAAAAAAGGACGTAATCAATTATTATTTTTTTATTAATAACACTAATCATTAACTTGCTCTTAAATTCCAACAAGAGCTAAATAGTTGTATGTCTGGATATTGCAAGCTTCATAAACAATTAATAAAATCATCATCTCAAAGATTAATTACTAATTACATTGTCACCAGAAAATCATTAACACAACAAGAGAGTGAAGTTGGTGCTAGTTGTATTTCCTCTTGAGTAGAATCTGATTTTTTTACCACTTTGCAAATGAACCTGTTTATCGATAATAATTAAAACATGTATAAAAAATGTAAATTACTGTTCTGTAAATTATGCATAAAAATATATTATTTTGAATAAAATTAAATATTATAGTTAAAAAAAGTTTGTCTTGTATTAATTTTTTTCAAATGTGAAATTTTTTATTAGTCATATTTTATTTCCTTATTTTTTTTTTGTGCAAATTTTAAAGTAATTTTACATTGGTGCTTTGCTTTTATGTGAATTTTGAAAAATCACAGACTGCATCCACTCTTTTTCAATGTAAGTTAATCTATTTTTGCACGATTTTGTTTGCACATGTTTTCTGAGGAACCTATCTATCGCGTAAAACGAGACCCAGGTGTACTATTCTTTTTTTTAAATCAATATAAATCATCTTGTTAATTATACAATTGACTGATTATTATTATATTAATTAAATATAGAATTAATACAAAAATTTATATACCCATAACTAAGTAAACTATTATATACAAGTTTGTCATTTTTGATATTTTAAAAATAAGCTGGCTTAAAATGACATAAAAAAATATTCTATAAATTCTCACTCAAAATTTTCCCTACTTATTATATGTCATAAAGGCAAATTTCATTTATGTAATGTGCGTGTTCTTCTTCCACTTCCATACATGTGTAAAACCCTGCTCATTTCAATTTACTATATTTAAATTAACTATACCTAACCTATTTTCACTGAATGGTATAAGGAGTTATACACGCACACACTCGCTGATATGTAAACATATATATTATGTTAAAATGTATTCTCTTATATTAGGTATGGATACATAAATTCCATATATAAAAATATTATTGCAACTTTGAGCAAAAAAAAAAAATACATCATATCAAATTTAATATGCAGAGATGAATAAAATGAAAAAAAAACAAAACATAAAGCATATATTAATAAGTTGCTCAAATAACACAATAAAGAAAGAACAATAATAATAAAAACATTTTATCATTACAACATATAAATAAATAAATAAAAAATCAAAATAATGAAAAAATTAAATTTCATTAATTTAAATTATGTGTGTGTATTTTATGTATTATTAAGAATCACAATCACTAACCAAGCTCTTAATGTATATGTTTTAAAAGAAGAAAAAATGCTTTGCCTTTAGAAATTACAGTTTACTTTTAATAAGTACTAATAAAAGATTTGTTAATTAAAGTTCAAAGTTACCCAATCATTTTTCATTTCTTATAAATGTTCCAGGTTTGAATTTTCAGTCCCCTTGCCTATTTATATCTTCCACAGTTTGTTTTTGGATTGTTTTTACCATTTCAAAAGAGTTATTGTGAATACTTTTTGATAAATATGAATTGGTTGACTTGCTTGTTTCTACCATTTCAAAAAAAAATACTGTAGACATATTAGATAAATGTGAGGAAAACTTAAAAAAAAGATTTATATCTTAATCAAACTTTATAATAAGGCTTTTTATACATTTCTTTTTTTCTCTTCTTTTCCCTGCTCTCTCCATTCATAGGTGATGACCCTATAATGGGCCAGGAGATAGAAGAGAAGCCTCTCAGATAGCTTATGTGGTTAGTTTTAAATTCGACCATTCTTTTGGTTACCATTGACCGGTATATGGGTCCATGAATAGACTAGTGACTTAATCCATTTTGTAGGTCTTCAAGGAATAGAAATAGTGAGTTTAACATGACAAATTCATTGTATTATACACAGCCCAATAATATCTTAATACCATTTTTACAGAATTTTCAATAACTTCCTTCAAGAAATTTAATTTTGTTCCATTTCTTTATATTAATCTTGATGTGAATTACTTATATATATATATATATATATATATATATATATATATATATATATAGTAATTCACATATATATAATTATATATGCACATTTTCTATGCTGGCTTTCAAACAAGAGTCATATTTTCTTGTTTAATTTTTTTTAAAAAGAGAAATAACAAATCAAACAAATCCTTCTGAGTTTTAAAAAAAACTTTAACTTTAAATGCTCATTTCTCTTAGTTTAACAGAACTGCATATTCAGGAAGAGAAAAAAAAACGTTTAAAGGACTGCCTTCCAAGAACTAGATATATATATTGTTCAGTCATTCTCCTTCTTAAAATTATTAACTGAATCTTTCTTAATATTAACGACTATGTCTCTCTTCTTTAATAGTAACAACCGATTTTTTCAAAAGAAAAACATTGCTTTTTCCTAATATTAACGACTATATCTCTTTTCTGTTAATAGTAACAACTCACTGAACTGATCAAAGTAACTAAAATCTAACAGAAATAATTATGATTTTGGCAATAGCAATTAAATGTTATTAGTTGACGGTCTTAAGTCTTTAAAAAAGATTAACAATTAACTTTATTCTGTCATAGCACTTCCTTCCCTCCTTGAGATAATCTAAAGATTTAGATAATATAAATAACAAAACTTGTACTATACAGTTAAAGATTTGTGTAAAAGAAAATGTTTTTATATTTACCCAGGTGTGAACTCTTTTTATCATACTCCCTTCTACACATGGGCTTGTTTATCCACTAATCGTTTTTACACCTATCTCACCAGTTTTTATTTTTTTTATTTTACAGAATTGAAACCAAATAATTGAATATATTATTTATTTAATAAGAAAATAATATATCAAAATATCATTTCTTATAACATTCATTCCATTCACTACTGCTTATTATTAATTATCTATATATAATACTTGCATACATAAATCTATATATAAAAGAAAAAAAAATAATTAAAGAATATATATATATATGTGTGTGTGGGAAGAAGACATATATATATATATTCCATTTTTCATATATATATATTCCATTTCCCATATATATATATATGTTCAAAAGATGGCGCTTTTACCAAAACCACCGAACAAGTGTTAAATTTGTTTACATAAACGAAAAAAGAGTCAGAATTAACTACCTCTTTCATTTGCTCACCCCCAGATCAGCTGATTTCAAGCTGGTTTGCTCTCCTCAGTGAGGGATAGAGTATAGAAACTAGATCTAAACACTGACTCTCAAGTGTTTATGCAAAACGTTTCTATCAGATTGCAAGCGTGAGTTAATTCTGACTCTTTTTTCGTTTATGTAAACAAATTTAACACTTGTTCGGTGGTTTTGGTAAAAGCGCCATCTTTTGAACATAAATAACAAGTGATAGCAGGTTACGTGAGAAACTTGTTTTTGTTTTTCATATATATATATCAAATCAAAACTACCCCAAATCTAAAATTAAACCAGACCAGCATAAAAATAATATTAAAACACAACCTAAGGTTTCACTGCTACAAGCAGACTTCTCAAGTGTAAAGAACTACACAAAAAAAACTACACATTATATATACTATTAAAAACTACTCACAAATCCATTCACTTCCCATCCACCCTTAATATTAAAAGAACTCTTAAATAAGTTAATTGCTTCAGAATAATAAATTTTCAATAATAAAGACTCTTTAATTCTTCTTTTGATTTCATTTCTCTCAAAGAAGACAACCTTAGCTTCATCAAAATCAATAGTGTGGCCTGTATCTTTTTCATGGACATACAAAGCAGAACTAAGATATCTATTTTTAACTCTACTTTTATGAACCTTTATTCTTTCATTTAAACTCAAACTACTCTGACCTATGCAAACCTTCTTACAAAATAAACAAGGAATAAAATATACCACACCAGGAATAGTCTTTCTATCAAAAACTTCTTTTGTATTATTTAATAAATTATTCAATGTAACACCCCTTTTCCAAGCAATTTTCTTATTTCCAAACAATTTACTATTTCTACACACAATTCTATAAGAAGACAATTTAAATGGCAAAGAAATAAAATCATATTTTTCTTTAACCTTTACATCCTTACAAATATTACTATTAAATAAAATACTTCCAACACTCATATAATCTTTATAAAATTGATATTTCTGAAACAAAGCTACCCCACTAGAATTATTTAATTTAATATTCCTATGACAATAATTCCTTAAAGCAGCTACTTTATGATATACAGACTGATAGCTATCAGGTTTAATTATAGATCTTAATTCTTTACTTTTAACTAAATGACTGCACAATAAACAATTAGTTTCTATATTTCTAATCACCAAAAGATCTAAAAATTTTAACTTACCAAAATCTAACCCCCCTCCTTCTAACACAAATTTTATAGAAGGATCAAAACAATTAAACTCATTTACAAATTCCTTCAATTTATCATTCTCAACTACAAATAAACAATCATCAACATATCTGACAAATAATTTTACATATAAACAATTCTTTTTAATAATAATTTCCTCTTCCATAAAACTAATATAAACTGAACATACTAAAGGAGAAATAATATAACCTATTATCCACCCTTCCTTAATCTTATAAAACTTACCTCTATAAGTAAAATACATAGAATCTTCCAATAACAAAAGTAAATCTTTAATTACCTTAATATTATTTTTTGATAAAGAACTTTTCTTAATCAATACAGACAAAAGAACATCAATACTGCTTAACCTATTAACAGACTGATACATATTTTCAATATCTAAACTTCCAAATACCCAATTACTTTCCATTTTAAAATTATTAATCTTATCAAAAGCCTCAAAAGAAGAAGAAAGTGTGTACTGACCAAAATCAACAAATTGTTTTAAAAAATTATTCAAGAATCTAGAAATACCCTCTACAACACTACCTGTAAAATCAAAAATAAATCTTAAAGGAAAACCATCTTTATGAGTTTTAATATTCACAAACATCTTAGCTGATGTAAAATCATTAGGATAGCATTTTAAATAATCTACTCTATTAAAAAATTTTAAATTAACCATTTTCTTCATAATATCTATCAATTTTCTTTTAATCAAATTACCTGGATTTTTATCTAACAACATATATTTACCATTATTTAATTCTCTATCCATTTTCTCTTTGAAATCATCTCCTTTCATAATAACAAACCTACCAGCTTTGTCTTCACGAGAAATGATTACATCATTAGCAATTAACCTATTTTTAAGATGTTTAATCTCAGCAGGATTAATAACAAATTTTTCTTTCCTTTTTAAACTTTTATTCAAAATCGATTGAATACCAACTTTCTGCTCATCACTCAAATTTCTAGATTCAATAGACAAAATTGTATCAAAAACTATATTTTTTGAATGAAATGGAACAAAATTAGAGCCTTTACCAAGAATATCTAATTCTCTATCATTTAACTTCAAATCCATAAGATTAACAACTCTATCCTCAGAAACCTTATTCTCATATCCTTTATCACTACAATAAACTTTATTAACTTTCCCAAACAACCACTTTAATTTTCTTTCATATTTTTTACAATAGAAATTTGACCTATTCTGTCTAAATTGTCTCATAAAAAAATTCAAAATTGAATAACTAAAATCTTGTCTCCTTTCTAAATAATATCTATTCCTTTTATATAGATAAATAAATTTATAAAACCTTACAAAAGTATCTTTTAAAAAACTATTCAATATATATGTTTGTAACTTAAAAACTAAATTTTTATTTTGAATCAACTTTTTATTTCTACTAAAATTAATAACACAACACCTAGGAAAAACACTAAATTCCCTACATTTTTAAAGAAAATAAATCTGCCAACGTAAAGACTCTATCTTATCACTCAGCTAAGGTTGTCTTCTTTGAGAGAAATGAAATCAAAAGAAGAATTAAAAAGTCTTTATTATTGAAAATTTATTATTCTGAAGCAATTAACTTATTTAAGAGTTCTTTTAATATTAAGGGTGGATGGGAAGTGAATGGATTTGTGGGTAGTTTTTAATAGTATATATAATGTGTGGTTTTTTTTTGTAGTTCTTTACACTTGAGAAGTCTGCTTGTAGCAGTGAAACCTTAGGTTGTGTTTTAATATTATTTTTATGCTGGTCTGGTTTAATTTTAGATTTGGGGTAGTTTTGATTTTATATTGACTAGTTTAGCTTTATGCTTGTAATGTTTATATATATATATATATATATATATATATATATATATATATATATATATATATATATATATATATATATATATATATATATATATATATATATATATATATATATATATTCTTCTTTAATTAAAATATATATATATATAGATTCATATATGCGTATATTATTATATAGTATATAGATATATTTTCTTATTAAATAATTAATATATTCAGTTATTTAATTTTATTTCTCTAAAATAAAACATTAATAAAAGGAAGGTGTAAAAGAAAGCAATCAAGATTAGTAGATAAAATTAGGCACATGTGTAAAATATTTATAGATTGATAGATAAAATATACATGTGTGAGAATGGCTGTGTAAACACAAAACACTTTTACACATATTTCTAAGGACTATAGATTACAAACTGTTTTTTATGTAATCTGCATCTAAGATTATCTTAAGAAAGGAGGGGGAATGCTTTGATGGAATAAATAATTATTAATCTTTTTATTAATGACTTGAGGACCGTCAACTTGGAAATTTAATTGCTATCTACAAAAAAAGTCACAGTTATTTTTGTGGGAGATTTTAGTTTCTTTGATCAGAAATTTGGAATATAAAAACGAGTGTAACAATATTAAGGATAGTTTTTTAATCTTGCCTAGAGAGAATGACCTGACAATATGTTTTTTTTTTTTTGGAACACAGTTTTTTTTTTAAGTTTTTTTTCTCAAACATGTAGTTCATGTAAACTAAAAGAAATGATCAGTTTTAGTAGTAAATGGCAGTTTTCAAGTTGCCTTAAAATTCAAAGAAATATGCAGTTGGTTTAAATTTTTAAACCAAAAGATGTAGACAATTAAAAGTTAAATAATTGGAAAGCAATGAGTCAACAATATTGAAAAGGAGAGCCAGTCAGTTTTGTTTTCATTCATTTGTTTCTTATAAACATAGAATGCACTGTTTTATTATTTTCTTAAAAAAAAGTTAAATGAATATGTGTGTTTTTATTGCTTTAATATCAGCATAAAAGATGTGTGCCTATATATGTAAGTAATTCACCACAGGATTGACATAAAGAAATGGAACAAAATTGAATTTCTTGGAGGAAATTATCGAAAATTCTATAAAAATGATATTGATATATATTTTGGGCTATGTGCGATACAATGAATTTGCTGTGCTAAAACCCACTGTTTTTGCTCTTTGAAATCTGACATAATGGGTTAAATCACTGGTCTATCCATGGACTTATTCAAAAGTTCTTATTAACCAAAGAATAGCCAAATTTAAAAACAGCCACAGATATCATCTTTGAAAAGAGGAGAAGAAGGAAAAAAAAAATGTATAAAAGCCATATATATAGCCAAGTTTGATTAAGCTCTAAATATATATTTTTTAAAGTTTCCCTCACATTTGTCTAAAGCATCTACAGCAATTCTTTTTACAATAGTAGAAACAAACAAGTCAACCAATTCATTTTTATCTAAAAGTATCAACAATAGAGTATTATGAATAAATAACCATAAACATATATAAATGCTAGTGAGTATTTATAATTAAATCGCAGTTTAACATAGGATGATTTAAACAACAGCCTATAAGTTAATGAAAGATAAATTTATTGTTGTGAATTCATTATAAAGCTATGACTGCTATCGTCATCATCATAATTATCTTTTTATTATGATAAATAATTAAGTTCAATAACTAGTTTTATGGTCATCCACTTAAGTAATTGTCTTCATGATGCTTGTTTGGAAGCCATTAATGCTAGTATTTTTGTTCATCAATATATGTAAACTTAGCTAGTACTATCTCTAAGAGTCTTGGATATATCAATTTTGTGATATTGGGATCTTATAATTTCATTGATGTGGATAAAATATCATTTTTGTTTGTTAGTCATCTAAGCTATGTGTAATAAATAATGTGCCCAGGGTTTGAACCCAGTACACTATAAACAGATAATTATCTAGATTTAAAACAACCTAGTGATGCTTGTGGAAAATGCAAGTACTTAGCTAAGCAGAATAAAAGGTGATTTAATCCCTTTTCCAACTTAATAATATTAACTTTAAATATTTTTTATTATAAGTTGTTATAAACAGCACCAGTGTGGGCATTTGACCATGATTGGTCATATATACATGGAAAGAGGAATGAGAAGCATAAGATACTCCATGGATTTCACAGTAATTTTGTTCAGTTGCTATGGCTAATATTTGTTTATCTGATGACAATGGCTAGTACATTTTATTGGTCAAATGACTTCCCAATATAGAAATATTTTAAATCTTTAGTAATGACAGTTTAATTTTCATTTTGTATTTATTTTTGCATTGAGAAATGGGATAATTTATTTATTTCATTATTAGCATGACAGAATTAATGTTTATGATAGTTGCAAACAGGCTATGATATTATATTTAATTAGTTACAAATAGACACCCAACAAAAGCATGATATGTATATGTTCTTATTCATATGTTAGTGTCATCCTTATTTAACTATAAATTGTATATTAGCTAACATAGTAAATTCATTTCACATTTAATTTTATTCGGTTACAAATGATGAACTGCAGGAGCATATCCTGTTTAGTGTTTAGTTTTCTAAATTATAGTGCCTATCATTGTGTCATCTATCATTTTATCACTCATCTATGTATTTTATAATGTTACAAAATAACAGTCTTTTTCATAATTACATCATTACATTTTTGTATTCTGTTACTATATATATATATATATATATATATATATATATATATATATATATATATATATATATATATATATATATATATATATATATATATATATATATATATATATATATATATATCCCTTTGTTTAGGTCCAAATGAATTGACTGAATCAATTCACAAAAAAAAATAAAGATATACTTTATATGGGATGATTACTGTGTAATGTTGGCAATGTTTTAAAATGCTTTGTTAAAGTAAAAAAGAGAGTATTAGATGCATAAAACTATACTAATATGCAGAGATAGTCAAGCAAAGCTAAATAGTGTAATTTTATATGACTGGAAAAACTGGCCATAGTAAAATAATATAGTAAAAACCCTAATAAATAAAGTGTTTAAAGTAAAAGTAATAACTTAAAATTAAATAAACTTGTGTATTGTAAAATAAAAATTATACTTAATATTTGAATTGTGAATTATTAAAGTTAAAATGTAATATTTTGGGGACAAATGTGTTTAGTTTCATAGTATCAACATTATTATTCCAAATTATATTATTATATTATTATTTTTTTAATATAGCATTTTTTTGCAATTAAACATTTATTTTTGTTAGTAGACAGTAATTAAAAAATTGATACACATCACTTAATTTTAAAAGGTCATGTGACACAAATATTCATACTTGTGTCCTTGCAAGTTTTTTCTAATAAAATTTCAAAATTGCTATAGAATTGTACTATCAAATTGAAAACATTTGTTGGTCACAATACATGATAAAAAATTAGCTGTTATAAAATATGTAAATAGTTTTTATTTTAAATGAATGTAGTTAATAAAAAAAATATTTTTGTAAAAATAGATCCATTAAAACTAAATGTTGGATAAATTATTAAAATATTATTTTTAAAATGTAGTTTTAAAATATTTGATTTGTTTAAATAGAAGTATAAAATTAATTTAGAATTAAATAATGTAATACTGAATGAGTCATCATTGTTATTTTTCAAATTTAATCTTTTTGTGGATCACTAGATAAAGTTCTAAATAGCCAATCAAATCATCAATTTAATTATGTATAAAAATAGATGTTCACTTGTTTCTGTGTGCTTTAATCAATTTAATTGTGTGCATTAATAAGTCAACTCTGTGCTTTTAAATAACTCTTAATATTTTTTTAAATATCTAAGCACTGTATAATATATTACTTGGAATTATTTTAAAAATGAGTATTAAAAATTATGTTTTATTAAGTTAAAATCATGTATTATTAAAGCAACAAAGATTCCCTGGAAAATAGTCTAATGCAGTGGTCTTCAACCACCAGGCCACAGCCTGGTACCAGGCCACAGAAGTTGTCTGTTGGTCAGCAGCTAGACTGGCAAGAAAGTTTATAATAACAAAATAATAAGATTTTAAGCTTTTAATTAATATGAACAATTTTTATTTATTTTTTCATCACATTTATTAAAAAAAGAACAGAACAAAAATAACACAAAAACTGATCAATCATACATAAATTAATTTGTTTTTCTAATTATCACAGATGTTTATGAAAGGTGGGGTAGAAAAAAGTTTTTTATTACACAAACTCCAGTTGTCTTTTGATAGCCAATAACAGCTGCTTGTCAGCATTGTTAAAACAATAAAATGTAACATGACTTTTTTTATCTCTTAAATTTTTTCTACTCTCTCTTTTAATATTTTATTTTTAGGGTTTTTTTTTACTTTAATTTTTGATTTTGGAAATCAATTTTTATTGCCTTTTTTTTTAAGAATAAAAACCAAAAAATAAGTTCTGTTTCTAACTTTTGCAATGTATTTCTCAATACACCCCCACCACCATAAAATAAAGTAAGATCAAAACTTTTGACTTTTTCAAGTTTCATATTTTTTTTTTTTTTGTTTAAAAATATACCCACTTTTTTTTGGCCTATAAGGCAATATTTTTTTGGCTTTATTTGTATATTGTTAAAATACTAAAACTTTTATTTTTAAAACCAATTTCTGTTACCTTTTTTTAAAAATAAAAACAAACAAAAAATAACTTTGGTGTCTATCTTTTGTCTCAGTGATGACAACGTATTTCTCAAACCCCCCCCCCCCCAATAAAAAATTATCTGTAAACTTCTGCTGGTCCATGAAATCTTATCCTTACCTTTACTGGTCCGCAGATGTAAAAAGTTGAAGACCACTGGTCTAATGATACTTAACCCAGCTACGCAATAACTATGGAATTCATACTTGTAATAATTGTATATTTGTGGAAAGAAAGAATGGAGGTACAGATACTAAATAAAAATATAATTCTAGAAATATTAATGAGAAAAATATACCTTTAGTTATATTAATATCTTGGACATTGTTAAAAAAATTGGATAGAAAATTTCATCAGAAATTTAGTTTAAATGCAATTTACAGGAGAAAAAATAGTTGTATCTGAAAAGCAAACCTATATGGAAAAGTCTTTAATTCTTAATAGTTTGAAATATATAGGTTTTAAGAATTCCAGTAAATTTTTTTAAAGGAAATATTATTTTGAAAAGTTTATTGGGAACTTTTATTTAAAATGATGGAGAGACAAAGATTGATATTACTGAAAATAAATTTTATATGACAGTCGTCACTATTAAAAAAGATGCATTTATTTAATAATGTTAAAAAATGATTATTAGACAATTATTTTTTGGAAAAGAAATACCTGAGTAATTAAATTTATCCTGATAAAATAATTTTATGTTAACCTTAGTGTATTATTAAATGCTAATTTTAATGTAACAAAAGTGCATAGTTTATGAATCCATATAGCCATGACAGGTGCATCAAAAACCCATTACAGAATTCTATAAATTGGAAAAAACTACAGAGGATTAATTTTTAATTTTCTAAATCGATATCACCTTTAATAATCATCCTGAAAGATATAGAGAAGGGACTATAATTTTGTGAACTTTTAGCCAAGGATTAATTATTATTTCCATAAGAAACTTCAGATTCAAATAAGTTGACATCCCTTCATTTTTATAATTTTTTATTCATGAATACACTGCATTGGGAAGAAAAGTTTTGTTCTCAAGTGGTAAATAGTGGTTGTCATAGAAACGTATGTCAGAGAGGAAGCGTTTATAAGGGCTGATAATGAAAAAAGACTTTTTTTTAAATTTACTTTATAATGTATTGGAGTTTTTACATAAATATGGTTTTAATTATTATTATTATTATTATTATTATTATTATTATTATTATTATTATTATTATTATTATTATTATTATTATTATTATTATTATTATTATTATTATTATTATTATTATTATTATTATTATTATTATTATTATTATTATTATTATTATTATTTTATTTATTTATTTAATAAATAAATAAATTATAGACAAGAAAATTACATACAATATATCTACTAACATAGTATAATAATTATCATAAGAATATTTAATTCTCTGCAATGTTTTATAAATATCTTTTTGAGTATGATAGGTTTGCTGAGTAAATGCTAATATTATTTAGTATATTTTATAAAATGTGGACCAGAAAACATTTAAAAGTGACCAAGTAGCAATTTGTCACTGTGGGTAAAAGTTATAAAATATTAATTTTTACATGATGTATTTATTTTTATTTTTATTTAGATTGCTTGGAATATTTTATAGTATTATTTTTTCATATGAACATATGAGTATATATGTGTGTATTAAATACACATAGAACTTATTAATATTGTTTTAGAAATATGAGCTAGATATTTTTTTAAAAAAAAAAGATATCCATACTTTTCTTTTATATTACTGATGTAGTATGATTTAACAATGGATATAATTTATATAATTCTTTAGTAAAGGAACCCTATTATTTTTAAATGTTTTAAAGTATTGATTTAATACATTGATACAAAATCATTTCTATTACTATTGATAAAGTTTGAAAGTAAAATAACCTTTTCTTGTTTAGTAGTTCTAGATGGTTGAATTCATACGTGAATCTTATTTATTGTTTTAGTTTAATGTTTTGATAATTTTTGCAATATAAATTGATAAATCTATTATGAAATTTAAAAGTGGTAGTGACTGTGGTAGTATGAAATGAAACCAATGGGTTGTTTATATATAGGAATTATGGGGAATAGAAAGTAATTTTATTATGTTAGTAGTTTATTCAGGTACTGATAATGTTGCCCTGTGACTTGTATACTTTACATGGGCAGTGTTTTTATAGTATTGAGTATTGTAATGTTCCAAGGAGCTGAATAAATAAATAGCCTAGACATTATTTTACAGTGGAGGTTATTAGACAGAGATGTTGTGTCTCTTTTATTTTATATGCACTGTTGCCATGTTGATTACCATATATGTTTATACTATTGTGTTATACTCTAGTTAGTTCTTCATACCTACACATCAAATCGCTATTGTAATTTCAAAAGTTATTGCATCATACAGATCTGTATTTATGAATGAGAATAATAAATATTTTTGGGAATTGTAGGATCGTTAAATTTGAAAGAGGATAAGATAGGTTTTTCTTATTTTGGTTTTTGTTGAGATCAAATACAAATGAGATTAAAAGTAAACTCATATTTTAAAGATAAAGAATCATAAATATTTTCGTATTTTAGTAAACTATTTTATTTTTATTTTGAAATGAAGAAGGATGTAATTTACCCAAGGTGTAATATATATATATATATATATATATATATATATATATATTAAAAAAAACAAGGTGTTATATATATATATATATATATATATATATATATATATGTTAAAACAAAGATTTGCACGGGTTAAATATATAAAATACATATTTTGCGGGTTCATCCGTGTTAAAAACTTTTAATACCAATACACTGACGTTTCGACTTGGTCACACAAGCCATCCACAGAGTTATAAAAAGGTAAAAAGACGGTTGTAGAGGCGCTACAATCACTGGTTTGAATAAAACATTAAAAATCCCACCAATAGCAAAAATGTTAAATTTAAGAATGTTTTTTAAAGAAATCTTTCCAAATAGGAGGAAGTTTGCACGTATCATCTCGCTTATTGATACAATCTGGCCTTTTAAGTATCTCAATGGCTTCTCTGATTTTGCATTGGTAGAGATTATCACATCTGGATATGATCCTGGTACTAGAAAAATCTATTTTATGACCTGAATCTATAGTATGGAGTGAGAGTGCTGATGATGATGAGTGTTGTTTAACTGCATTAGCATGCTCATCTCTCCTAACACTGATGCGACGATTACTCATACCTATGTAAGAAGCTTTACAATTTTTACATGAGATTTGATAGACACCATGAGATTCAAGATGGATTGAATCCTTAGGCTTGGTTATTATATTGCTGATCTTTTGATGAGCAGAAAATGCTGTATCTATATTATAGCGTTTTAATATACATCCAATACTGTCTGTAGTTCCTTTTACATATGGAACACAAATCCTAATAGCTGACTTATCATCTTTTTGTTTCCTATTTTGTCTATTTTGGGCTTGAAATAAGGCTTTTTTTATAAATTTGTAATTATAACTATTTGCTAATAAAACACTATTAATATGATTTATTTCTTCTTTCAGATGTGTGTCATCTGAAAGATTAATTGCTCTATTTAAAAGAGTTTTGGCTACAGAAACTATCTGAGTTGGGTGATGATGAGAATGGAAATGTAAATATCTGTCTGTGTGTGTATCCTTTCTGTAAATAGAAAAAGATAAACTATTTGGTGTTCTGGTGACTAGAACATCAAGAAAAGGGAGTTTTCCATCAGACTCTGTCTCCATTGTAAATTTAATATGAGGATGCATATTATTTAAATGTAAGAAAAAATCATCTAATGTATTTTTTCCATGTTGCCATATGACAAAAGTGTCATCTATGTATCTGAGCCAAATGAGAGGTTTTAAAGATGATGATTCTAAAGCACGAGTTTCTATATATTCCATGAATAAATCAGCTATTACTCCTGAGATAGGTGAGCCCATAGGAGTACCAAAAACTTGTCTGTAATGCTGTCCATTGTATACAAAATATGTATTTAAGAGACAATGTATACAATGGACAGCATTACAGACAAGTTTTTGGTACTCCTATGGGCTCACCTATCTCAGGAGTAATAGCTGATTTATTCATGGAATATATAGAAACTCGTGCTTTAGAATCATCATCTTTAAAACCTCTCATTTGGCTCAGATACATAGATGACACTTTTGTCATATGGCAACATGGAAAAAATACATTAGATGATTTTTTCTTACATTTAAATAATATGCATCCTCATATTAAATTTACAATGGAGACAGAGTCTGATGGAAAACTCCCTTTTCTTGATGTTCTAGTCACCAGAACACCAAATAGTTTATCTTTTTCTATTTACAGAAAGGATACACACACAGACAGATATTTACATTTCCATTCTCATCATCACCCAACTCAGATAGTTTCTGTAGCCAAAACTCTTTTAAATAGAGCAATTAATCTTTCAGATGACACACATCTGAAAGAAGAAATAAATCATATTAATAGTGTTTTATTAGCAAATAGTTATAATTACAAATTTATAAAAAAAGCCTTATTTCAAGCCCAAAATAGACAAAATAGGAAACAAAAAGATGATAAGTCAGCTATTAGGATTTGTGTTCCATATGTAAAAGGAACTACAGACAGTATTGGACGTATATTAAAACGCTATAATATAGATACAGCATTTTCTGCTCATCAAAAGATCAGCAATATAATAACCAAGCCTAAGGATTCAATCCCTCTTGAATCTCATGGTGTCTATCAAATCTCATGTAAAAATTGTAAAGCTTCTTACATAGGTATGAGTAATTGTCGCATCAGTGTTAGGAGAGATGAGCATGCTAATGCAGTTAAACAACACTCATCATCATCAGCACTCTCACTCCATACTATAGATTCAGGTCATAAAATAGATTTTTCTAGTACCAGGATCATATCCAGATGTGATAATCTCTACCAATGCAAAATCAGAGAAGCCATTGAGATACTTAAAAGGCCAGATTGTATCAATAAGCGAGATGATACGTGCAAACTTCCTCCTATTTGGAAAGATTTCTTTAAAAAACATTCTTAAATTTAACATTTTTGCTATTGGTGGGATTTTTAATGTTTTATTCAAACCAGTGATTGTAGCGCCTCTACAACCGTCTTTCTACCTTTTTATAACTCTGTGGATGGCTTGTGTGACCAAGTCGAAACGTCAGTGTATTGGTATTAAAAGTTTTTAACACGGATGAACCCGCAAAATATGTATTTTATATATATATATATATATGGCATTCATGTAATGCATGTTTTTGAAAAAATAATATATCCAGAGAAACAACATAAAATAGAACAAGAACCTATATTTTGTGAATATAATTTTATGTTTAGAACATGCATAAAAACACACAGAATTTTTGTATTAGAGTAAAACCAAGCAAGGTGTATAAAAAAATATGTTAATCATATTATTTTATTTAAGTCCACTTATTTGTTAACGAACCAAAATAAATATTTTTGAATAATGTCAGCACTATCATAATAAAAGTTGTTCAATTAATTGAGTACAAAATCTATGGACATGCATTGAAATAAGTGCTTCTTCTGTAGTTTATGTTTTTTTATATGTATTTTGTGTATGCTTATGGATAACATATTATAATATAGGTCAATTGGTATATAATATTTTAAGCTATAATTGTCTCTATGATTATTATTAATAATATTACTATGATTATTGTAAAGAATAATGAAAAGTTATAAGTCAGAGTTATGAACTTTTATATTTTATTATTTTATTTTTATTTTGAAATGAAGAAGGATGTAATTTACTCAAGGTGTAATTGTAAATAGTGGACATAGTTTATTTTTGTTAAAAGTTTTTATAATACAAATTTGTTAAACTTGCTTTATAAAGTTGAGTACTGCATTGATTCTTCACACTACAAATACATGATCTCCGTATATATAAACCAAACATAATATTTGCACAGCACGAATAGGATTATTACTTAAGAAATTACAGTTGTTGTTTTTTAATATAATTTACTTGAGAAATTTTTATTTTACATCATTATTAGAATTATGGTCATAATTTAATTATATAATTTATTACTCAGAATTATAATATTATTCGTTGCCATATAATTTCTCAGATTATCAGATTATATCATATATTTGATTTAAGATGCCACATGAAAGCTAAAATATTATACTATATTATTTATTATGGTTATTACTATTATAATTTTATAACATTGAAAAGTAGATAAGATTGATAATTATACATTGAAGATGATTATTATTATTTGTTATTATTATTAGTTAAGTGTAGTTGAAGGTGATATAAAATCCCTTATCATACATGTCTACAGAAATTTTAAACGTTTTGAGTTAGTTTAAAGAATCTCAGATTAACATAGTCATATTATTTTTAATAAGATATTAGGATTTATATATCAATATTATATTTAATTGAATAATATTTTAAATTCGTAAGAATGTTTTAAATTTATTATTATTTGAAATAATAGGGGGGGTATTATTATATGTCATTGACATTGTATCCTGTGGGATATTGGCTCAATGTAATTCTTTGCTACTTGTATTTCACTTCATTGTCTCATGATTTTATTTATTTAATTTATAAAACCGAACCATATTATTATTTCTTATTGACTTAGATGTAGTTTAATAGTAGACAGTATCATAGGATATCTGTATTATTGATTATATGTATTTTAGCTGAGCATAACCATTTACATGAACTAGTCTTATTTTATTATTATATTTTTCCGGTAGTGAGGGTACAACGTGTATAAATATATATATTAGGAAAAATATTTTTGTCAATATTTAATTAGATTGGCTATAAAAGAAAAGAAAAGAAAAATTAAAAAAAAATACAGACTCTAATATATTTATACATTTATTTCTCAGAGAGGGGTATTGGATTTTTTACCATGTAGGGTGATTTAATATTTGGATTTTTGGTTTAGTTTAGCATTACTATTGGGAATAAATTATCTTATACACGTCTGTAGAGGGATTTGAACTCAGAATTTATTCAGTCCGTATTTGCTATCTTCTCCATCTCAGGCATGCACGTGGTAATGTGTATTGGGTGATTGATATATATATATATATATCGTGCGACAAATGTAGACTTAGACTTAAAAGCCCTAGAAATGTAGATTTAGACTTAAAAACCCTAAGTTCAAATCCCTCTACTAAAAATCACACACTTATATATATAATACAAATAAAATGTCCGTTAATTAAAAAACTATTGTAATAACTATAAAAATAATATATATAATAGTAATTAATGATAATTAATAATTACATAATCTTTAAAAAGGCAGAAGTTCTTTCAGTAAGGAATTAATTGAAAGTACTTCTGCTGATTGAAAGACTGTATATAATAGTTGGTTATTCTCTCTCTCTCTCTCTCTCTCTCTCTCTCTCTATATATATATATATATATATATATATATATAAGAATTAAATTGAATTAAATTGTTTGTATTTTTAAATCATAATTAAAAATACAAACAAATCTATTCAACATGATATTCAAATTTTAAATAAATTACATACTTTACTAAAAGTGCTTTCGATTGTATCACTGACATTGATTCAATCGAAAGTACTTCCAGTAAAATATATATTTTATTTAACATTTGAATAATGTGTTGAATAGATTTGTTTGAATTATATATATATATATATATAAAGTACTTCTGTGGATTGAAAGACTAATAATCAATTACTGTTTTATATATATATATATATATATATATATATATATATATATATATATATATATATATATATATATATATATATATATATATATTTTGTTGATTATTATAAATAGATTTTACAGCATTATTTCTGGGAGCTTTCATGTAATAAAAAATATACAATATAAATAGCTGATTTTTCAATTCAATAACAAATACTTGCCTCAGAGCTTTGTTTTCAAACCATAAGACTGTATGTTGTGACAATTAAAAATCATTATTTTTTACTTTTGTTATTTTCTCCTCATTCTTAAATTCTATTCTTTGAGAAGGTTTAAAAAAATATTTTCTCTTGCAATAGCTTTTTCCAAATATTGTTAGTCTTTGTTAATTCACGCTTTTTATTCATGCTCCTTGGTCTTATAAAAAATCTATTTAGCTTCCCTTAGCAGTCTCTGGTCATCTCCTAATCACTACATTCCAGCAATCAAATTACCATACTGAACATTATTTTGTATATGTACTCCCAGCAAAACAGTAAGCTTTCAGCTCACACCCAGCCACAACCCCATAATATTAATTAGGGATTTCAACTTAACCTATGACAAATTCAATAGAAAATGTTTTCATCAATTAAACCTGCCACTAACAAACACTCAAGGCTTTGTTATTTAAAAATATATTTATTGACATAAAATTGTACAGATGCATAAGAAATACACTTTGGTAATGTTTGCTCATCCATTGTTGGCGTTGGTCTGGAAGATGTATGCCAGAACCATTCTCTGCACTAGCAGGTTGATATATGAGTAAATATGTACTATTTTGTTGGTATTGCCCACCCCTTTTGAGATTGAACCAATAATGCTAAC
>JAQFVV010012474.1:3563181-3745588 GCA_028023455.1 Epiperipatus broadwayi | reverse complement strand
TATATATATATATATGATAAACAAAAATGCAAGTTAAAAAACTTGCTAACGCTTGTATTTATGTCCACAGATGGCGTCCTACAAAAACACCTATCAAGCGTATATTTCGTTTACATAAACGTCAGGCAAATTAGTATTCACTATCTCTAACTATAATTCCACTTTCAGATCATGATTTCAAGCTATTTGCAATCGTCAGTGAAAGACAGGAATAAAAAACTAGATCTAAATACAAACTCTGAAAGCGTTTATGAAACAATTTCTATTCAGCTTGCAAGCGTGAATTTTTTAGACTGCGTGGTATCTTCAAACTCAACATAGCAAACCAGATAGCTATATGGGTCTGATCTCAGTTCAGCATCACCACATAGTAAAACCTCTGCAATCTATATCATTGCAAGAAAGACCTCAAAGGTACATTTATGATAAACAAAAATGCAAGTTAAAAAAACTTGCTCAACGCTGTATTTATGTCCCACAGATGAAGAGTCCTACCAAAAACACCCTATCAAGCGTATATTTCGTTTTACATAAACGTCAGAGTAGTTAGTATTCACTATCTTTAACTATAATTCCACTTTCAGATCATGATTTCAAGCTATTTGCTATCGTCAGTGAAAGACAGGAATAAAGAAACTAGATCTAAATACAAACTCTGAGCGTTTATGAAACAATTTCTATTCAGCTTGCAAGCGTGAATTTTTTAGACACGTAATGTCTTCAAACTCAGCATAGCAAACCAGATAGCCATATGGGTCTGATCTCAGTTCAGCATCACCACATAGTAGAAGCCTCTGCAATCTATATCATTGCAAGAAAGACCTCAAAGGTACATTTATGATAAACAAAAATGCAAGTTAAAAAACTTGCTAACGCTTGTATTTATGTCCACAGATGGCGTCCTACCAAAAACACCTATCAAGCGTATATTTCGTTTACATAAACGTCAGAGTTAGAGATAGTGAATACTCACTATCTCTAACTATAATTCCACTTTCAGATCATGATTTCAAGCTATTTGCTATCGTCAGTGAAAGACAGGAATAAAGAAACTAGATCTAAATACAAACTCTGAGCGTTTATGAAACAATTTCTATTCAGCTTGCAAGCGTGAATTTTTTAGACACGTAATGTCTTCAAACTCAGCATAGCAAACCAGATAGCTATATGGGTCTGATCTCAGTTCAGCATCACCACATAGTAGAAGCCTCTGCAATCTATATCATTGCAAGAAAGACCTCAAAGGTACATTTATGATAAACAAAAATGCAAGTTTAAAAAACTTGCTAACGCTTGTATTTATGTCCACAGATGGCGTCCTACCAAAAACACCTATCAAGCGTATATTTCGTTTACATAAACGTCAGAGTAGTTAGTATTCACTATCTCTAACTATAATTCCACTTTCAGATCATGATTTCAAGCTATTTGCTATCGTCAGTGAAAGACAGGAATAAAGAAACTAGATCTAAATACAAACTCTGAGCGTTTATGAAACAATTTCTATTCAGCTTGCAAGCGTGAATTTTTTAGACACGTAATGTCTTCAAACTCAGCATAGCAAACCAGATAGCTATATGGGTCTGATCTCAGTTCAGCATCACCACATAGTAGAAGCCTCTGCAATCTATATCATTGCAAGAAAGACCTCAAAGGTACATTTATGATAAACAAAAATGCAAGTTAAAAAACTTGCTAACGCTTGTATTTATGTCCACAGATGGCGTCCTACCAAAAACACCTATCAAGCGTATATTTCGTTTACATAAACGTCAGAGTAGTTAGTATTCACTATCTCTAACTATAATTCCACTTTCAGATCATGATTTCAAGCTATTTGCTATCGTCAGTGAAAGACAGGAATAAAGAAACTAGATCTAAATACAAACTCTGAGCGTTTATGAAACAATTTCTATTCAGCTTGCAAGCGTGAATTTTTAGACACGTAATGTCTTCAAACTCAGCATAGCAAACCAGATAGCTATATGGGTCTGATCTCAGTTCAGCATCACCACATAGTAGAAGCCTCTGCAATCTATATCATTGCAAGAAAGACCTCAAAGGTACATTTATGATAAACAAAAATGCAAGTTAAAAAAAACTTGCTAACGCTTGTATTTATGTCCACAGATGGCGTCCTACCAAAAACACCTATCAAGCGTATATTTCGTTTACATAAACGTCAGAGTAGTTAGTATTCACTATCTCTAACTATAATTCCACTTTCAGATCATGATTTCAAGCTATTTGCTATCGTCAGTGAAAGACAGGAATAAAGAAACTAGATCTAAATACAAACTCTGAGCGTTTATGAAACAATTTCTATTCAGCTTGCAAGCGTGAATTTTTTTTAGACACGTAATGTCTTCAAACTCAGCATAGCAAACCAGATAGCTATATGGGTCTGATCTCAGTTCAGCATCACCACATAGTAGAAGCCTCTGCAATCTATATCATTGCAAGAAAGACCTCAAAGGTACATTTATGATAAACAAAAATGCAAGTTAAAAAACTTGCTAACGCTTGTATTTATGTCCACAGATGGCGTCCTACCAAAAACACCTATCAAGCGTATATTTCGTTTACATAAACGTCAGAGTAGTTAGTATTCACTATCTCTAACTATAATTCCACTTTCAGATCATGATTTCAAGCTATTTGCTATCGTCAGTGAAAGACAGGAATAAAGAAACTAGATCTAAATACAAACTCTGAGCGTTTATGAAACAATTTCTATTCAGCTTGCAAGCGTGAATTTTTTAGACACGTAATGTCTTCAAACTCAGCATAGCAAACCAGATAGCTATATGGGTCTGATCTCAGTTCAGCATCACCACATAGTAGAAGCCTCTGCAATCTATATCATTGCAAGAAAGACCTCAAAGGTACATTTATGATAAACAAAAATGCAAGTTAAAAAACTTGCTAACGCTTGTATTTATGTCCACAGATGGCGTCCTACCAAAAACACCTATCAAGCGTATATTTCGTTTACATAAACGTCAGAGTAGTTAGTATTCACTATCTCTAACTATAATTCCACTTTCAGATCATGATTTCAAGCTATTTGCTATCGTCAGTGAAAGACAGGAATAAAGAAACTAGATCTAAATACAAACTCTGAGCGTTTATGAAACAATTTCTATTCAGCTTGCAAGCGTGAATTTTTTAGACACGTAATGTCTTCAAACTCAGCATAGCAAACCAGATAGCTATATGGGTCTGATCTCAGTTCAGCATCACCACATAGTAGAAGCCTCTGCAATCTATATCATTGCAAGAAAGACCTCAAAGGTACATTTATGATAAACTCGTTAGCAAGTTTTTTAACTTGCTAACGCTTGTATTTATGTCCACAGATGGCGTCCTACCAAAAACACCTATCAAGCGTATATTTCGTTTACATAAACGTCAGAGTAGTTAGTATTCACTATCTCTAACTATAATTCCACTTTCAGATCATGATTTCAAGCTATTTGCTATCGTCAGTGAAAGACAGGAATAAAGAAACTAGATCTAAATACAAACTCTGAGCGTTTATGAAACAATTTCTATTCAGCTTGCAAGCGTGAATTTTTTAGACACGTAATGTCTTCAAACTCAGCATAGTAAACCAGATAGCTATATGGGTCTGATCTCAGTTCAGCATCACCACATAGTAGAAGCCTCTGCAATCTATATCATTGCAAGAAAGACCTCAAAGGTACATTTATGATAAACAAAAATGCAAGTTAAAAAACTTGCTAACGCTTGTATTTATGTCCACAGATGGCGTCCTACCAAAAACACCTATCAAGCGTATATTTCGTTTACATAAACGTCAGAGTAGTTAGTATTCACTATCTCTAACTATAATTCCACTTTCAGATCATGATTTCAAGCTATTTGCTATCGTCAGTGAAAGACAGGAATAAAGAAACTAGATCTAAATACAAACTCTGAGCGTTTATGAAACAATTTCTATTCAGCTTGCAAGCGTGAATTTTTTAGACACGTAATGTCTTCAAACTCAGCATAGCAAACCAGATAGCTATATGGGTCTGATCTCAGTTCAGCATCACCACATAGTAGAAGCCTCTGCAATCTATATCATTGCAAGAAAGACCTCAAAGGTACATTTATGATAAACAAAAATGCAAGTTTTTTAACTTGCTAACGCTTGTATTTATGTCCACAGATGGCGTCCTACCAAAAACACCTATCAAGCGTATATTTCGTTTACATAAACGTCAGAGTAGTTAGTATTCACTATCTCTAACTATAATTCCACTTTCAGATCATGATTTCAAGCTATTTGCTATCGTCAGTGAAAGACAGGAATAAAGAAACTAGATCTAAATACAAACTCTGAGCGTTTATGAAACAATTTCTATTCAGCTTGCAAGCGTGAATTTTTTAGACACGTAATGTCTTCAAACTCAGCATAGCAAACCAGATAGCTATATGGGTCTGATCTCAGTTCAGCATCACCACATAGTAGAAGCCTCTGCAATCTATATCATTGCAAGAAAGACCTCAAAGGTACATTTATGATAAACAAAAATGCAAGTTAAAAAACTTGCTAACGCTTGTATTTATGTCCACAGATGGCGTCCTACCAAAAACACCTATCAAGCGTATATTTCGTTTACATAAACGTCAGAGTAGTTAGTATTCACTATCTCTAACTATAATTCCACTTTCAGATCATGATTTCAAGCTATTTGCTATCGTCAGTGAAAGACAGGAATAAAGAAACTAGATCTAAATACAAACTCTGAGCGTTTATGAAACAATTTCTATTCAGCTTGCAAGCGTGAATTTTTTAGACACGTAATGTCTTCAAACTCAGCATAGCAAACCAGATAGCTATATGGGTCTGATCTCAGTTCAGCATCACCACATAGTAGAAGCCTCTGCAATCTATATCATTGCAAGAAAGACCTCAAAGGTACATTTATGATAAACAAAAATGCAAGTTAAAAAACTTGCTAACGCTTGTATTTATGTCCACAGATGGCGTCCTACCAAAAACACCTATCAAGCGTATATTTCGTTTACATAAACGTCAGAGTAGTTAGTATTCACTATCTCTAACTATAATTCCACTTTCAGATCATGATTTCAAGCTATTTGCTATCGTCAGTGAAAGACAGGAATAAAGAAACTAGATCTAAATACAAACTCTGAGCGTTTATGAAACAATTTCTATTCAGCTTGCAAGCGTGAATTTTTTAGACACGTAATGTCTTCAAACTCAGCATAGCAAACCAGATAGCTATATGGGTCTGATCTCAGTTCAGCATCACCACATAGTAGAAGCCTCTGCAATCTATATCATTGCAAGAAAGACCTCAAAGGTACATTTATGATAAACAAAAATGCAAGTTAAAAAACTTGCTAACGCTTGTATTTATGTCCACAGATGGCGTCCTACCAAAAACACCTATCAAGCGTATATTTCGTTTACATAAACGTCAGAGTAGTTAGTATTCACTATCTCTAACTATAATTCCACTTTCAGATCATGATTTCAAGCTATTTGCTATCGTCAGTGAAAGACAGGAATAAAGAAACTAGATCTAAATACAAACTCTGAGCGTTTATGAAACAATTTCTATTCAGCTTGCAAGCGTGGAATTTTTTAGACACGTAATGTCTTCAAACTCAGCATAGCAAACCAGATAGCTATATGGGTCTGATCTCAGTTCAGCATCACCACATAGTAGAAGCCTCTGCAATCTATATCATTGCAAGAAAGACCTCAAAGGTACATATATGGATAAACTAAAATGCAAGTTAAAAACTTACTAACGCTTGTATTTATGTCCACAGATGGCGTACCTACCAAAAATCACGCTATCAAGCTGATATAATTTGTTTACATAAACGTCAGAGTAGTTAGTATTCATCTAGTCTCTAACTATAATTCCACTTTCAGATCATGATTTAAGCTATTTGCTATCGTCAGTGAAAGACTGGAATAAAGAAACTAGATCTGAAATACTAACACTCTGAGCGTTTGGAATGAAACGAAATTTCTGATGCTGAACTGAGAGATCAGACCCATATAGCTATCTGGTTTGCTATGCTGAGTTTGAAGACATTACGTGTCTAAAAAATTCACGCTTGCAAGCTGAATAGAAATTGTTTCATAAACGCTCAGAGTTTGTATTTAGATCTAGTTTCTTTATTCCTGTCTTTCACTGACGATAGCAAATAGCTTGAAATCATGATCTGAAAGTGGAATTATAGTTAGAGATAGTGAATACTAACTACTCTGACGTTTATGTAAACGAAATATACGCTTGATAGGTGTTTTTGGTAGGACGCCATCTGTGGATATATATATATATATATATGCATAGCAATTTTTCAATATAATAATATTCTTACCAATATTTTTTTAAGTTTATATTACAAATAGACTTTTAAATATATATATATATTTGGTTAAATCTATTTGGCAAAAATATTTTTTTAATCAATAAAAAGTTAAATGGTTTTGAAACCAATAAGTTCAAAAATTTATACATAATATTGATTTCATCCGTGCAGCTGGTTACTTAAGATTTTTTTTTCTTTAAAAAAAAAAAGTACTTCGATTATCTTTTCTAAAATTTGAAATATGACAAAATTCTCAAGTAACTCCTATTTTATATAACATTTAGTTTCCCAAAGAATAGATGATGTGTTTCAAAGATACCTTATGTATCTAATCTATATTAGAAGGAGGAAAAAATCAATCATTTTCGTTTCCATTTATTTTTTCTTTCATTATACATAGCCAGAAAAAAAAAAAATTCTGATACAGTAAAACATAAAAGCAAAAATGAGTCGCTTTCTTATATTTCTCTCTTCTTTTTTTTTCTTCTATCATATATAATTATTTGTTTACTGACATTTCTGGAATTAAAAGTTGGAAAATGTAAAAAGCTCGATTTAAATATGGTACAAATCATACCCAAATTACAATTAAATATCAGCAATGTAAATTAACGAAATCTTATAACCACAAAAGTCAATGAAATGAGATCAACATTATTTTTTATCATTTATTAATGTGAGGGTGACATTTTTACAGATATTGTTAATTTAGTTTACGTTTGGATATATATATATATATATATATATATATATATATACGTATTATATATTTACGTTTGGATATATATATATATATATATATAATACTATTATTATAATATATTATAATAATTAGATTAATTACTTATTTTTTCTGCAGTCAAGACATTTTTTTTATTTATTAAAAAAAAAGTTAGTACACATTTCGGTCTGTCTAAGGTGTTAATATAAGCATTGAAAATCATTTATAAATACAGTGAAGCTGTAAAGGATGCTATATTTGATTTCAAATTTCTTTGAGTTCAAATATATATAACATATAATAGTCTATGTCTTGCTGATAAACATTGATTACAATAAAATGAATAATGTTTATTGACCTGTAAGTGTTCAACTTTTTTTCAACACTCATACACACTATATATATATATATATATATAATATATATATATATATATATATATATATATATATATATATATATATATATATATATATATATATATATATATTGTTATTAATTGGGAGATAAATATATTACTATTTTATTATTTTTGAATAGCAATTGAAATAGATAAATAATTAAATCAAATTTGTAAATCTTGTAAAATGAATCATTACAGTTAATTCTTAAGCATATTTTTTTTTTTTTTTGTAGTGAATCTAAAGGAAAGTCAGAGGGGGTAATATTAATTATGCACACCAATATTATTGGTTTAATTGCTCCCAGAGTGCACTGTAATAAAAAAACTATATATATTATCTAACAAAGTTGTAGGGGAGGGGGGTGGATTAAGAAAAACAAGAACTAGGCAACCACAGACCTCAGCTCTGATCTAAAATAAGAAGAAAAAAATTAAAAATAAGAAAATTCTGGAATCTAATTGAATGGAATTATAATATCTTGCTTTCTAGAAATTCTGGAATAAATCTAAAAACCTTGCTATCACTTTAAGCACCACCTCCATGACAGTATAGTTCATAGGATTTATACTGGAGAAGAAAATGAAAGACAAGGGAATAAGTCTTTATCTAAATAAATATTGTTTCAAACCCAGAAAAATTCAAGAAAAAGTAAGCTTTTGCTTTTATTTTATTCATATTTTTAAAATATCTTTTTTGAAAATGACGCACAAATTATTTATAAGTAAACTAAAAAGTTGATAATGTTTGCATTTTGTGCTATTCTTATTATCTAGCAGAACCATATTGTGCTTGTAAATTAAAATATCAAGAAAAAAAATAATAATTCGAAATAATTTTGAAAACCAGTGTTATAATATATATATATATATAGTAAATAAATTAAAAAGTCATTTTTGAATCATGTAACTTTTAAAAAAAAACAAAACAAATATTGTGTGATTTTATTCTCTATTCTTGTCTGCTGAATTTTCATAGCGGGAACTTATGTAATGATAGAAATAATCAATTACCAATTAATGAAAATGCTAAAGATATCATAGTGATAAATGGATAAATTCCTTTTAAGATGATAATTATATAATACTTTGCTAATCAAAACGGGACAAAATAATTATTTGCTTATAAAAGTTTTTTCTGCAATACATATAAGTAAGATTTTAAAAATAGTTTAAAAATGACCCGACTGTTTAAAGATGGTTACATATATATTACCACAGAGGAAATAATAAAACTAACAAAGAATTTAAAAAAAAAGTTAAGTGTAATAAAATTCTACTCATTTTCAAGGAAAATTATCTGGATTTTAAATGTAAATAAATGATTATTGTTATACTTCATTTGAAACGCTTGCAGAATAAATTAATAAAGGTCTTAAAAATTTTGTATTGAAGATTACAATAACCTAAAGAGTTATTCAGGAAAGTTATCTAGAGAAAAGTAGATAAACTTATCTATTTAAGTCTGCTACAATTATGAATTTTAATTGCCTTATTAATTATCGGTACAGAAACCATCAAATAATTTTTTGCCTTTGGATAAGTGGTGAATATTGCATTATTATACATACATTAGAATAATAAACATATATACACATTATCTGGAATGTTTGTTCACCATAATATCCATTTTTATTATTCTAACTCACCAGGATGAAATAACTTGAACAAATAGGTTAAAAATTTAATGGATAAAAATGTACTTTTATTTTTTTTATAATTGCTGTGTTATGTATATTACTTATGTCATGTGTTATTTGGGAATTTTATTTTTAATCATATATGCTTATATGGTATACAAATATATTTATTTAAATGGATAAAAAAGTGTATAAAGACACATACATGTATTATTACACACATTTTTGTTATTTTCCCAAGTAAGGGAAAACATAATTTTAATGTCATTGATCTGAAGAGAGAAAACTATTTATCTCATAGTTTAAAACCGATTTTATTATATTTTATTAAAGGGCAAATATGCAGACATTTTGTCAAAGATATATATATTGGAATGACCGAGTTATTTTCTTATATAAAAGAAAATTTGATCTAAGCCTTTTTCATTATGTAATTTTGGCATAGATATGAACTTCTCCATTTTGAATACAAATACAGGTTTGATCTTTATTGCTTAAAAAGTACTCTTTCTAACAAAAGCTCAGTTGTCATTTTAAAAGAATTAACGATCATTTGACATATGTATTTTGGTTTGTCTATTGATACATTAATGGTTTTGCATTGTAAAATGGAATATGTATATTTCCACTGATATTGTTGGTATTGTTTTACCTTGCTATAATATTGAGAATGAATAGTGACAGTATTTGCTGATAGGATGTTCCAATAGAATGGCATCCAATAGATTAATATTAATATTGAGCATGGGCTGATGGAGAGTTACCTACTGCTGATTCCATGAGAGGAAAGATTGGTAAAGGCTAAGTAGTAATTAGTGCTTGTCAGCATAAATAATCCTAAACAATAAAAATATCCATGGTCTGAATTCTATTTAGTTTGTGATGAGGAAAAGCCCACACATATGCATACCCATAGAGAGGTAGTAGAATTAGCCATATTATTTTATAACTGTCATGTTGTTTTATAGAGCCTCCCTTTTTAGTGTTAAATCCCTCATGATGATATAGAGTTAGTTTTTCCACCATGTACGGTGAAGTATTGTAGTTCAAGATCATATGGTAAGGATAAAATAATGTTAAATTTAGGAACACTGATCTAGATATAGTGTTGTTCTAATTATAATAATGTTTATGATGTTGTAGGATTATCATTAGCAGTTATAGACAGACCAAACCAAGATATATTTGTAATTGTAGAACTTATAGGTGTAAAAGCAAGAGATGCACATTGGCAGTGTGGATTCATCTTCATCAAATAATGATTTGACAATGGATTGGTAAGATCATAATTATTCAATAATTAAGTTGTGGACATAGGTAATGTTGTAGTGAGATCTATGTGTATTTGACTTTTGATGTTTATTCTTACTTTAATGCACCAAAGCTATTCATTTCAAATTCAAATAAGTTATTAATTGCACTGAATATGATAATTGCCCTTATCATATTCTGATAAAAGAAAGGGCTTTAGGAGAATGCCATACTTTATATTTTTTAATTCTAAATTTAAACTTGGTGAATATCCTAAAGTTCTAAATATACTGTTAGTTGTAATTTAAGTGCCAGCTTAAATAAGTTTCATTATCCTATTCTATAAAATAAGCTAAACCATAACAAGTGCTACTTTAAATTTCATTTTATAAGCAGGTTATATCATTTGCTGAGTATATAGTCAATGGGATACCAGATATTTTCCCATCCATAAGTTCTTTTAATATATTAGCTTTGTTTTATGCCATGTCTGTGAATTAAAAATTTGTAAATAATGTAAATAAAGGTTGTTGTTTTTAAAAATTTATTTAGTTGCTTGTAATCTTATTGCTAATTACCACATATATACACTATTATTGTTATTGCTATCAAACTATCAGAAGATTATAAATTGAAATCATCATTGACCAATATAGTACTATTAACTATATTATACTATATCATAATAATTTTGTTAAGCCTTATAATTTGTTAGTACAGCTAATGCATCATCACACAATAATCAAAATGTTAATAATTTAGAGTACAGATTATTTTAAGTAATAGATTAAAATATAAATATAATATTGATTTAATTTATTTAGTTAAATCCGCATAGCTATCGTTCACTGATCTTGATCACATGGTTTATCATTATCTAATAAAAGGAATTGGTAAGTTATTGTTTTTTAATTATTAAAAACTCATTCCCAGTCATAAATTTTAAAGTTTATATTCGTTATAAAGTTTCTTTAGAACTGATAATATATAGTTCTTAATTTGAGTTTATATTGAGAGCTGTTATGTGCATTATGTTTGGGTAGTGGTAAAATCCCTCTTACTGACCCAAATATAGTTTGTATAATGATTTTGAGTGTTTGAACCCTGAGAAGAATTAGTTGTTAAGTTTCAAGGTAGAATTTGAATTTGTAACTAAATTTTCTATCTAGTTAATTATTATAGTTGGACTTGAAATAGATTACTTTTACTGTTTTAAAGTCAATTAAACTTTAAGGTTTAAATTTTTTGTTGTTGTTGTAAAAAGTATAGTTTGTTTTAACTTCATGATGAGTATTCTTGTTGTGTCAAGCTTGAAATCCCTATTTTTTATTTAGCTTATCTTTTTACCATTTAATACAATATTAGTTTCTAGTTTAAGATTTCAGTCTCCATCATTAACATTGTTCTTCAATTTCATCTTGATCATTCTTTTATTTATTCATTCTCATTTGACATTAATTCGTTATCATAATTGATTAATCGTAAATTAACGTTTAATCTTTTATCATCTTAACTATTCATTAACTCTTATTCTACTATCACCTTAAACATTCATTATTCTCATACATCTTCAGTCTTTTCTCTTCATTCTTAGACTCATTTCATTCCACTATTTAATTATTACTTCTTTCCATCATCCATTTAGTCATATACATCATAATTTACTTATCATTTCATTTATAAGTATAATTTCATCATCATTCCAGATATATATATATATATATATATATATATATATATATATATATTATATCATCACTCCAGATATATATATATATATATATATAATATATATATATATATATATATATATATATTAGTTATTTATTAATTTGCTGAATATCAAATTTAACTCATCACATTTTGTTTGTGTGGATTTTAAGGCTGGTTTGACCAGAAGTTATTATCTTTATTAATCACATTGTGATCTTATTTAGATCTACAGTTTCATGTTAGTTTTATTCACTATAGAAATCATTTTGTTAGTTTTACATTTTTGTTTCTTCATGCTTATATTCTTGATAATGAGAGTATGTTAGGTTGCATATGAGAATTTAGTCGCTAAAACGTACGGCATGATTCGTTGATGACCAGTTAGATCAGGGAGAAGATTACAAATATATATATATATATATATTAGGGATTTATATTACAATATATATATATATATATATATAACGTAAATGCTTTTTATTGACATATTATGCATTTTAATCAAGATTAGAATATAAACAAAATTTTAAAGAATATTAATAATATGGTTATTAATAATCAATTGAGGGAGCACATTCAAAATGCATTTTATTGAGTGGGTATTCATTTATGCATTTATCGAAGCAATAAGAGTAAAAAAAATACTAACTGCCATATTTTTTATTTTCAAAATGAACTAGTGAAATGTCACAATTTCATATCTATTAAATACACTTTGGATATTATTTTTCTTTTCAATATTTTTTTCTCTTGCAGCCCCATAATAGTGATCTTGTTATCATTAAATCAGGACCTCTTTAATTATTCTGATGCATTTTAAATCATTATTAAGTATTAGTATATTCTAAAATTTTGTAAAACATTTAGCATTATGCTCTGAAAATATTTTATTGTGTAAAATGGACGGAAAAAATTTTATAGGAAGAATAAAATGTCTTTGCTTTCAACATACACTGAAAAATAAATATTAAGATATATTTTAACA
The DNA here is from genome assembly GCA_028023455.1 of Epiperipatus broadwayi. Taxonomy (NCBI): domain Eukaryota; kingdom Metazoa; phylum Onychophora; class Udeonychophora; order Euonychophora; family Peripatidae; genus Epiperipatus; species Epiperipatus broadwayi. Next base: position 3,732,512 of record JAQFVV010012474.1, on the reverse strand, counting down.
AAAACGGGTCCTGACATTATGGGAACTAAATATAAAAAATATACAATTGATAGTCATTAATTTAAAATCATATGTTTAATAAATATTTACAATTTAAATAATTTAGGCATTGAGGTTACAAGAAAGTTAAATAATTTGTTTAGATATCGGTAAATATTCTTTGATTATTATGGTTAATATTATTAATCCACTCCCTGTTTCTCTTCAAAAATATTTATCCAATATCAATACTGGCACAAAAATAATATAATTTATTGATATATATATATATATATTTACACTTGCTTGCTAATTTAATTTTCAACAAAATCATAATTCCTCATCTCCAAACAGTTTATTGATGACTTCATATGAATAATTTCATGGTAATATAAAATTTCCTCTTCTATTATGGTTTGTCTATATAGAGATAGGAAAGACTATCCACACTAGAGATTGATAATCATGTATACTGAAAACAAATAAATAAATGATGAAATGATTAGAAATTATAAATAAAAATGAATAACAATATCATGTAAAAGTGTTGGGTATTTAATGTATGATAGGGTAAAATCTTACCTCTCTCAAGGTGTTTATTTATTTTATTCATAAGCAAGTTCACACATGGACCTATATTCTATTTCAATTTACAATAAGACAAATGATGATCTCCCCTTCTCTTTTACACCTCCCTTCAATATATAGTAAAGAAAAGGAAAAAATAAAAAATATGCATGTAGAAAATAAAAAAATATGGTGTCAATTTAAAATGTTTAAACTCCATTGCTATTTATTATTACTGGAATAATTAAAGCTAGATTGTTTCATAAATTTGAACTATCTGAATGAAGACAGCAATTTCAATACCAAAAGTCTTCAATCTGATGTTAAAACAACCTATCAAATTCATATTCATATATCAACATAAAAGTTTGTTTATTTGTTACTTTAGAATTCAATTAATATTACACCAAGCTCAGTGAATCTTGCATGATTTTTTTCTGTTGTTATTGTTGAAAATGTTTTTAGGCTATGGATTTTTACTTCTTGTAACTTATTTCTTTAAAATGACTTCAGTAATTTTCAGAATAAAAACACATCAGAATTTGTAATGACATCATAAAATGCAAAAGGAGGTAAGCACTAATTAAAGTTGTGGCTTATGACCACTTAATTAATACCTCACATGCAATAAAAATGTGCAAAAAATACCAATATGTTAAAATTTCATAGTAAAAAGTTACATTTTTGTGACACTTATGTATTATTTGCATAGTAAAAATGCATGTAAATCCTACTTAATTGTAGGAAATATTACATAATTTTTAATCATATGAAAATTGTTGTCATTTACCATCCGTTATACTACTCGATTTGATCATTTTTTAGGAAATTATATTAAATAGATTTCCTGCAAGATTCATTCTAGTATAGTATGAACAAAATTGAATTATTTCTTTTCTATTCTAAAAAATATTAAAGTTTAAAATATTCAAATTAAACACATTTTACTTGGCATATAATATTGTTATGAAATATATTTACAATAATCATTTTTACTGTTGTTGATAACTCATACATTATTATTTCGTGTCAATTTTATCTACATATATTTTAACTCACTGTATTCACAGATTTTCTTACATTGGTAAAATAAAGAGACTAACGTAGTTTTGCTGAAAACTAGCTCAGCGTTATTAATTAGTGTATATGTATTAATTGGTTTATCTTTTCAACAAACTCGAGGTCAATGATTATTTAAGAATTAAAAATGATTAATGTAATGTTTTTTTAGAAGCAATGTTGTAGGGCATTTCAAATTGCTGTTAATAACTGAAATATTAATATTTTATGTATATATTATATTTAAATATACTTTAATCATCAATTACATTATTTTACTAATAAAACAAATCCACAGGTACAACGAGTTTATTTATAAAAGAAATATTAATCCTTGTGCTATCTGATCTAAGATATTAATGTAGACAATAAAGAGTGGCATATGAACTGTAACAAAATTGAGATATTTAATTCGTAGAAGTTTAAAAAAACACCATTAAACAGATAGAAAGAAAGTTCCAATATTCACTTAGAAATAAAAAAAAATGTTTTGACAATAGATTGCAGATATAGATATATGATAAATGTTGGCTGCTTGAAGATGATTTATATAAATAAATAAATTTACATTTTAGAAAAATGAACATTATTATCATAATAATAATGAGTAGCAAGGAAGTTTGAAAGATTAAAAATGAAGATTTATTAATCTATCTTCAAATCAAGTTATATTTACCTGTTCAATACGGTTTATTTAAATTTCTCCGAAATAAAAATCTCAAGCTCTACGAATCTTATTGTTAATCTTTTTTATTTATTTTAACAACTTAGATAAAAGAAAGGCTGCCTCCCTTTGTCACATCACTTTCTCTTATAAATAAAACATTTTATTTTAAGTGCATTGAAAATTGTTGGCATTAATACTCGTTGGCTGCTTTATATGTGTTTAATATTCAGAAATAAATCCATTTTGAGAAAAATACGTTTTCTTATTTTAATAATAATAACTTTTAAAGGAGTTTAAAAGATTAAAAATGACTATTTATTTGTCTTCCTTGAAATCAAGTTTTATTTACCAGTTTTATGGAGTTTTCTTAAACTTCAATGTACAAAAAATTTCAATCTGTTACAGGTTAAGTGTTAGTTTTTTATAGAAATACTTTATTAGATCAGCAGATTAAAGATTATTGACGTTGATATGTAGTGGTTCCTTTCATGTGATTTACCTTTATAAACAAATTTGTCTTGAGCAATATTATATATATTTATAAACATATCTAACTTTGAGCATAATTAAGCTTATTATATAAAGTTATATATCTTGAGCAATATTATATATATTTATAAACATATCTAACTTTGAGCATAATTAAGCTTATTATCCAAGTAATCTATTGTTGCAGGACAATTAAAAGTTATAATTATAGTTTGGATGTTATAATTGACTATTTATTAATCTCGTTTATCTGTTTAAGACGGTTTATTTACAAATTTTTGTATCAATAATTGCAGACTCTATGGTCAAATTGCAATCTGTAGTATCTATTTAAATATATTGGACCATAAATAAAGGTGGGATTAATTATTTATTATTAAAAGAAGGTTGCATTGACAACAGTTTGAGATTGTTGATTGTTATTAATATTGGAATTGATAAGTGTTGACTGAATATATATATATATATATATATATATATATATATATATATATATATATATATATATATATATATATATATATATATATATATATATATATAACATGGAAATTACTTATTCAAGTTTGATTAGAATTTCAAATTGTAAAAGGATTAAGTTATGAACATTGGCATTTTTATGAGTTATGAAACTTTTATAATTTAATTGTCATATTATTGTTTATAAACACTGCAATGTACTGTATGATATTTATTTTAGTAACAAAGCAAACATTTTACATGTGATTTTGACAGTCATTAATATAGTCAGTTTTAGCGTCTTTACAAATTATATAATAATTGCAAACATTTATTTTATTGTGATTTATGTAAATCTTCTTTAGCCCTATTAGAGAAGGCAATGCTTCCAAAATTGCATCACAAATTAAAGACTTCATATAAAATTAAGCAATTTTAAAAAAATCAAAAGCAATACTGAAGCTCTTCATGAATTATAGCTTTGCTAGCACAGTACACAATTTGCAGCTATGGGAAAGTCTCAAGCAGAAATGTTATTCATAAGAAACATTAGAGCTGAGATGGCAATGTTGTTTCCCAATGAGGATAAATTTTATGTGAGTCAAAAGAGCAGTAATAGTCTAAAAATTGAGAACAGCATTTATATGGTAACAAAGGCAACTATCACTGGAACCACTACAGTCAATACAAACATAGGTACTACATTGTACATCCTACATACACATAAACCATATAAAGGGGCATCACTAAGATGACAACACTTGAAGCATAAGAAGTAGTGTCATGGAGAATGACCCATAGGACATGAACCTGGTACTCCATTAGAACACTAGAAATAGAGAATATATATAAAGCACTCCCTGAACCATGGGTTGGTGCTCAGAGACTCCTGCCTTGAAAATAATTGTAATCAGAACTAGCTTGACATTATGTTTGCCTGAAATTTTATTACTTTTGTGTGTCTTTATGACAGTTCTAATTTATATAGGTAAATACAATTTTAATAAATTACACTATTCATGTAACTCATCTCTTTCTTATTATTTAAATGTAATTGATGCTATTACATCTTATGATTTCCAATTGAAAGAGTCCATAGGCATGACTGTATATGGATGATCAAACCTAGCCACATCAAGCACATTCATGTGACATACCAAGAGCAATTGTGCTTTAAAATTTTTCAGAGTATAGTAAAAATGAATGTGTTACTCATATTAGTTTATAAAAAATTGGATGATTATATTTCCCATCTCCCTATGCAACTCTACTTTACATATATTCATAAATGACCCCAACATGGGGGTATATGATGATTTGGATTCCAGTGGGTAATATATAAAATTTCCATATAAATTGAAGCTCAAATATAACTACATTTGATGATGAAATTCTATATTTTATGTAAAATTAATAGGAAAAAAAATTACTGTGAAAATACAAGAGTATATATAAAAATGTATTTATGTAATTATATGTAATTTATTTATAGATTATAAAATGTTGATGTTTATGTCTATACAAAGAGTTCATATTTAACCCTTCAATAGCATGCCTGCAGTAAATTCGAAGATGGTTTTAACTTGCTGTAATTCCCACAGTTTTTAGGATACTGTACTGTAATTAGGCTTATTTTAAAGCTTAAAAAGTACCGTAAGATCTGCCATCTCTTGAATTATTTTACAAGTAAAAAGTCAATGATATAGGCAGTCAAATCTACAACAAAAATAGAAGCCTAACCTTTCAAGATGGTGATTCATTGGTTCAATTGCTGTCAAAGGAAAACCGCTTGTCAATAATTTTCACTGCCCCAACTTCTGTTTTGACTTTGAAAATGAAAATTAATATCTTGCAATGTTCTTTTTATTATTTTTCTTACATATTATGCATTATTTTCATAAAATATATTGAAAATATAGTCATTTTAGAAAAATAGTAAGATTCTAGTAAAAAATTATATACTTTTACACAAATGTAAATTGTAAAAGAAACCAGTGCTAACAACAATTTTCACACCTGTCAACAGTTTACATTGCCCCAAGCTCTTTATTTGATTTTCAAACCAAACCTAATAATTTAGAGTATTTTTCTGGCATTTATATGCTGAAAATATAGTTATTTTTTTTAAAAATAGTAAGATTTTAGCAAAAAATTCTTTACTTTTTCTCAACATAAATTGAGAAAAAAAGTCAATGATGTATGCAACATTTTTAAAAGGATACAAGTATGTTTTTGGGTCCTTCAATGTAAAATATTTTTATAATTATAAATAGAAAAATATTTTGAAAAAACTTTCATCCACTTTCATAATCTGACATATTATTAATATACTTTTTACAAATGAAACTAAAATGAATATAATATTAAAATATGAATATATTTTGCTGATGATTTTGTAATTGACCAATCAAAAGTTTCAAGTTTTAACTAACTCAGCCAAACTGAATTGTGGACACTTGAGAGGTTAATGAAAAACAGAAGACAAGCAGAATTTTTGGAGATTGGGATGATGTTTTGACTATTATAATTTGTTTAGCTATACTTTCAGTACTAAGGATGGATGATGTCCGTTTTTAAAATACAATGTTTTCTTACAAATCTATGGGATGTTCTATCTCAGGAACTGCCCTAACATTCTTTACTATTTATGTTAAACAGTGTTTATATTTTATAAAGGAACAATGGATATATTGTTTTCATAGATGGCTAACATTAATCTGTACCATGATTTCAGCCTCTAAGTTTCAGAGAATTAAGATTTACAATAGTTTCATTATTTCATATCCAGGGCTGTAGAAAGCTTATGGGATTTAAATTAAGTTATTTGTCTTGTTATTTGTGCTCCAGTATTTACTTACAGTCTAGCAGCTAGTTTTTTATCTATTTTAAAATAAATAGGTCAATATTTATTCTCTCAGCTGTCAGATTTCAGTCAAATTTCTTTAATTTTGATGAATACATAATTTAATATATGAAGTCCATTTTAGTCATACATGTATATCATGTAAAATATTGTTAGTAGTGTGTTTCATTTCACCTTTTCTTTTTCCCTTAAGTGGTGATTGTGAGAAAATATTGTGTCTTGGCACCCAACAACATAATAGTGTGAGTGTCCATATAAATGTAAAGTTTAAAAGAAAAGGATAAATAAACACAAACAATATTTCTTGCAGCCATTTATTTAAAATGTGTACCTTAGAATAACAGATTAATGGTTAAATAATAATTTTGATATTTAAAAGTGTTAGTAATTATTTGAAATCAAAGATAAAAAATGGTACTGCTTAATGATTTATTTAATTTTGATTTTGCTAAAAAAAATACTAATACAAGCTTGTTTTCATTATAAAACATTATTACCTACTTTTACTGTATTAATAAGATTTCTTTTAATTGAAGCTAATTAGTTTCGATAAATGTAAAATATTTTGGCAACTAGGTTTTTTTAACAATATACTCTAGTTATAATTAATTCTATAATGTGGTTTTGTTTGAAGAATTAAGAAAAAAATTAGATACAAATTTGTTTTAATGAGAATTGAAAAATGTAGCTAATAAAATTAAGTGCAACTGAAAGGGTTAATACTCATAAACATTAATATGTAAAAAAAAAAAAAACAGTTGTGTTTAAAAACTTTCACACTAGTAAATTGTTTAAAAAAATTAAACATAAACAAAACTTGTAAGAGTATATTAATATACTACTATTTACAGAATCATACATAAAATATAAAGACGATATCACATTAGTATACATTGGTTATAATCTCCATACCTTCAAAGTTAATTATACTCAGTTGTCTATCAGATAAGGTTTTGGAAGTTCTAATTGAGGTGAATGATGAAAGCTAACACTTTTCTAAAAATTGAAATATCTATTAAGTGTCTAATGTCACAACTATAATTTTAAGCTGTAGCATTTAAGATGCCACATTGCTTATGAATATAAATTTTGTAAGGACATGTGATATTTAATAATAAAATATATCTGGTAAATAAAGTGGTTTCCATAATCTGGTTTTAAATGAGTGGGAAAATAATCCCAAGATTTTACTGAAAATAAAAAAAAGTATAATTTTATATAAAAATAATAAATGTAAATTTTCAATGATTTTATTTTTATTTCATATTACATTGCAAATGGGATTGCCTCTGTAATTGTTTTGACCATGTGGCATTTATAATTTGTAATTCCTTGTCTAGTTATATTTAAATTAAGCAAATAAAAAGAGTTTTGTATTTTATTATGAAATGTAATTATTATTATTATTATTATTATTATTATTATTATTATTATTATTATTATTATTATTATTATTATTATTATTATTATTATTATTATTATTATTATTATTATTATTATTATTATTATTATTATTATTATTATTATTATTATTATTAAAAGGAAAAGGAGGTTATTATTATTATTATTATTATTATTATTATTATTATTATTATTATTATTATTATTATTATTATTATTATTATTATTATTATTATTATTATTATTATTATTATTATTATTATTATTATTATTATTATTATTATTGTTGTTGTTGTTGTTGTTGTTGGTGGTGGTGGTGGTGGTATTATTATACATGCAATCTATGTTGCTTTTTTTTTCATTTGTGATTTCCAGAGTATTAATGTGTTTGTAAAAGTAGGAAACTTTCTCATGAATTTTGAAACACTTGGAACATTATAATAGGAATGCTATTAATTTTTTGCCATTTTGCAGTTATATATATATATCATGAAGAAATGATAACTATAACTATTACTTAAAAAAAAATCTGAAGGTATCAGTATCACACAGACCTCATACAACTATCACATAAGTTTAAATATAAAAGCAAGCCAACAATGTTTTGATTTATTGCATCATAATACAAAGAAAATAACAGCAACATCGATTGAAAGATTATTTGACCTCAAGCATTTCAGAATTTGTATTATTATTTTAGGATTTCCAAATGAAAAACAAAATAATTTTTCATAATTTATTCACATATTTAAGCTTATTTTTGAAACACATTTTAAAATATTGTTCTAAACTAAAAGAAAATCTATATGATTATAATTTTGTTTTATTTGAAAATATTTATTTTTAGTAACACAAGTTGTAAAACATAATTATCATAAATCAGAAGCTGTTTTTATTGGCTAACAAGTATTGTTTTACAAATACTTGTAAAAAAATGTATTTTTATAACAATGCTTTTTTTTTTCCTCATGTGTCATAGCATCAGCCAGGAAATGAACTCACTAACCCAGGACAACTATATTTTTCTTAAAACATATTCATAGGAAAAAAATACATTCTACAGAAAAAAAAAATTAACATTATAATGAGTATGGATTTCTTAAAATATTAAAACAAATTTTCTTCTTGCAATGTCAAAGATGTTACATACTATCTGTCTAATAATTTATTACTAGAATTTAGTAGATATCACTTATTACCTTTTGTTTACTAAACACAACATATTCCCATTTAGCCTTACTTTAAATGATATAAGTGTAATCATCGATATATTCCTATTATTCAATAAATAAAATTATATTATGCCTATTCTTTATAACATTTTGTATATTATTGTACTTTAAAAATATGCAATACCTATTTTTCTAAAACAATAACATAATAAGCATTCCAAAATTATTAACATTTTAAAGAAAAATATCTTTGTTTAAATACTTCATTCTAAAAATTTATGTTTTATTTCTGAAATAAATTCAAAATATATTCTATGATTCTTTCCTTTCCTTTGGGATTCATTGAACCTTCAATTTCAAGTTATAAAATTCTATTCCTTTTAAGCAAATAAACAAATCTTATACAAAACTATAGCATAACCTAAGCTCTAAATTATTTACCATTTCTTTTCAAAATATCTTACTAAACGATGAAGTTACATGAAATAAAGATAGCGAAACAGATGCATAGGATTTAAGGAAGAAAGCTAGAGTATCACACATAACATGTCTCAAAATCATGGCATAGTACATTAACAAGAAATGGAGGTAAGGCCTATACCTGTCTAATATCCTCCAATACATAAACAATGTTAAAGCTATTTCTTCAGTTTTATTAGAACATCAAATATTTAAAGAAATATAAACACTGTCCAAGTAAAATGTGTACCAGTCATAGGGATTTATTAACTATGCTGATATCTACACAAAGACTATAAGTATTATTCACATTCTTTATAACATCCTATTTTTAAAAAAAACATCATCTTGGTTTCCTGTCTATCCAAGTACTTCCAAGCCACTATCTCATTAATATTACTCAATATTTTCCCCATCTTACATCGATAAAATAACTATCTGCATTTACAAAAACAATAAATAAAATTCACTGATAATTTTTTAAAAGAAAACAATCTCACTGTTCCACAAGAAAAGTTTGCTTCCTTCATTATTCTGTATGCTTAATCATATACAATCTAGTCAGATAATATTTAAATATCCAATAACATGAAAAGTTTTAAAAGAATCACACAAATATTTGTTACTATGTTGGATTATATCACTAATATAAAAATCATTGTATGCATATTTCCAAATCAATCCTATCTCATAATGTTTTTAAAATGTTGTATGAAAAATGTGGTTACATTTATAATTAAAACATTTATACTCCATTCTCACTATTCATACATAATCTAAAAGAAAACAAAGAATACACATTATAAATTATTAATATTCATTATCATTACCAAATAACCTTTATCTGGTCATCAGATTCAGTAAGCTTCCTTCATCCACTGGATATAGAACATCTCATACATAAAGAAAATATACATCCATACACTTTATCCAAAAATATTCTTATCTAAATTATTAGATTATTATATTATAAAATTATATGTTATTAACAAATTAATGTTTTATGTTTTTCTAATCTTATAAAAAAATATATAGAAAATTTACATTTAAGATAAGTTAATAAAACAAAATAAATCAAAACTATAATTATGTATTCACTTGACAATAGTTCATAATCAAATCCAAAATGTTTATTATTTCTCTAAAGTTTTTTTTTTTAATGTTCTCCTCAAAGCACATTATTTTTTAAGAGCATTTATTCTCTTACCCCATTGTCATGGCGTTGAACAAGAACAAGAGCAATTCATTTCCTGGGTATGTGTTTTATTTACTTCCGGAATAAGAATTTAAAGTTAAAAATAATAATAATAATTCGATGTCTTTTAAAAATCTTTAAAAATTCAACAAAATAATTATTAAATCCATTTTAGTAAAGTTTTATAAGAAAATTAATTCTTGATTTTACTGTTTAGAATAATAATTATTAAATCATAATATTAAAAATTAATCCCACGAAACTTCTTAAATATCTTCTCTGCCAGTTATCTGATGCATCACTCCATTCAATTTAACTTAAGTTATCCAGTAAGCTTTTTTCACAATATTTCTATGGACCATCTTTTATTCAACTATATGTTCACTTTCTTACATAGGTTTTATTTCTTAATAAAGTTCTTTAAAACTAATACTTCTAAAGATGCATTTTTTAAAAGTATTTCTGAGACAAGAAGTTTTATATATCACAATGCTTAAATAAAATCTTCTCTGTAAGCTCTTTCTTTAATTCTTGCAAAAAATATTTTTTTCAAAAAATGTTTCCTTCAAAAAAGACTAAACATTTTATTTTTTTCATTATGATATTCTATAAACAATTCATAAGATATAAGTATCTTATACTTTTTTAAAACACTTGGATAAGCTTATAAATAATAATGTGTCTCTAATTTTTTTTAGATGGCAAATAGTTTTCCATTACATCTGTATAATGTCCATACTGTGGTTTTTATGTACCAAAACAATTCTCCAGTGTAGCATTAATAAAATAGTTTCAATAAACTTTCTATGCATTTTTATATTATTATAATTTATATACATTTTATTTCGTAGTATATCCATTTTTCATTGCGAAATTTTAGGTTAAACTTAAAATAAAATACTCCTGGTAAGTAAACTGTTAAAGCTTAGCAAATTATTTTCACAAAGTTTCTAAAATATATTATATTTTAAACTCTCTTTTAAAAGTATATAAAATTATGCTATTAGTTACAACAAATGAAGTATAAGAGAGTGCTATAAATTGACTAGATAATAAAATTTTAAAGTATAGTCACCTGCATAGCTTCTTATATTATTAAGCTACCTTTAATACATTTCAACCTCCTGTAATACATTATTAATCTCCTCTGATACCCCCCATGCAATTCGTATTTATATTCCAAAGAATACATCATTTGATTGGTCAATTCTCACTTTTAGTTTGAGATCAAATTTACATATTTTGCAAACTTGCAGAATTAAATTAAAAAAAAAAAAAGACGTAATAAGCCTTTGAAATATTATTTATAATACTACTTTTAAATCAATTATTACTTTATCAAATTTATTTGAACTTTTAAAATTACTTTTAAAATAATTTTAATAACCTATTCAACTCTTAATATTCAATTTATCTATTCTTATTTAAACAAAATATTTATTTTTTTTATTAACTGTATTCGTCTTTATAACATTATTTAAAACATTGAGAAACATTTTATACCAACTATTTAATATTCACTTCTATGATAGATAGTAATTATATTCAGTTCTATAATACAACTTTTAAATATTTCAAACTTTGTTATTAATTCAAAGAAGTGTGTGTGTTTAACCATGTATTAAAAGTCACGTGAACAATATAAAATCCAGACAGATGATTTTCAATCTATTTCTCTGTCTATATTAATAAAATTGCAATACTTGATTATATTTCATAATATAATTATAAAAATTTGGAAAAATAATTTAGAAAATCTAGAATTAAATGCAATTTTCACTATCATAAAGTTTACTTTTAAAATATATGATATTAATTTTGACTATTAAAGATGATTTATAAATTTAAAAAAAACATTTATTAAATTATCAGTTTTAAACTATTAATATTTAAAATTTAAATGTACATTTAAATATTTATATCTAAATTATTTAATATGGCCAGCTTTTGCAACCATATGCAACAATATTCAAAGCTTTACATAACTGTTTTTAAATGATTCGCTATAATTTTATATACTACGTATTTTCTTTAGCTTCAAATTGTACTTTATAACATAATTAACAAAATATAATTAACATATTAAAAAAAACATATTCTAAAATTTAAAATTTTTAGTAATTTACTGTAATTGACTATTTATGACCTATAGAAAAGGGCACAATATATATATATATATATATTGTAACAGTAGCTAGGTTCAAACCCTGTTACAAGAAAGTGGAAAAGCACATGCACATTATTCTCAATACAGGTATTTATTCAAGCTGCCATTAAAGGGTTAAAAATATATATAAAATTAGACATATATATGTGCGTTAATTAAATTTTGAATTCTTTTTTTTTAACAAAATAAATGGGGAAAGGATTAAATAATAATCATTGTTTATTTTAGAATGTTTTATTTTTAAAATATTATAAATTGGCAAAAATACAGTTGTATGCATATATATATATATATTGAAACAGATATGCTGTTCCTCATATAAATATTCAATAACCCCCCCCATTTCAAAATGTCTAGCGTGATTCAGTCTAATTGGGAATGAAATAAAAGCTGTGATTTGTTTAAAAAAAAATCATATTTTTAATTTTGTGATTGATGGAATTGAATAAAATGTTAAATCATCTTATTTTTTTTTATCTGTCTCAATAAAAAGAAAAGAAATTAATTATCCAATCATTAAAAAGAAAGAAAAAAGATACTTGAGTTAAACTGAGGCAGTATTCAAATTAGGCATGTCGTCGGAAGAAAAGAACTTTTTTTCTCTCTCGTCTTACACAGAGAAGCAGAACATATTAAATTTTTTTTTAAAAAAAAAGTGTATTACTTAATTCTTTTGATACATTAAAATAAAGCTTTAACAAAACGTGAAAATGAAAAAAGAAAGCTTTACTAGAGGAATTATAATAACAATGGGGTAATTTAGCGGCTTCACTCTCTCCACGCTAAGCCATGACTTTCCATAGATGAAATAACCTGCCTTCTTTAGAGTAAACTAGACTGCAAAACTGGAAGGTAATTATGTTATAGGAATGTTTAGACATTTTTTTACCATAAATTATAAATTGACATCATGAAATATCTACATAAAAAATATTTTTATAAAATATTAAAACATATTTATCATATGTTATGAAGTGAATTTATGAAACGGTTGCATACGTTTTGTTTAATAAAATATTAAGACATCTTTATCATACGTTATAAAATGAAGTTATGAAATAATTACCTAGAATTTGTTTTATAAAATATTAAAACATCTTTATCATATCTTATAAAGTAAAGTTATGAAATAATTACGTAGAATTTATTTGTAAAATATTAGAACATGTTTATCATATGTTATAAAATGAAATTATGAAATAGTTATACGCAAATTTATTTATAAAAATATTTGAATGTATTTATTATATGGATTAGAAATGCTCCACAAGCCAAACAGAATTCATGAGTATGAATATACCCTTATATTTGACTAAATTAGAAATTCTTTAATTACTAAATGATAAATGCTCCATAAGCCAAACAGAGTTTATGTATATGAATATAATTTTATATTTGACTAAATTATAAAAGTTCCACAAGCCAAACAAAGTTTATGTGTATGAAGATACTTTTATATTTGACTAGATTAGAAGTGCTTCAATTACTAAATGATAAATGCTCCACAAGCCAAAGAGAGTTTATGTGTATGAATATATCTCTATATTTGACTAAATTAGAAATGCTTTAATTACTAAATGATAAATGCTCCACAAGACAAACAGAATTTATGTATATGAATATACTTTTATATTTGACTAAATTATAAATGCTGCAATTACTAAATGATAAATGCTCCACAAGCCAAATAGAGTTTACGTGTATGAATATACTCTTATATTTGACTAAATTATAAATGCTGCAATTACTAAATGATAAATGCTCCACAAGCCAAACAGAGTTTATGTGTATGAATATACTTTTATATTTGACTGAATTATAAATTCTTCAGTTACCAAATGATAAATGCTCCACAAATCAAGAATTGCTAAGTTTAAATGTTTACCAATCAATAATGATTCATAAAATAATGAAATGCTGTATAAACCATAAATGCTTGACTGTTTCCAAGCTTCTTCTCATAAATGAATTCAAAATGAACTATTATTAAATTAGAATGTTTCCAAGCTTCTTTTCATAAATGAATTCAAAATGAACTATTGTTGAATTAGAATATTTCCAAGCTTCTCCTCATAAATGAATTCAAAATGAACTATTGTTGAATAAGAATATTCCCAAGCTTCTTCTCATAAATGAATTCAAAATGAACTATTGTTGAATTAGAATATTTCCAGGCTTCTTCTCATAAAGGAATTCAAAATTGAACTATTGTTGAGATTAGACTGTTTCCAAACGTCTTCTCATAAATGAACTTGTAAATGAACTATTGATAAAAAAAGAACTGCTTCTAACTCTTTCATAAGTAAAAATGAAGATGAGTTATCATGTGAATAGAAATGAACTTTGTTAGAAATTGCAAATTAATTGTTATTTAATAATTTATTTTTTGTTACTAAAAATTAAATTGGTTATCCAGTTGTCCAATTATGTTTTGTTTTATTGCATCACTCATCAGTTATAGCACTTGTTCATGAGAATCTCATGCTTTCTGAGCTACGTCTGGCATAACTAGATCTAGGCAAGTCAGGTTGTAGTGAGACGGAACTCTAATGAGCGCTCTTGGGAAACCAAACATAGAAATATTTAGATGTTTCCAGTCTCTATCGTACTACATCCTCTGATGAGCTAGGAAATATTGTTGTAGGAGGTATTAACATCTGCATTAGGAATGTCAATTGATAGCTCCTTCCTACAACATGGTCATCAGAAAATTGTTACAGCTGACGTAATAAAACGGTTGTATGCGGGTCCGGTTACAATATATATATATATATATATCAAAACTACCCCAAATCCAAAATTAAACCAGACCTGCATAAAAATAATATTAAAACACAACTTAAGGTTTCACTGCTACAAGCAGACTTGTCAAGTGTAAAAAACTACAAAAACTATACAATATATATAATATTAAAAACTACCCACAAATCCATTCACTTCCCATCCACCCTTAATATTAAAAGAACTCTTAAATAAGTTAATTGCTTCAGAATAATACATTTTCAATAATAAAGACTCTTTAATTCTTCTTTTGATTTCATTTCTCTCAAAGAAGACAACCTTAGCTTCATCAAAATCAATAGTGTGGCCTGTATCCTTTTCATGGACCTACAACACAGTACTAAGATATCTATTGTAACTCTACTTTCATGAACTTTTATTCTTTCATTTAAACTCAAACTACTCTGACCTATGTAAACCTTCTTACAAAATAAACAAGGGATAAAATATACTACACCAGAAATAGTCTTTCTATCAAAAACTTCTTTTGTATTATTTAATAAATTATTCAATGTAACACCCCTTTTCCAAGCAATTTTCTTATTTACAAACAATATACTATTTCTACACACAATTTTATAAGAAGACAATTTAAATGGCAAAGAAATAAAATCATAATTTTCTTTAACCTTTACATTCTTACAAATATTACTATTAAATAAAATACTTTTAACAAATTTATCAGAGTATCCAACACTCAAGTAATCTTTATAAAATTGATATTTCTGAGACAAAGCTACCCCACTAGAATTATTTAATTTAATATTCCTATGACAATAATTCCTTAAAGCAGCTACTTTATGAGATACAGACTGATAGCTATCAGGTTTAATTATGAATCATAATTCTTTACTTTAAACTAAATGATTGCACAATAAACAATTTCTACATTCCCAATCACCAAAAGATCTAAAAATTTTAACTTACCAACATCTAACCCCCCCCTACTTCTAACACAAATTTTATAGAAGGATCAAAACAATTAAACTTTTTTACAAATTCCTTCAATTTATCATTCTCAACTACAAATAAACAATCATCAACATATCTGACAAATAATTTTACATATAAACAATTCTTTTTAATAATAATTTCCTCTTCCATATAACTAATATAAACTGAACATACTAAAGGAGAAATAATATAACCTATTATCCACCCTTCCTTAATCTTATAAAAATTACCTTTATAAGTAAAATACATAGAATCTTCCAATAACAAAAGCAAATCTTTAATTACCTTAATTTTATTTTTTGATAAAGAACTTTTGTTAATCAAAACAGACAAAAGAACATCAATACTGCTTAACCTATTAACAGACTGGTACATATTTTCAATATCTAAACTTCCAAATAGCCAATTACTTTCCATTTTAAAATTATTAATCTTATCAAAAGCCACACTATTGATTTTGATGAAGCTAAGGTTGTCTTCTTTGAGAGAAATGAAATCAAAAGAAGAATTAAAGAGGCTTTATTATTGAAAATTTATTATTCTGAAGTAATTAACTTATTTAAGAGTTCTTTTAATATTTAGGGTGGATGGGAAATAAATGGATTTGTGGGTAGTTTTTAATATTATATATATATTGTGTAGTTTTTGTAGTTCTTTAGACTTCAGAAGTCTGCTTGTAACAGTGAAACCTTAGGTTGTGTTTTAATATTATTTTTATGCTGGTCTGATTTAATTTTTGATTTGGGGTAGTTTTGATATTATATATATATATTCTAACCTTGCTCTCGTGCATCTTCACTTCCAGATAATATATGATATGAAATAAAATGGTTCTAGCTCAGTTAATAATTAATAACTAAAATATTCAGCATTAAAATTAAAATATTTCACTAGCTCAAATTTAAAATACGAATACGGTTCAGTTTATAAAAATAAATTAAATAAATATTTAATATTTTCATGAGACTTGAAGTGAAAATACAGGTGACAAGATAGATTACATTGAGCCAATATCCCATAGGATACTACCTCAATGGCATAAGAACACTATCCCCCCTTATTACTATTTCAAATAACAAACTCATAGTATTCTTATGACTTTAATAACTTCTACTCACTAAGATTAAACTAATAATTAAATCTTAATATTCTATTTGTAATAATCTAGCTCAAATAAAATAATCTCAGGTTCATAAAGTTTATTCTAAGTTAATAAAAATACGGTAGTAATGTACTACACTTAAACTAATAATAATAAATAACAGTAATAATATTCTTCATTGTTTAACTAATTCTGGATATCTTTTCTTTTTGTTATATTTTTATTACCATAATAAAATAATAAAATAATTTTATATAATCTTTTACCTTCATGTAATAATATAATAAATACATGGTAGCATATGATAATTTGATAAACAAAATGTGTGTGGCAACTGATAGCATATAATTTAATATAATATTGTGATAAATGATTTATGACCAATAAAACAATGTAAAATTATAATTATTTAATTAAATAAATACCAATAAAATATTTAAAATTCTTAAAATAATTCTCTATTTATCTTTTGTGCAAAATTATATATTTGTTTCAATTATTATGCATATATCATGATTTCATGCAGCGATGTGGAGAAATAAATAACTCGGACACAAAATTTTTGAAATAACAAAATTTAACAAAGTTTATTACTAACAACAAATAAATAAACAATTTATTTACACTATTTACAGTGGATATCCTTAACTTTTTTTACTTTACAGTTTGATCTACCAGGTTATAAAAAAAATAATTTATATTTCAATTATATCTTTATTTAGATTTAGGACAAAATTTTTAAAAAAAATGTTACTATTTGGTTTCTCATCATGGTTAACTTATTACAAATATATTTACCTACTTTATTAGCAACAGCAATTTATCCTTAATATTATTAAACTATCTTATTTTAAAAAATTCATACTTAGAAAACATTCTATAGAAAACAAAATTTTATAATGAGTATGGATTTCTCAAAATATTAAAAAAATTTCATCTTGCAAAGTCAAAGATGTTACACAAAATATTATCCCAAAATTCAGTACTAGAGTTTAGTATTTATCACACAATGTTTACTAATCATAATATATTCTTCTTTAAGCCTTACTTTAGTATGATATATAAATGTAATCATCAATATATTTCTGTTAATCAATAAACAAAAAATATACTATGCATATTGTTTACATAATTTACTTTGTACTATTGTATTTTAAAAATATGCAATACTTATTTTTTTCTTAAAAAAATAATACTAAAGCATTTAAAATTATTATCACTTTAAAGAAAATATCTTTGTTTAGATACTTTATTTTAAAAAAAGTTTATATTTCATTTCTGAAATAAAATTCAAAATATAATCTATGATTCTTTTCTTTCCTTAAGATACTTTGAATCTCCAATTTTAAGTTATAACGTCCTATTCCTTCTAAGCAAATAAACCAATCTTATATAAAACAATAGCATATCCTAAGTTCTAAATTATTTATCATTTCTCTTAAACATATCTTACTGAATGATGCAGTTACATGAAATAAAGATAGCGAAAACAGATGCATAGGATTAAGGAAGAAAGCTAGAGTATTACTCTTAACATATCTCAAAATCATGACACAGTGCAAAGAGGTATGACATTTACCTGCCTAATATCCTCTAGTACAGGGACAATGTTAAAGCTATTTCTTCAGCTTTATTAGAACATCAAATATTTAAAGAAATATAAACACTCTCCAAATAAAATGTGTATCAGTCATAGGGCTTTGTTAACTATGCTGATATTCACATAAAGACTAAATATTATTTCCATTCCTTATAACATCCTATTTCTTAAAACATCATCTTGGTTTCCTGTTCACTAAGTACTTCCAAGCCACTATCTCACATTATTTCTCAAGATTTTCCACATCTTACATCGATAAATAACTATTTGCATTTACAAAACAATAAATAAAATTCATTAATAGTTAAACAATCTAGCTGTTCCACAAGAAAAGTCTGCTTACTTCATTAGTCTATATGTCTAATCATATACAATCTACTTAGACAATATTTGAATATCCAATAACATGAAAATTTTAAAAGAATCACATAATTATTTGTTATGTTGGATTATATCACTAATAAAAAAAAATTGTATGCATATTTTCAAATCAATCCTATCTCATAATGTTTTTTAAAATGTTGTATGAAATGTGGTACATATAAGAAAAAAAACTTTTACGCTTCATTCTTCCAATTTATGGATGATCTAAAAAAAATATACATTATAAATTATTAATAGTTATTATTATTACCAATAACCATTATCTAGTCACCGTGTTCAGTAGGCTTTTCTTTATCCACTTGAGCATTGCAGATATAAAAAAAATTCACACCCATACACTTTATATTAAAATATTTTTAGCTAAATTATTAGATTGTTATATTATAAAAATTTTAATATTAATACATTAATGTTTTTATGTTTTTCCTAATCTTATAAAAAAAATTAGATTTAAACTAGGTTAACAAAATAAAAAGAATCAAAACTATAATTACATATTTTCTTGACGATAGTTCCTGATAAGTCCAAAATGTTTATTATTTTCTCTAGAGTTTTTAAAAATGTTCTCCTCCAAGCGCGTTAAAGTTTAAAATAAAAATAATTATTAATCCATTTAGTAAAATTTATAGAAAATAATCCTTGGCTTTAGTATTTAGGATGATAATTATTAAATCATAATATTAATTAATCCTGTGAAGCTTCTTAATCTTCTCTACCAATATTCTCTGCATATCCGATGCATCAATCCATCTAATTTAACTTTAGAAATATTCGATAAACTTTTAAGTACTATTTGTATTTCCATGGATCCATATTTTATTCAACTATGTGTTCACTTTTTTATATATGTTTCCTTCTTGATACATTTAAACTTTTGTTTGGTATTTTTTATAAATCGCTTTTAAAAATAAAAAAAAACTTCAAGTACTTTTAAACAAATCTTTTCTAAATACATTTTAAATAATTCTAAGACCGGATATTTTAATATCAAAAACGCTTCTGTAACATATTCTCCTGGGTTCTTTCTTTAATTCTTGAAAATATTTTTTAAAAATGTTACCTTCAGAAAAGATACAACATTTTACTCCTTTTGATATAATATTATATAAAATGATTCATGAAATATAATTGACTTATTACCATTTAAAAAATAAATATTGGATAAGCTTATAAATAATGTTTCAATACATTTTTTAGACTCTGTATAATGTCCGAGCTGTGGTTTTTTATGTACCAGAACAGTATTTCGGTGAAATATTAATAAAGCTGTATCAATAAATATTCCAAACATTTTTACAGTATTACAATTTCTATCCATTTTATTCCACAGTATATCCATTTTTTATTGTGAAGTTTAGGTTAAATTTTTTAGATAAAATACGACTGGTAAGTACTTTAAAAATTAGAAAATCATTTCCACAAAGTTTCTAAATTATTATATTTTAACACCCTCTTTTGCAAAAATACTTTGAAAAATTATCAATTAGTTTTTTGCAAATAAAACGATAAGAAAGTACTAAAAAAAAATTGACTAAAATAAAAAAAAAAAAATACTATCTCTTTGAGAGCTGCTAATATACCTTTCTTTGGATTCAATACATTATTGATCTCCCCTTATACCCCCGTGCAATTCATATTTATAGTCTGTGATAATACCTCATTTGATTGGTTGATTCTTACTTTAACTTGAGAACAAATTTACATATTTTCAGTTTATAGCAGAATTATATTTGAAAACAGAAAATTATGACATAATGAACTTAAAATATTATTTAAAATATTACTTTCGAATAAATTATTATTTTATTTAAACTATTTAAACATTTAAAAGAACTTTTAAAACAATTTTAATAACCTATTCCATTTATCTATTTTTATTTAAACAAAATATTTAATTTTTATTATATCTGTATTCGTCTTTATTACATTACTTAAAACATTACATACGATAGTTAACTTAATATTTATTATTATTTGCTTTTATGATTGGCAATAATTCTATCCAATTCTATAATATAACTTTTAAAATATTTTAAACTTGGTTAGTAATTCAAACAAGTGTGTGTGTGAACGTATGTAATATACAAGTCACATGATCAATAACTTTGACAGACGATTTTCAATCTATTTCCCTGCCTAGATTTATAAAATTGATACACTTATTATATTATATAAAATAATTATAAAAAATTTGGAAGAATAATTTTAAAAATATAGAACTAGTTATAATTTTCACCATCATAAAGTTTATTTTTAAAATATACTATATTAATTTTGACTATTTAAATATGATTACAAATTTAAATATAGCATTTATTAACTTATCAGTTTTAAACTATTAAAATCGAATTTATTAAATATACTTTTAATTTTTATAGCTGTGTTATTTAATATGGCCAGCTTTTACAACCATATGAAACAATATTTTAAACTTTACTTAACTACTTTTTAAATAATTCGCTATAATTTTATATACCACGTATTTTCTTTAGCTTTAAATTGTACTTTAAAAATATAATTGACAAACTATAATTAATGTATTAAAAGAACATATTCTAAAATTTAAAATTTTTAGTAACTGACTGTTATGAACTATTACTGACCTATAGAAAAGGGCACAATATATATATATATATAAAATATACTAACCATTATACAATTACAAATATCCAGTAACGCCCTCTGTTTATAGATCTTTAAACAGAGGGCGTTACTGGATATTTGTAATTGTATAATGGTTTGTATATTTTCTATAATTATTTCAGTTAGTGTTAACAGTAACTTTCTTTTCATGTATATATATATATATATATTGTTTAGGATTGTCTAAAATATTGATTTTAATTTCAATCATATCTCAAATTAGCGAGGGTAGCAAAAATAAATTTTGTATATGCCTCCAAGCAATTCTGGGTTGTATAACAATCCTTAATTACTTCAAATAATGAAAAATTCCAAGAAAAGCTAAAGAATGTATTGCAAATAAGAAAAGATACCAGGAATGATGGCACCACAAAACAATGGAAATGTTAAATAAAGAAGTAAAAAGTAATTTGAAAAAGGAAAAATTATTCAAAGAAAAAGAACTTGATCGGTGATCTGATAAAAAAAATTTTCTGAGAAAGGGCAAAGCAATTAAAAATTAATTAATTAAATAAAAAAAGACAGTTAGTCAGTTAGATTGTATCCATTGAGAAAAGAGAATCATAGAGATATATTAATAAAAATGTTTAAAATGATGGGATAAGTGCCAATACTTGAAGGGTTCTACCACCTGCAGCCTATGCAAACTGACTCTACACCGCCTGCCTGAGAAGAACATGGGAACCTCATTAATAATCCATATTGCTTAACATAGGATTAAATAGGAGTGAATCATGCATCCAAAATATGAATGAATTCGTTTTGAAAATTATATATCATAGAGAACATCTATTGTGACTCATCCATCACCTACGTAAATCTTAATTCCGGACTTTGTAGAAAGAAACTATATTGTGCTCTCATAAGGCAAACTTTGTTTGCTACAAGCTCATGGAACTCAACCCGATACATTATGTGATTCATTATATTCTGATGTTACACCCTGGGGTTCATCAGGTAATGTGAACAATATTTATATATATATATATATATATATATATATAACTCAGAATTGCTTATGGCTACCCTTGTAATGACTCTATTAAATTAGTTTGTAGCATGAAACCATTGTGTATATCTGTATACTAAATTTTTTTATATATAAATTAATATTTGTTCTAGATTAAATATTTTATTACTTCATTTATGGTTTGAGAAATTTAGTATATATTTAACTGGGAATGATATGAGTTGATTTTATATAGATTATGTTTAAATATTAATAATAAAATTTTATAAATATTTACCTTGGCGTTAAAGTTACCTATTATTTATCATTTACATTCCCTTATTATTTTACTGGCCAAATAAATGCAAATTATTCCAATATGTCCAAAGTGAGCCAACACATTTATGATTTCATTATATGTTACATACAAACCCACTTTTTTTTGGTTATTATCTCTGTTCATCTGATATGTTTTCCTCCCAACCCTGGGAATGAGCTAGCTTGGGTCAAGCACCTCGTTAGTTAAGAAAACAAAATTCTCACCGTAATAGGGAGTTTGGTGCTTGAGGCCAGTGATCAAGTGATGCTCATAAATATATTATTTCCATAAATATTTTTTATTTAGATCTTACTCAAGAGATAAGGGCTACTGGAAAACTTTCATTTCATTTGTCTTAAATCCTATTCACGCAATATTTAGAAATTGCATCATATAAATAATACTTATATAAATAATTCGTATTAGAATTTTCCTTTGGTAGATAGTATTTACATGTTATCTACAGGTGTTATTGTGACTAGAGAGCCATAGTCATTCCATCTAGTCTATGATATGGCTCATGTGTCCATTTCTTAAGATCTATTATATTTTGTTTAAGTCATCAAACGTCGGGTGTGTCAGTTAGAAGGGGTGGCCAGTTAATATATATATATATATATATATATATATATATATATATATATATATATATATAGCAGTATATATATATATATATATATATATACTGCTAATTTCAACAATTGATATTGATCAAAGGCAAAGACCAGTAGAAAATATCACCCAAATCCATCATAAAATGGTACATCTATCTCTACAAATTCAATATCCCTATCATGTTTTCTGGAAAGAAAGACAAAATCAGAGATCCAAACAAAATGGTAAAAAATGGTGAAAGTCTTATTAGTAGGCACATGAACCCTGCCATCTGAATACTTCTGTAGCAGTGGATGTTCAGGTAGTGGAATAATGCTTCTTAAGGAGAATTTCTCACAGAACAGTGCTGGTTTTCATGGAATTTATTAAAGATAATGTTGAAGAAGAAACTACAATTTAATCAGAGTGCTGGACATCACAAACAATGGGCAAATTGCAAGCTTCCAGGTGGGGACATTTTCATAACAACCATAGCCATAATTTAGTTAACTCAAAAACCACTGTCCCTAAACAGAATGTAGACTTACTTTGGGGTTTGGCCACATGGCATAATAAAAAATTAGAAACTGTATGTCAGTATCTCAATTTATATTTGGTTCAATTTATGTGGACCCATTACACAAGCAAAAGGACACTTTTTTCGTATTGGAAAAAAATTCACTTCACCCCATGATTGCCACTCTTTTCATTCTAATAAATGTACTCATCATTATAAGTTTGATATGTGTTTTTTTCTTTAAAAAAATTACATCAGCATTTTGGTGGAAGATATCAATTAAGTTTGTCTGAAGATCACACAGCAGAATTAATCCTAAAGTATCTTTTGTTTATACTGCCTGTTACTTTTTCTTGATTTATTATTATTTATGGCTTCTTTATTCTATTTCTCTTATCTACATTCCATGTAAACCATTTGTTTTCTGTACCCAAAACTTTTTTTCATATCACTTCAAAGCATTATCTTTGGCATTAGTAAAGAAGAAAATCTTAGTCACATATCTAATAGCAATTCTGTTTAGGATATTGTAATTAATGCATTGGGTTTCAGTTGAGGGTTTATCTTGTTCATTTTTAAAGAATATTATATATCATAAAATGTTTTTTTTTTCTTTACATTGTAGCATATTGCGGAAAGTATGGAGAAGTTTGAATCTTAGATTGAAACTCAAGCTAACAATAACTGTGCTGAAACATCAGCTGGTCTCCTGAGGAATTAACCATTTAAATAAATAGTATGTAAAAGTTGATATTGACTTTTACCATTACATAAAAGTAAATTTTGCACATCTAACTATAGAGATTGTAAAAATATGAATTGTTCTGAATAGCTAATTTTAAATTTATATCTTTTTGAACATTATTCATATTCTCTAAAGAGTCAAACTTTAAGCCAATGGCCATGACAGTATAATATGCTATCAACTGTAATGCAGCTGGCTTATTTCTTTGTGTATTTTTCATACTAACGATGTCTTAAGGAATGGATTTGGAAATTTTTAAACAAATCATACCTTTCTAATTAAGTTTATAAGTGGCATAACACATCTGCAGTTTATGACCATTGCTAAAAAGCTCACTATTTTAATATTTAGTACCCCAACTCTTTACGCCTACCTAGATAAAACTGGAATGAATTCTCGACTATACTAGATTGATACCCATTGATTAGCACTATTGGGTGACTAAATTAAAATAGATCACGTCCACCTCCTAGAAAAAAATAGAATAGATGTGGATGCCAAATAATATCCATAGCCATTGAATGAGTACATCATAAGATCTTTATAACTAAAGTTGAATGTTTAATAAGTAAATACCTTTTTGTATTAACGAAATCATAATGATAAATCATAAAAATTTTATTTCAATGCACAGACAATGTTAAACTTCTTTTGAATTGTTACAATTTGTAAAGTTTTGTTGAATGATATTTGCACTATAGTATATATATATATATATATAGTTGATTTCATATTTTGATGAAAATTTTGCTATTGTTTTGGTTTGCAATAAAACTGACTGCATTTTACAAAATCAACTTTAAGATACATGGCATATTATAATCAATATTTTATTGAATTTTAACAGCTTTTCATTATTTTAAATTTATATATATATAAAGACGGTCGTTACTAATGTATCACAATTTCAATAACTAGATTTGCTCAATAAAACATGACGAATGTTGGGTAATGTTTTAATATATTTTATTGATTTCTTTATCCTGCAACTGAAGTTTACACATCTTTCGGAACGATTGAAATAATAAATTTATTTTTAACTCGATTGTATTTCTATTGATAGCTGCATCTTCTTGTTTTAAATAAAAATATTTTCCGATTACAAAGTGTAGTTGAGAATAAATTTTACTTTATTATCAGCAACATATTTATGTATCAGATTGTATTTTTTTAAAATAATAATAATAATTCAATGTCACACACGCACAGAAAAAAAAAAAACTATTTGCTCAAAACATTCTATAATGTGACAAAAATAAAAACTGAAAAAAAAACAACATGATTTTTAATGAAAAAGTGTGCCATTGAATAAAATTTACGATCAAAAATAATCTCCGCAAACAAGAGAGAATAAAACCAAAAATAATAATCTAGAAGTCATAAAATTAAAAAAAAAAGACCTTAAAAATAAATATCTATATATGCTGATAAACATAAGATTAGAAATATAAAATATTCGCATCTGAGCTTCACTGTATAACTATTATAAGGAATAAAAACGGGTCATTTTATAAATTGGATATTAGATAATTTTTAAATACAAGTATGAAGTAATTAATATTTTTATTAAATGGGATTTGAACCAAGACTTTCAAGTTCCCTTCAGTCATCCTCTCTATCTAATGTAACTGATAAATATGACCACATAGATGTGAAAAAGGCAAATGATCTCCAATTTATGTATTTTCTGCTGAACCATGACTTATCAGTTGGTGCAGATTTTATATATATATAATATATACCAATCATTATATGTGATGTAATGTATTTGGCTTCTCCTTAAACGAAGTCAAGAATATCTCAACAACTATGCCCTAATAAACCTGTTAGCCACTTTATTTTCCATTTCCCACTCTAAGTCTTCCCATATTCTGCCCCATCCCATTTCCACAACATAATCTTTGTCAACTCTATGGCCTTTAAATCTAAATCCCCTTTATCTTTTCGCAAACCCAGCATAAAAACTACTAACTCACTTTCTGTATTGTCACTTTGTTCATACCTATTCTCCCATAACTTCATTATCTGTACCCTTTCTGCTTTCAAGCATTTACATTCAATCAACAGATGCCTAATATTTTCTATACCTTCCTTACACAATTTGCATACTAAATCACCCATAGTTTTCCATTTACATGTATACTCTCTTGTTGCTAAAGATCCCGTTCGAGCCTTAAACAATAAACTACTTTCCTTACTATTATCATAAATTAACTCGCTTCCAATATTCCGTTTACTTCTATATATATTTAAACTCTTCTTACCCTCCATGCTACTTCTCCATCTCTCCAACTCCCTATTTTTTATTAATGCTTCTATTCTTTTATCCCATTCCTTACACTATAACACTCAACAATTCTCCTAACACAATCATCCCACCTTTTATACAAGTATACTGATATAAATTCTTTATCCAAATCTTTTGCATACCGCATTACCTTTCTCATCCATCTTGTTACCTCCCTTTACTCATAACCCAATTAAACACTATTTTGGCTATTCTTTTACTATCCATAAACTGCAACCTACCAAACATTTTCATTTTACTTTTTGCATCTCTCATATAGAAACTTGACCATCCCATTTCTCCTTGTATTGCCTCCTTTGTTGTCCACATCTCTGCATCTAATGCATGTATTCCTACTTCCCTTTGTACTACTAAATAATCTAAAATCCTTTTACTAACACATAATGCATCATTACCATATGTTAACCCTGCTACTGCAACTCCCTTCCATACAATTCTAGCTACATCATATTTATTATATGAAAATACTGTTAGTTTCTTTACCAAACCTTTTATTTTCTTTGCTTCATTTACCAATTTTTTCTCCCATTCAACCAAGCAATTTTCCTGATTACATAAGATGATTCCCAAATACCTATATCTATCCACCACACTTAACTTTATATCCCCCAATAAAAAAACTACATCTTCTCTTTCCCCAGTATTAACCATCATTATATTTGATTTTTCTTCACTAAATTTAATCCCCATCTCTTTACCCACCCTTGCACATGTCCTCAACATAATATCCATATCTTCTCTTCTTTCTGCACATAA
Organism: Epiperipatus broadwayi; assembly: GCA_028023455.1. Classification (NCBI taxonomy): domain Eukaryota; kingdom Metazoa; phylum Onychophora; class Udeonychophora; order Euonychophora; family Peripatidae; genus Epiperipatus; species Epiperipatus broadwayi. Next base: position 3,704,383 of record JAQFVV010012474.1, on the reverse strand, counting down.
AAAGATATCATCTGCAAAAAAAAAAGACTCTACAAAGTATATACTCCTTTGCCACCTATTAATGGTATCTCTATCCCTCTTCCTAGTCTTTCTATTGCTTTTTCCATTTCACTCAAAAACAACAAAAACAACATCAGTGACATAGGGCATCCTTGCCTTAATCCCACTCCATTTTTAACTTTAACTGATTCTATATCCCCTAATTGGTAAGTATAATAATTATTTTCATATAATTTCTTAATAATATTTACTAAAGCTTCATCCATTCCCAAATTGGCTAATCTTACCCATAATCTATTTCTATTTACTCTATCATATGCTTTCTCTATATCTATAAAACTCATATATAACGATCTACCTGAATTCCTATTCATCTCCATAAGTTGTGTAACTACAAACAAACTATCTCCTATACGCCTATCTGACTTAAAACCTCCTTGCATTTCCCAATTACAAATATCCAGTAACGCCCTCTGTTTAAAATTATATAATTACAAATATCCAGTAACGCCCTCTGTTTAAAATTATATATCTCAATAATAGCAAACCGTAAAATGATACATATCATTTTACGGTTTGCTATTATTGAGATATAGAATTTTAAACAGAGGGCGTTACTGGATATTTGTAATTGTATAATGGTTGGTATATTTTCTATAATTATTTCAGTTAGTGTTAACAGTAACTTTCTTTTCATATATATATATATATGTGTGTGTGTGTGACATGATGATCTAGACGAACTAAGGAGCGCGGTTTCGGCATGAAATGCATATATTAGCGATCATTTATATTTTACAAATATATGTGATCATATGTCTCAGTTATATTAGGCGATATGACTGAAGGAATCTTGAAAGTCTGGGTTCAAATCCCGTTTAATTACATAGCTTTTACATCATGTTTTCTTTTATATTTAGGGATAGTGCTTTTTATCACCAAATAAAAACAAAAGAAAAAGAAAATTGTTAATTTGAAAGTATATTAAGTTAGAAATTACATTATCATTTCCGCCTTTTAATAACATTTTGCCTTTCGAGATTTTATTTTTTTAATATTTTATAGCTTACTAATCATAGACTAGTTAAAGATTCAAATTTGCAAATCGTGTTTGATTATGATTAAGATGATAGTTATCACTTGTTTTGTTGAAAAAATAATCTTATTTCTAAATAAAAGTTGTTTCCACTTTAAGGATATAAATGCAAGTGTATCATTTTGAAACATTTATAGTTCAAAAACATCAAAATTTTTAGTTTGCACAATATATAAAACATATTTTTCAGGTTCAATCGTGTTTTTCAGTAGGAATAAACTTGCAAAATATGTCTTCTATATGTGCAACCTGTGAAAATCTTCGTATCAATATTATAATCTCTATGAGGAGGAAATATTCAAACAGCTTGTAGTATTTGAAATAACGTGGCTTAAGAAATGTAGGTTATTTAGTAATTTACCCTTTATAATAGTATTTACAAATTACAATGTTATACAGACTTGTAAAATTATATTCCATTAAAAAAATACAATATTAGTAAAATTCTAAGAAGAACAAGCAAAATTATTTTAAATTCTTTTATTAAAAAAACTGAAAAAACTGAACAAATTGACAAAGCATTGCTAGATTAATGTTTATTTCTTAGTAATAAAGTAGATCCTTTACTGTGGACTGGTTTTAATTGTATTGCCAATTTTAAATCCATTAAAGATTTAGAAATTTGTAACAGCAAAGCAAAAAAAAAAATTACAAATGCTAATTGAAACACAATCTCCAATCATTAGTATCCAAATCAAAAAAAAAAAAAAAATGTTTGTAATTTATCTAAGAAAGGCTCTCTGCAGATAAAGTTTCATTCTTAATTTTAGATTAACACCTTTCCAGATATCTTTTGGAAAACATTTTTGTAATGTTGAAACAGCTCTTAATAAAATAGATTCTTCAACAATTGATTTGGATATCGCCCATATTTGCAATATTTTTAAAAAAATCGGATAAATTAATTGTTATACTTCCAGCTGATAAGGGCAATGCTACAGTTATTATGGATTGTAACATGCACCATAATAAAATTTTAGATTTACTTAATGACAAAATTCATAAACCATCAAAAAGAGATGATACTACTTATTTGGAAAAAACAACGAAAGCCATTATTAATAAATCACCTATTGAAAAAAAAGATAAAAAATAAAATAATACCTCAAGAAAAATCATGTGTTTGTTCAAAATTTTAGGGACTCCCAAAATTTCACAAACCAGATATCCCACTTTGATCAATAGTAAGTGCAATAGGATCTCCAAATCATATTCTAGCTAGACATTTACCGATTTTCTTAAACATACAATTCAATCTATTAAATTTTGTATTAAATTTTTTTTCACTTTATTTTCTGTTTAAAAGTTTTAAAAATTAACAATAATGATATTGTGGTTACTTTTTATGAAGTGTCTTTGTTTACAAACATTCCAATTGATGAAGCTTTAAATGTAATTTCCCAACTCTGCAATTTGCCAAACCATTTTTTGATTTAATTAAACATTACCTCTTAAACACATATTTTGTGTACAATGAACAACATTACAGACAAGTTTTTTGAACCTATATGGTCTCATCTATCTCAGGAGTAGTAGCTGATTTATTCATCGAAAATATAAAAACTTGTGCTTTAGAATCATCAACTTTAAAAGCTCTCATTTAGCTCAGATATATAGATGACACTTTTGTCATATGGTAGCTTGGAAAAAATAAATTAGATGTTTTTTTTTTCACATTTAAATAATATGCAACCTCATATTAAATTTACATTGGAGACATAGTCTGATGGAAAACTTTTTTTCTTGATGTTCTAGTCACCAGGACACCAAATAGTTTATCATTTTCGATTTACAGAAACAATACACACATGGACAGTAATTTATATTTACATTCTTATCATCACACAACTTATATAATTTTCTGTATCCAAAATTCTTGTAAATAGAGCAATTAATCTTTGAGGTGAATCACATCTAAAAGAATAAATAAATTATATTAATAGTGTTTTATTAGCAAATAGTTATAATTATGCATTTTATTAGAAAAGTCTTATTTCAAGCCCAAAATGGACAAATAGAAAACAAAAAGATGGCAAATTAGCTACAAGTATTTGTGTTCCATATGTAAATAGAATTACAGACAGTATTAGATGTATATTAAAATGCTATAATATAAAGCATTTTCTACTCATTAAAAGCTCCTCAATATAATAACCAAGCCTAAGAGTTCAATTCCCCTTGAATCTCATGGAGTTTATTAAATCCCATGTAAAAATTGTAAAGCTTCTTACATAGGTATGAGTAATCATCACACAAGTACATGCTAATGCAGTTAAACAACACTAATGATCATAATGACTCTCACTCCATACTATTGACTCAGAAAATAAAATTGATTTGTCTAGTACCAGAATCATATCCAGATGTGATAATCTCAACCAGGGTCAAATAAAAGAATCCACAAAGATACAGAAAAGGCCATATTGTATCAGTAAGCAAGATGATACATTCAAACTTCTTTCTATTTGGAAAGATTTTTTTAAAAAAAACCTTGTTAATTTAACATTCTTACTATTGGTAGAACTTTAATGATTTTTTTAAAATCGGTGATTGTAGCACTCCTACAAACATCATTCTGTCTTTTATCTCCCAGTGGATAACTTGTGTCATCAAGTTTAAACATTGGTATATTGATATTTAAATGTTACCTACAAAATGTTTTTTATATAAGCAACCCATGAAAATTTTTCTATATATATCGAATAATATATATATATATATGGAAAGAGACATGCTGTTTCACGCATATGTTTAGAAGATTCCCCCCACCCTCTCAAATTAAAATGAAATAGGTTAACATCAAGTCAGACTAATAATATTTTAAGTTAGACTAGTAATATTATTAAAAAAGATTAATAATATTTTAAGGAAAACTAAATATTTTAATGAAAAGGAAGAAAAAATGAAATTTGACTGCAATTAAAAATGATAATTTGATCAAATTAAAAGGAAATCAAACATGTTTATAGTGCAATTAAAAAAAGAAAAAAGGATATTTTTTATTTTTATTTTTATTAAATAAAATCAGACTGAAGAAATTTTCTAAGGCAGAATAATTGTAGTATAAATTATAGGTGTCAAGTCACTATGTCATAGGCAAGAAAAATTAAGATTTGAAAACACATGCAAGGCAGATAATTAAAAATCGGCCCCAATTAAAAGTCTGTTCCCACAAATGATCCAATGATCTAGGGGATTAATAACATAGACAAGAATAAAAAGCACTGGCATCAATGGGAGATAACAGACATGTAAGGTGAATCCATTTGTTAGAGTGAAAAAATATAAATAGTCTGGATGAATTGGTAGAATATTACTCTTAATTCATTCAGAGATACAAGACGGATGAATCAACAGAAAATTTAGCTACATGACTACTAGAAAATTGACTTAATAAAACTATCAAACAGCCTAATGAAAAATCATCCTAATGTGACAGTTGGTTATACCTGTTTTATCTCTTTTCATCTGCAAAACATGTGAACTCCAAACCTTGCCTAGATGTTTTAACTGTTCAGCTTCAAGATAGACCTCAAGTTATTTAGTAATGCAGTAATAAATAAAGACATCAATTTAGAGACAAGCAATTAAAATGATTCAATTACAATAAAATATGAATTAAAATTATAACTATTAATTTTTATAAACCAAAAGAAAGAAAATTTTTTTTATCACTCTTAATAAAAGTTTTCACTATCAATTATTCACTTCAGTCAAAAATTGACAACAGTTTTTATTATCTTTAAAATGAAAACAAGAAATGAAAATTATTGCTTAATTACAAACACTCACCCATACACACAATATATATATATATATATATATATATATATATATATATATATATATATATATATATATATATATATATATATATATCATTAGTTAAACACCAATTATTTCATAAAATTTAAAAGATGTTTCAATAATAGAAATACATCTAATAGTTATTTCAAATAAATCAGCTAAATGGAAATGTCAATTACAAAAATCAAAGATATGGTAAAAATAGTAAAATGCTATGTTAATTATAAATGCTATGTGCATGTTATATATATATATATATATATATATATATATATATATATATATATATATATATATATATATATATATATATATATATATATATATATATATATATATATATATAAAGTAATGAAGCATATGTGTATAAATATACATCAACACTTGATTGGATTATAAATGCTCCACAAATCTATAATTGTTGATATTACCTGCTTACCTACCTGTAATAATTCTTAAAATATAATAAAATGAAATATTCCACAAACCTGGAATAATAATTCCAATACTTATATTAACTGTAAATCTACTCAAAATATTTTTATAGACCTGAGATAAATGATTACAAACATTTATGTATTAATATAATATGTATACCTACCTAAAATGCTTTTACAAACCTGGAATAATAATTTCAATACTGATATTATATGTACATCAATCTGAAATGCTTTCACATACCTGGAATAATAAATTAAATACAAATATTATCTGTACATCTACTTGACATGCTTTTATAGACTTGAAATCAATAGTCCCAAACCATTTATGTTTAAATTGTGTATGTGTACCTGCTTAAAATGCTTCTAGAGTCCTGGAATAAATGGTTAAAACATTTGTATATTAATTGTATATGTATATCTACCCAAAATGCTTCTATCAACATCAGAATATAATTATGAACAGTTATGTATTTTCTGAATCCCTACCTGAAATGTTTCTATCAGCATCAATTATCAGTACTTATATATCAGTTGTATATGTATATCTACCTGAACTATTTCTAGACTTCTTCTCATTATATGAATTAAAAGATGAGTTTTCACTTTGATATGAATAATGAACTCTATTAGAAGAACAATTGTTGTTAAATAAAATTGCTCTTACTTAAATTTAATGTAATTGTTCAATTCTATTTTGCATCACTAGTCATTCAACACATCTTGCTCACAAAAGTCTCATACCTTCTGAGCTATGGTCAGCATAACCATATGATAGTAAGTAATGTTGTAGTGAGATGGAAATCTAGTGGTGCTATTTGGAAAACCAAACACATAAATTACTAAGTGCTTCCAGTCTCTATAGTGCTACATCCTCTGATGAGTAGGAAATATTGTTGTAGGTGGGGTGATATCTGCATTTAGTGAATGCCAATCAATAGTTCCTTTCTGCAATATTCTCATCAGAAAATAAAATGAATGAAGAGTGGGGTTGGGCTATGTTTTCAGTTACATTTTTGCCCTAATCATGAGTTTTAATCTAGCTAGCCTACTCATAGGCATAAAAAGTTAGAAGAAATGAAAAAGGTACTAGAAAATTACAATTCTGTGAGTGTGATTGGTGCACATGATGCAATAATGTGAAATGGACAAAAAAGGGGGAAATAATGAAAAAAGAAGAGCACACAAATTAATGGCATAATTGGTGAAATAGGCATAACAATGACTTGGAGCCAAATCAACGAGTGGATGGCTAACCCTCCCACAATTCCATAATCTTAATGTTTTCTGTCTGACTGTTAATTAAGTCATGTTTCTTTATTTTACTTTTATTGTTATTTTTTTCAATTTGCAATATTTTTACATGATTAAAATTTTAGTCAGAACCATAAATACATTACTTATTATGGTCATAAAAAACAGATACTGAAATATTATTTTCTACTTTACAATATTGTTTTGATTTCTGAACCTGTTTTAATAACAGCAAGTGCTCTTTAGTTCTTTTTTCCAACGTACATCTTGATTCACCTATACATCCACTACAACACCTACATATCCATTTATAAATGACACAATTTTTATTTATAAATGAAGCTGTGTCTTTAGAATTGTTTATTAATTTTGTTTACGGTAGAAGATGTGTAAAATGCAATATTGCATATACCTTTATAAATATTATTTATAAAATTTACTTGATCATTCAAAATATATGATATTGATATTCATATTTTTTTATTAGCAAGAGGATGAATATTATTATTGCAAATTTTATTCTTGTATTTTTATTAAAATATATAATAACATTATATATATATATATGATAAACAAAAATGCAAGTCTTTCACTGACGATAGCAAATAGCTTGAAATCATGATCTGAAAGTGGAATTATAGTTAGAGATAGTGAATACTAACTACTCTGATGTTTATGTAAACAAAACATATGCTTGATCGGCGTTTTTGGTAGATCACCATCTGGGACTATATATATATATATATATATATATATATATATATATATATATATATATATATATATATATATATATATATGATTATAATTGTTGCCAACAATTAACAATTCATTGGAATATATTACAAGCTTTTTGTCTTTATATTTTTTATATTTCTTTTATTTTTTTATATTTTTGCCAATATTCATCTTTTAAGTTTTCCATGTCCTCATATTTTTGCAATGTAAAATTACATAATGATGGAAATCATTTGATACTTATGATAGGTTTAGTGGTTCTTTTATGACACATATTTCTTAATATACTGATAACTTATTAGCAAGATGTTTAAGTTTAGAGAAACTGTTGTTGCTTCAACTTTTCAATTTATTGAAAATAATAAGATTATAGTTGCTAAAATTGAAATTATTGCATCAGTGAATGTGACTAAAATGCATAGTTATATTGATAAACTGCATACTAAAAGATTAAACAAGTTGTAATAAATAAAGGTGTTTTGTAGTATACTATAAAATCCATTATTAGTTCTTTCATATTTATGCAAGATAATGTTGTAGCTTCTTTTGAAGATAAATATTACAAGTTATCTCATGTTTGGTCCATGAGTCTGTTTAAAGTTGCACAAATTTGTAACTTTGCTTTGTACATATGAGAAAGATTTTCAATAATAACAATTTTATAGATATTACAATTTACAAGACATGTGGATGATGTTTTTGTTGGGAACATGAAGATATATATTGTGCCAGGCATTATCAAATGGCCTTACACAAAGACTGCTGTAATGTAAAATTGTATATATTAAGCACAACAAATATATAAATGTGCTTTATTAATAATGGAAGTTGGGTCTGATCATTAGAATACCCACATACACAAATGTAAAATATTGTACACAAATATACATATAAAAAACTGATGTATTTTTTGTATTTTATTTTTATTGTTTTGTATATTTTCAATATATATCATTTTATGTATTTGCTTTTCTTTGCTTTTCTCTGAAAAATTCAAATAGAGAAAAGCAATTGTTCCATCATACTTATATTTTTTTTTTCATTTTTTTAATTACTTTTCTAAAAATTGTTATCTTATTCTGAAATCAAAAAAATGTTAATTGCTTTGGCAAAAATCTGACCAAAAGCAAAATGTTTGAAAATCAATGCTATAATTAAATTGTTGTCTTTTTTTTTTTTTGTATATATAATAAAAATTCTTTTAAATTGATTTTGTAATCAAGTGGTCTGGGTATTCAAGATGGAAGTCATTATATTAAACCCAAAAATGTAGAATTTAATTGGAAAAAATATAAAGGAATGTTTATAATCTAAGTGATAAGCTAAATTAAAAGGATTGGCTGATTCATACTTCTCAAAGGGAATACCTGAATTGGTTGTGTGTGAGTGGGTTTTGATAAGTTTTGGTCAGTGCTGTGGGAGTCATTCTTTCTTTTGCAGTCATTCTGGCCAAGTCATTCACTACTTTGGCTCCAGAATTTTCCAATCATCCAGCTACTTAGAGATTAATTTATGGACTAGACTAGTAGTGATATTCTTAATAACAAATCCATTACACAGTTCTTTTAAAAACTCTGGTCTTTTTGTGGATTTGAGTAAACATTCAAGACAGCAGGTGAAAATTGAATAATTATCCTAATTATTATAATATAAAAAACAAAAAAAAATAAGAAGATATGAAGCAATCTACTACAGGATCCAGTAAAATGACGATGGGTTAGACAACCAGCTGGTGCATTGCTCTTTCTCTGTTCCAATCACCAAGATGTGATCACGCCAGTTCCAGCCAGCCATGATGATGACAAAAGCACCTTGCCTATGCCCAAATGAGATGAAATTCTTACCACACAGCTAGTTAAATTAAAGCCTGCTCAAATCCAGTTCGGAGAAAATAAAGACGCCTACATAAGTTTCTTTTAAAAATATTTTATTATTGAATTAATTCATTCTAATCTTTCCAATAATTAGAAATATATATATATTATTATTATTATGATTATTCATTTTAAAAAAAAGAGTGTTGTCTCTCACATATGTATACTGAATTTATGGTTATTATGGGCATAAATGATTAAGCTTTTACTTAAATTTTTTGAGTCAGTTTTCTACTTCAAATTCTAATATTTTCAACAAAGGTTGCCATTAGATTCTTTTTTGTTGCTATTTGTTTTTATTCTTGTGGTTATTCCTGAAACTGCCATACATAAATACACGTGTATATATGCGGACATATGCTTTAAATATTAGGTAAATATGATACCTCATGTTGAGTATCTAAAAATGTATTTATCTGAATATCCTTTTAAGTTATTTTTTTGTCATTGCTATACCTTATGATGAGTGCAAGAAAGGGTTTATTTATGGTATATTCCCTGTAAGCAAGTCCACTAATAACTTTATATTTAGAATAGTAGTAAATGTATAATTGTGCTGCACGTATGTACATGTATAAGAATTTATCTATCGCAAAAAGGAAATAGATACAGTATCTTATGTTGAGTGCAATATAGTATCTGAGCTAATGCAACCTTATTGACGTGTTGAAAAATATGAAATTAATGAAATATTTCATAGTGCAAATATATGTATGCATAGTTTTTTTTAGTATGATTGTATTTGCGTTCAAAAAAAAGAGGTTTTAAAGTCCTCAGTAAAAGTGTTTGCTTGTATGACCGAAAATCTCTTATCTGAAAAATATATACATCAAATCACACAAAGAATAACTTATTTCTACTGGGTAAAAAAAGCTCAGACCACTTCCATTCTTTATGAAATACTGTATTGTATATAGCTTTAGAGGTTTATCTATTTTTGTATTCATTTAAATTGTATGTATATATTTATCTATTTAAAAGCATCAAATATATATACGAGTTGTGATAATGATTCATTTATTTATTTTTATATCATTTTAAGTATGACAGTGATGGGTATTTGGGATTAAATAAATATTTAATCATAATATTAACATTGTTTCGTTTTCGTATTATTATTTATTTGATAAAATGTATTCTTTCCTTATCAACCACGTACCTATAATAACCATTTAACTTACCCATTGAAGACCCTAGATGTAGAGCACTGAGCTAGACACACAGGATATCACTATACTGGGTTATTAAATCTTATTCTTATGCTCCACTGAACATATGGAATTGCACATCCTTCTAGGAAGGGGGGGGTCATTTTTTGATTCTTTTTTAGAAGTGGCGCACAAAATGCTATTTTGTAAGTAGACTTTTCAAAAGTGTGTATTTATCATAAAGTTCTAAATAATCGGGCATTCTAATAAGATATCAACTAAAGTATGTTTTTAACTGGCAGAGTCCTGTCAATTCACTCTTTCTATCAGTTTAGCTGGATGTACCAATATATATGAGTACAGACAATCGGCTAAATAGGTATCCATTTCTTTTCCTGTTAAATCTTGAGCACTTCATGCTCAGTGCAAGATTTGGATTAGAAATCCGTAGGGGAATATGGTCAGGTACAATATATATATATATGGATTATTAATTTATAAATGATATTTAAATCATTACAAAAAAGAGGATATATATATATTGTAAATAAAAAGTACTATTTGTGCATAAGATGGCAAATCTTATATTTATTTCGTAATTGGAAATAATGTCATTATTAAAGTTATAAATCACAAACTAATAATAAAAAAATAAAAAATAGTATATTGAAGTTGCATATAATAATAAATAAATTTACTACAATTAATGTCAATTTTTTTTAAAAAAGTACTAATTTAAAGGAGCAGACTTAGTGATAAAAAATAAATATCTTTTTTTTTTTATGTTTCATATTCTAAAACTAATTTTTTAAACATGTATATTGTAACTGAACGAGCTTTACCTGATATAAAAATAGGTTAACAAGGTCATCACCATGAATAACAGAGTATATCTTTGATCTCTAAATCTATATAAACACATACACATTGATTTTATTCCTAGAAGACGATATATTAAAAATTAACTAAATATATACCTAATTTACTTCATCCATGCTATGTTTCATTTCCGTTATCCCAAGATTCAAATTCATGGCGATTCTGCATTCTCATTTTGTCAAAGCTATATTAGTATCAAAGAAAATGCAGAGAGATACAAATATAGGTAAGTGTTTATTGGTAGGTATGAATATGACCTTATGTGTTATTGCGCAAAAATATTTATAAATATGTGAAAAAAATATGACCAATTGAATGCTGACTATATGAAAACATAGTAAGAATTTTAATTTAACATCTGAATCTATTTAATAACCATATTTACAGCAATTAATATTTTTAACAAGGAAAATGTATAATAAAATTATCAAACAAATAAGTAGACATTTATAGCCATTCTTTACTTATAATTGATGTCAACTATTATTCCAAACCCTTATCTCCACAGAGAATATCCATTGGATGTTCCTATTAACATAAATAAAATTTATACTATTTTTATGATTACCAACAATCATTTTTACATTTTACATTTTTATTTGGAACTCATATGTCATTTTATTTAAATTAACTTTGTATAATAGATTCCCATTTGTCTTCATAGTAATACAGGATTCCCCTATTATGTTTGTTATTTATGATATAGACAAGGAATATCATTTATGGTAGTTATTCAAATATACTGAAAACATTTAACACAACTATTAGTATAAACAAACAAAAAATATATATGTGGTGCAAGTGTATAAATGTTTGGACTAAATACATCTTAGGTAAAATCATACCTTCCCCCTTTGATCATGATTGGATTAGTAAGTAAAATCAAGTGCTCATTGTAAACTATATTTTATTTTGCTTACACTGAAGGCAACAATATGTTTTCATTAATTACATACTAACACTTATATTCCCACTTTTTGTCTTCATATTGAAGTAAACAAAAAGAAAACATAGCAAATATACAAATTATTTAAGTTAATGACATCAACCTAACTTTAATTTTGATAAGAAAAATTGTCTAAGCAAATCATTCTAGTTATTGTTGTTAATCCATTTCAGGTGTAGATGGTAAATTGTAAGTGGTCTAGAACATAAATTAGGTCACTTATCTTTTAGAGCCTTAGAATTACTGCTTTGAAGTGGGAAGTTATTGGATCCATTCATTAATAATCGACTTGATGTTTCATAGTGCAGGTGTAAAGTGCTAAGTCAATTTCATCCCAGTTCTGACAGTTAAAGCTATATGAGTGATGTTGCTTTTGCACTTATCAATGCACATTTAACTGTATAATTATTTATATATTTCTTTAATGAATTATTTTGAGTGACATACTATCAATATTTGTTGTCTTATTGTATATCCTCAAATCTAAATATTGTGATCTGTAATTTAGAATTATAGACATTTTGAAAATTCAAATGATCTGAATTTACTTGCACAGATTTCAATTTTAAATTCCTTAGATGGCTAACTTTAATTCTATATGCTTGTTCTCACTTTCTTGGATATTCAGATATTGATTTTTAATAGTATTTCAACTCAAAATTGTCTGATGTTTCTCTTCAAATTCTAAATATGAATTTTGTACCTAATTTTTTGTAGGATATTTAGCAGATAAGATATTTTATCTCTCTTTGAAAAAGAAGCTCATTGTTCAAGATAGCAACCTTGGGATTATCCTTTATGTATATTGTTAACATTATTTTTAATGAATATTGATATATTTAATATGTTAATACAAATAAAATTTTTATTTAATACTTCTTTACTTTAATATTAATTTTCATTTCTTGATCATGTTTATTTTATTTACATGGATTGTTACATTGTATTGAAGTTATAACAGATATATCAAGAGAATAATTGCTAAAGATTAATTATCATGTATGTCATAATTTAAATAAGATATGACTTCACAGTATAATTAGGATGGGGTTTAAAATGTGTGTTGCAATTAATGGTTTCTCAATTTTAGTGTTATAATATTTATTTATCTAGTGATTAATGAATAGCATATTATTATGTATCTTGGATTTGTATTAGACCACACAGTGTGTAATTGGTATGTGAGGGATGTAAGGGGTACCCATAACCATATATTTTACTTAATGTTAAATGATTGATACAAAATTAATAAAATGTTATACCTTTCAAACAAATAATAAATATTGTATTTCAAATTTCATGTAAGTGAAATACTTTCTACATCAGTGGATTTGTGTGAAGTCTTAACTGTTGCGTTAATGTAAAGAAAACACTGATTTTTGCTTCTTTGATGACTTTCAAATTTACTTTTAATTTTCACCTGGAAAATAACATGAATATTCGTGAGTAAGGAAACCATAAAAATAACAATTATAAAGTCAATTTTGATTAGTAGAAAAAAAGATATCATTAATTATCAAACAGTGTGCAAATATTACATTTCTTATTCTTTGGATATAGCATAATAATAGTTTACTTCCATTACATTTACATTTTAAATAGTCTTTAGTTAAAGAATATTAAGATATTAATTGAAATTAGTTCTGTGTTTTATTAGAATTATTTATAAAATATACTATCTTCGTCTTACTTTATTATATTTATTACAATTATACACATGCACACACACACACACACACTTAATAAGATGATGACAATCATTGTCATTATTATTACATATATCTATTATATATTTTAATTCTAAATATAAAGAAGATTGATATTAAGGTAAAGATGATAAGTTATGCAATGATTTGCAGTCAATTCCTGGATGTCTCTATTATTATATTCATTTACTATTATATCATATTAATTAAGCATAAAATGTAAAATCAAAATGAGTATCGATGTACTCAGCTATCTTAATTCTATTTTGACTTTAATTAAATTTTTAATCACTATATGAATATCATGAAATAATATTGGGATGAATAATCAATAAATTTAAGATTCATTTGATTTACAGAAGAGATTTATCATAATACTACTATGCAATTCATAAATTCAACGTGTAATTTAAAATCTCTTGTTACTTTTCATAGATAGTTATTCTTTTAAATTTGTAGTGCTAATTGTTGTTTCAATTGCTTATTTGGTTTTGAAAAAATAAGTGTGTGTGTGTGTGGGGGGGTGTCAATCAATTGTAAGTTTTCAAGGTTGATTTTTATTTCTCATAATAGTGCCTCATAACAATTTACAAATTAATTTATGTATAATTTCAAACAACCTCCTTCTTACTTATAGTTGACATATTTTGTTTTCATCTATTATTGTTATTATTGTCTGTAAAATTTAAAAAAAATATATTGTTTGGTTTTCAAAAAAATGACGATTGGGGGAGGGGGATACAATTGTCAATGGAATTCAATATAAATGACAATTAAAATAATCCAATTTAAAATAAACTGGCTGGCATCGAAACAACAACCAATTAAAAAATAAAAATGATTTTTTTTTTAATTTTATTTGGGAATTTATTTGGATCCCCACTGCCTTCATAAAAATTTAAAAATGTATTGACAGTACAATTGGATATAATAATTTGGTATGAGCTGACCTGAGGTTAAATGAAGAATATAAAGAGGTGTATTTAAAAATAAAATAATAATAAAACCATTTAAATAAACAATTCCAAGTAAAATGTTTACATTTCTCTTTCAAATAAAAACATTTTAACAATGTCAATAAAGATATAAGTTTATTTTTATATTAATTTTTAAAAAATAAAAAAATATATTGTAACACAAGAAAAAAAAGTTCATATTTATCGTTTATTTACTTTTAAACTATTTATGAACATATGATTTAGGTATATAACGTGCACTGAATCTTAAATTTGCCAATTATTCATCCCAGTATTATTGTATAATACAGTCACAATATTTTTAAACAGCATTTAAATATAATACGGAATGTGGAAATCCAAGTACATCAATACAGTAAAAGGGGTTTAGAGTGTTTGTGATTTTATTTAAAATGAGTTGCATATCATACCACTTTAATTTATCTTAATTTTATTTAAAAAATAAATAAGAAAATCTATCTGATTGTATACACCTTAAGAATAAGACAGTAAACAATGGTAAAATATATAATCCCCAAAGTAAGTCATAATAAATTTTATTTATATTATATGTGTGTGTACTGATAGAAATGAATATGTTTGAATATGTAATTTCTACAAACAAATAAATAATAATAACATTTAATTAAAAGTTGTTTAATTAGAAACTTAATATTTTGATTTACAAATGATAGTAAATTTTGATTTTTATCTATAATGTTAATTAAACCAATGAGTATCCAAGTTTGTATTACTAGGAATAGATAATTAGTACCACAGAGTGCTACTTCGATTGGAGTGGCATGGATGAATAGTATAAGATAAAAAATATATTGGCTGCAAAATCTTCAAAGGCAAAAAAAAAGATTTATTATTGAAATACATAATTAATGTAATGATAATAAATATTAACGCTTATCCACTGTTATTGAATAATTTTTTTAATGTAATTATCCAAACACCCATCTCTATATAAATCCAGAAAAAATAAAATGTAATGAATGATTTATTTCAACTAGAAATCTATGCTATATTTAATTTTTCAGTTGATTCTGTAGCTAACATCCTCTTAAGCAATCAGTAGTGCCTATTATAAGGAATTTGAATGTTAAATGCATTCAAAATACCTCTGCAACTTTAATAAGAATTATGATGATAAATCTGTGTAAATGAATAATGTAAATTTTTAAAGATATCAAAGAATAATAACTTTTTCAGTGTATTACTTTTTTTTTATTTTTGTTAATATTTGATATTATTATATTCTTTCAATTTATTCCAGATGTATCTGGTGCTTTTGGAGTTTAGCAAAAACAACCTTCATCAGACTACTGGCTGATAAACTGCAAGTAAAGATCTGTTTATACCGACTTCTATAAACATACTCTATGTAATGTATAGCCTAAAACCAAAAACATTGTTGTACCTTACAGATCTATGTAAATATACATTTTATCATTCAATCAGTGATATTTAAATAAATAAACTGCATGCTTAATTATAATATTTAAATGTAAGATCTACAATTTTACCCTAGTATAGGTGGTGTATTAACTTTATGTTACTATGGAATTTAAAATGTATTTTTGTCAATATTATAGGGAATGTAGTGAAAGTTTTTTAACTTTTAAAGAATGAAATCTTATCATAGCTTATAATATCAGTACCAATTCCTAATTGACAGTCTGTGTTTTCTTAGGTGTATATTTATATCTACATTTTTTTGTGTTTATGCCTTGCATAAAGTAGTCATGAAATCATTGTAGTAAAACTTTTATTATTATAACCATTATATTTGCTATTCTTCTTATTTTATTACATAATTTTATTACTAAAATAATAAAAATAATTATAACTTTATTATTTCTGTTATGTGTCTGATTTCGTCAATTAGCTTATCAATTATTAAAATGCTTTAACATTCACTTCACCACCTCCAATCGTTTTGTCTTTATATTAATTCATTCACTGAAGTTTATTGCTGCTGTAATGTTAATGATGAGGTTCTTAGAATTATAAAGTTAAAGTTTGTCATTTTTAAATTGTATACATTGATAGTTCTTTAATAAGGGAAGATTATGACCAGCAGTTCAGGCCATTATCAAGAGATTTTAAACTAAAACATTAATGGATCAAGATAGTAAGATTGATTGTCAAAAAGTTAGTTGTTAAATAATGTTGATGATGAAGAAATATAAAACATATTCAAATTGATGTCATAGAAGGATTACATCCTCATTTGATAATTATCATCAAACCCAAAAATCAAAGAGGACTGATGATCTTAATTCTAATTGTCATTTTGATTTGATACCCCTGGCCTAAATCTAAAAAAAAAAATGTTATACAAACTATACATAAAATAGAAAAAAATAAAAAACCCTACTCTTAAACTTTTATTTAGGTGTGATATTATGCTCTCAATTTCAATAATGTATTTTCACACATTATTTTAAAACATTTCTAAATATTAACAGCCAAAACATAAATCAAAAGAAAATTACTATTTCATTGGCACATCTTAAAATTATGTGAATCACTTATCCATCATGAAAAAAAATGTTTATTCATAGGAATACTGAGATTTAATATTACAATCCAAGTCAGTGGCATCAAATTGTAATGCTACAAGTGGATAAAGTTTGATCTAAACAATAGGCCCTGAAAATTACACCAACTTGAAGTAGAACATAGAATCATAATGATATGATCTTGATTATTTTCCAAAGATTTTGCTGGAAGATTGTAATGGTGCTCTGAAATTAAAAGGTTCTAACTTGTTAATTCTGAATTATAATAATATGAAAATAAATAACCCAATATTTCAAACCAAAATGACACATAACTAAGAATGAAAGAGAATGAGTTAATTCTTTAAATGGTATGTAAAAGTTTCCTAATTCAAATATTTTGCAAATTCTATACTCCTACACCATCATTATAGAAAAGTGGTATTTTAATTATATAATAAATAAATATAGATTAAAAGTGTTCTTAGTTATGTCTCTATCTTTACTGCAGTTGATATGATAATAGGCTAGCCTTTGAAATGCCATTTTAAAACTAACTAAATCAAATTCATAGTAAAATAAGAAACATATTCAACTTTATAATCTTTCTCAATACCTCAACAGTCTGCTCTCACAGTTAACATTAAAAATAACTAAAGAGAACTGATTACTTGCCAAATATAAAATAAAAACAAAGGGAATATTTTAGTGAATTTAATTTATGTCAACAAATAACTAAATATAAATAATAATAGTAATAATAACAAGTCAGATGTCACATGACTTATAAATAAATAAATTATTAATCTTATATAATATAACTGCTGATTAATGTTTCTACAAGTAATCATTAGTGTTTAAATATTCTCAGGGTGAAAATAATTTAATTAACAAACTCAAATATTGCACAGTGATTCAAGTGTACTAATAAGTAATTAAAAACAAAAAATTACAAACCACTTTAAGTACATATAAGGCTTTAACCTTAATACTATCCACCTTGAGTGCTTAACTTTAGCATGAGAGGGACCTCTACAAATCTTAAGACAAGGTTACAACTTTATAAAGATTAAAGTGGCCATCTTATCTTCAACCTACTTTTTAATTATATAGGAAAATCTAAAGCATTTTGATTTGAGAGATACTCTTATCTTTATAACCTCATAATTTTGTGTTAAGATTTATAGAGGTCTCTCTCATAGTAAAATAAGCACTCAATGCACATAGTGTTAAAGTTAAAACCTTATATGTATTTATGTGCTGACTATGCACTTAATAAAAATTAATATTTACAAAGTCACTTAATATAAAATAAGTGTTATATATTTATTTATGATTTGTATTCTATTTTAAAAAAAATGGTGATTACAATAAATAATCAAAGCATATTATTTATTTTTTATTTTATAGATTTTTCACTTGATTTTTATGACATTCATGTTTATAACACTTTGTAACAATATGTTTACAAGCTACATTTGTATCTGAATAAAAATATTCTACTATTTAAGAATAAATAGGATGCAATATAAATAATGTAACAAAACATATCAATACAGTCCTTATACTCTGCTAAAGCATAATATATAGTTCTTAAATTACACTCACTTCTGGATTTTTAAGTGCCAAATGAAGACTTATTACCTGATCCCTATTATGCTACACGTGATCCTCAATGCTGGAAAAAAAAAACAATTACTATATTTCTCTATATTGGTCTCTTCTTCAGAATCTATGGAGAGATTTGTCACTAAATTATAATAACTCAAACAAAAATATCCATATAATAAACTATCATAAATGATAAAGAGCTTTTTTTCATATGTATATAAATACTCACATATAATAGATAAAATATTAATATAATAAACTACCTCTCAAAATGCATGTTGATTGTAGCTACAAGTTATATATATATATATATATATATATATATATATATGTATATATATATATAGCAGTAATATATATATATATATATTTACTGCTAGTTCTTAATAAGACACTGAAATATATATATATATTTCAGTAATGATAATAACATCGATATTATTATGTATATATAAAGTGTCTTATTAAGAACTAACAGTTAAAAAATTTTGTAAAGCATACTATCAATGAACTGTGTATAATCTTCATGTATATTAGATATATGCATTAAAACAAAACAAAAAATACTTGATGGATTGTTTTGTAATGATATCCCCCCCAAAAAAAATAATGAATGTGCGCATATTAATATTTTTGTAAAAAAAAAATAATTATTATTTTCGTTAATCTTTTTTTTATTACTATTACTTTTTTCTTAAAATCAACAGAATTTGTGAGACTTTAAGTTTATTCCTACTTGACTCAGATTAACATGGCAGCTTATCTTAGTTGATTAACACTCAAATTTGATATATAATGATAGTTGACATTTCTAATAGCTTCTTTTCTGCTTGGTAAGCTAAGATAAACTAACAGATGTAGCAAACTTATTTGAGATATTTTTATCATTAGAAGTCTCATTTTAATCTTTAGGACAGATAAAGTGATTCATTTTTAACATAATTTATGTCTCCTTTAACATGTATGCTTGCTTTAATTTTTTTTTCCTCTTTTAGATGATAATTAGTTATGGAGATATAGAGCAAAGAGAAATCAAATTCCTCAGCTTGTAAGATTTTCTTAGCCAATTGTTGTTTGATATTATATATTTCACATAAAGTTCATTACCTAAAATTTAGACAGAAGTAAGGAAAAAAAAATCAATGATAACAAATTATATTATTCCTTTTCAGTTAAAATGATTGTCTATAATGATCAAAAATGCAAGAACAATCTCATCTTCCTTTGTTGTTTCAGTAATCACTATGGCAGCCTAGCTTATACTTTCAAAGTACAATAAAGATCTAAAACCTATTGTAACTGTAATTATCAATTTTTATAAAACTTTATTTTTCAAGTATTTTACAATTGTTTACAGATAAATAAATAAATGTCTATGTCATATAAAGATTTAAAACATATCTAAACAGTCCAGGACACATGAAATATATAAATATATAGCTGCACATCAGAAATTTTTTTTAACAAACAAATTATATTTTTATACAATTTTATATATTACAAATACCAGCATTTAGTAAAATGATTTTCATATAGTTTGTTTATCTCTGTATATCATTATTATTGCCAAATGTACAATCATGATAAATGTATACTACAAAAGTGATAGGAAACAAGAAAATAATAACAACTATAAAAGAATATATAGCACAAAATCAAATGGATACTAATTGAAGACAAAAAAAGTTGCAACATTTTCTACCACAATAACACAAAACATCATAAAATATATATAATAAATAATCAATTTTAGAAAGAAAAATATATACATCACATTAATATAAATATCCATCTTCCTTTATTAATAAAAAATCAAACATTATGCATAATTAAAAATAAATATATATGCCTTCTTTTATTCTTACATTCCCTTCTATCAGTATCTAAAGAGACATTTTTAACACATGTTTACTGTTATCATAATTAACTGCACATATTTATTTATATAAGATATGTACATGTATTTATATGAACGAAGATGAACAGAAAATGTGGCTGATGACAGATAGACATATCAGCAATAGACTTATTCACTGTTAAAGCCTTCTGTTTACTCTTCATCAAGGTTTTTTGATTGAAATTTACTTGCATATATATATATATATATAACATAAATAAAGAATAAAAAAAAAAAGAAATAAACTTTACCAAAAACACTAATATTCGATTACATCAAATATTCTATACAAGCTAATTCGCCTTAAAATACAAATCTAAAAATTGTTCTCTTTATTTATTTCTCATAACATTTCTAAAAATAAGTCTAAAGAAATACGATGTTTTCTTATAGGCATTACTTTCTTACTTTTTGTCATTGACTTTTATAATGAATATTACTTTTCTTTCCTTGTGGGGAAATTATTATTGACTTCTATTTATGTCTAAAATTACAAGTAAATTCAAAGAAACACAAATATGATTTTCACTACTTGTTATCTGATTTTGAAAGGAAAAATATAAATATATAAAAAGTCATGTATCACAGTAACATTTTATAATATTGACTAAATTTTTAAATGTTTGTGTTATAAATAATATTTACAGTTTATTTTTTATTACATAATTTTATTATATATATATATGGAAAACTGGACCTTCTTTAATTATATGTATAAATATTGAAGTGGTAAATCTGTAGTACATATTTAACTTCACTGCCTGATGACATTACATACCTTTAAAGTAGGGTTTGAACCTGTTTATATGTTTATTTGGTCATCTAGGAATGTTAAGACACACATATCACTTCCACCCTGTTTATTCAAAATGGTTATGCATAACCAGTTGAATTATTATTTTAGCTTAAGTATATTTTATTTCCAAGCTTGTAAATTCCCTTCACTTAGATAATTGTGTATGTGCGTATATGTATTACAGATATAAAAATAAATACAATTAATGTAGAGCTAAAGCAAATGCCAGAAAATTCTAAAAAGTATTATTACAATTTAAAAATGTCATTCTCATTTCAAGTCAAACCAAAAATCATATTTTAAAGTTATTTGCAATTTTAAAAATACGCTTAAATAATGCTTTCTGGAACGTATTGATTACATTTTCCAATATTGCTAAATTTCAAGTATAGGAGGAGCAGAAGTTATAGAACGCACAGAAGGAGTTCAAATCACTCTTCTCTCTGGTATTTGTGTAGAGAGTGGAAATAAAATGGACTGTGAGTAAAAGGAATTTGCCTCCCTGATTTTAAATCGCCTTTGTTCTGCCTCCCTGCCATGCCATTGCTACTTGAGAACTGTTATGTTTAATTGTAAAGAATATTGGAAGATGCCTACCATTATTTTATTAATATTGTACCTTGCTAAACTACGTATACATTATTATAAGTGGCCACCATAACTTCTAAAAGTAATCCGTTTTGCCGAAGAATGAACTCTTAATTCTCGTCACTTCATTTCTTTCCTAAATCTTAATTGTAATCAGAATGTAATCTTTATTTATTTTATAACTGATTATAAACTTAATTATCATTAAATTTATGATTTTCTCTCTTAAGTTTTTAAATTTGTTTTTTGAAACGCTAAGCACAGAATTATGTACTGTAAATTTATTATTAGTTTTTTTTTAAGTTTCACACTCTAATTATTTTATTTCATGCGGCTAAACTTATTTTAAATATATATATATATTATTAAATTAGTTTTAGTGTGCTAATGTTTTAATCTAGCGAACTTATATTATTTCAATCATCATTCCGATATTTTGAAATATTTAAATAGTTTAAACGTAAAATTTCTTATTGAATGCTGCTCGCTCGGTTAAATATTTTGAAATTATGGTTAATGGCGGATTGTTTAAAAATCATATCACTATTGATATTTAAATGCAATTTATGTTCTTTTAATAAATTTGATTATTAATATACTTTAATAACTATTTATTACTTATACACAATTAAGAGTTAAATTAATTAATATATTGTTGTTTAGGAATGCTCGGGCTTGTTAAATAGGAAAAATTATATTTTCCCTTTTTTATATTTGACATCCTAAATTTATTAAAGTTATACGTACGATGCTGAGTGGGTTATCATTTTATCATGGCGTTATGCATGATATTATTGCTTTATTTAAGCTTAAATTATTTCATTAGTCATTTAAGACTTAAGCCATATTCACGTTCCTTACTTACGATAGCATTTTAAAGTACTTATATTTTGCTTTTTCATATTTATCATCCGGACTCCAGATTTTCTTCATGTAACTCATCTAGGAATGAGATTTGGTAGAACCGATCTCAGGATAAACATTAGAGTATTAAGGCTTTGCATGTGACACATTGGAGGGCATGCCATGGAATCCTTACCACTCATATTTTCTAATATCGCCTTGTGATAAATACAAGCGGAATCATATATGTGATAAAGCCTTCCAGTCCAAAGACGGACATCTTCTCCATTTTAAATGCTGTCATTATAGTTAGCACTGTGAGTTCTTTTATATGTAGTTCTCATTTTATCTACAAGACGTGGCGCAGTCTTAGTTTATAAACCACTCATTTTTATCATTAGTCGAATATTTTAGGATTGTCACGGTAAAGCCAATTTAGGCTAACCCATTCCTCATTTGTACAGGCCCAAATATGCTCATAAATGATAAATTATTAACTATCATATCAAGAGTAAACCTCTCTTTAGAGATGAATTTGTAAAGTAATGATCACCGCATTGGTAACATTAATTTATTATTATACTATAACTCATTATCATACTAAATCAGTTGCTTATATGCAAAGTAATAACCGCATTAAATCTGTGCTATGTTTTCTAATGTAAATTAAATTGTTTATATTTATTAAATTATTATGTTTTAATAATTACTCATGTGTTGTGTCTTACTGACTCTCACTCATTGAATTCCATTAAATATTTATAATAATGTTAGTAATATTTAGAAGTTATAACTAATTGCTTTAAGTGGACATTTATCTCTGGGTTGTTCTGTCTTTGCTCATTCTGGATGGATACTATATAAATTTCATGTTTCTTTTGCAATGCTAGCTGTGTGCAATTCATTTAAAATTTATAAATTGTCCCTTCACATAAGGTATTTGATTGAGCCAAGTTTTAACATTATTTATTTATGTTAATTACTCTGTAGATCTCATGTTTCTCTGCTGTGTCTCTGGGACCAGAATGAATAAAATTTCATGTTATCATCAGAAGTGTTGTTAATAATGTTATAATTTTAGAGAAGAGCAAATAGGGCAGAATTCATGATTGCTCCTGACCTGTGTATCTCGGGCATGAGTTGATTTAGGGTACTTTTGCTTAGATTCTAAACTTTGTTAAATGAACATACAATTCTGACCGGTACAATATATATAATTAAAACATCAAAAAGCAAAAATATATAACACTAAATAAGGTTTCTATAATAAATGAAATACACCCCCACTAGTCAGCCGATAATAAGAATATATATATATATATATATATATATATATATATATATATATATATATATATATATATATATATATATATATATATATATATATATATATATATATATATATATATATATGTATATATAATAAATTCAGTTTGATATCTGTATTTCTTCCACGTACATGTAATATCTAAATCAATATATATATATATATCAAAATGCAGTAAAATTTACACAATTTATATTATTTTTAGAAATACTTTCGACTATACATTTTGTAGTCTTTATCAACTATATAATATTGAGTAATCAAAATGAGACAACCTTAAACAATACCCATAGTTCAATTCATATTTCCCACAAATCTGTTATCTTAACATTTGATGGCTAGTGATTCATTAACATTTAATGATTTCTTGAAATCAACATAGCCTTTTTTATTTTATGTTTATTATTACAACGTTCAATTTAAATAGTTTTCATATTTTTATAATCAAATTTAAATCCATATTGACAATATTTATTACATACAAATATAACAGATGATGAAGGTTTATTTACATCTATTCCAGATTATTTTTCTTTTGGAATTCTATTATATAAAAGTATATGTTCTTTAATTCTCTTCTCAAATGTACACTTAGATTCACTAATGTATGGTAAGCCACATCCACATATCAATTTATATATAATAGAATTTTGATTAAATTTTGAATTTTGAAATTTAGAGTTATTAAGTAATCTATTTATATTATTTGTTGAGAAAAAAGCAATATGACACAAACCATTATAAATTCTCCTAATAAACTCGACCTGCTCATCCAATATAAATGGCATTGAAATCCATTTCATTTTGATATTATTTTTATTTTTCATTTTATTATATTGTCGATTCCTTTTAAATTTTTTAAGAATATTAGTAGTAATAGCATTTTTATAATAACCAAATTTCAACAAGTCATTAACAAATAAATGTACATTTTTATTTTATTTTATCACTAGAATATTTGCACAATGTTTCCTTTCGAAATAAGAATGATGTCAATCCAGAGAATTTATGACATATATGTACATGTAATTCATATGGAATAAAACTGCTAGTTTCAATTGGTTTAATTAACATAAAATAATCCAAACTGTAATCATTACATGTAACTTGAATATCCAATAATTTTATGGAATTGTATTTCGCTTCAGTTATAACCCACTTTATATCCTGAATCTGATTTAATTCATTAAATAAATAAATTATTAAATCTTGTTTTCCACAAATAAAAACATCATCCACATATCTATGATATACTTTAAATTCTTGATATTTCAATTGCTTTAAAATTTTACTTTTATAAGTTGATATAACAAAATTACAAATTTGAGTAACAGCAGGAAGAACCATTGACCAACCATAACTCATTTTATAATATTCATTATTAAAATTAACATAAATATTTTTGTCAATAAACTTCAATACTTCTATAATAAAATTTATAATATCAGACTTTACATTTTTTGAAACAAGAGCATTATAAACAATATTAATTGACTGTATTCAATCTATTCATCCATACATTTCATTTATATCAAAAGTACAAATTGTGTCATGTAACTCTATATTTATATTCTTAATTTTATCCACAAAATCAAACAATGATGAAACAATATATTCTCCAAAACCTAAAATATCTTGAAGTAATAATTCAATATATCTACCTGTTTGACAATAGTATGCACTACCAAAATCAACCATCAATCTCAATGGATAATTTTTTTATGTAGGTTTATATGCAAAAATATCATTGAACAAATAGCCAATGATGGATATAAATTATGATATGTATAACTATCAATAGCTTTATTCTTAGCTTTTATTAAAATTTCATTTATAAATTTCATGTGAGATGTATCTATATTTATTATTTCACTATTTTGAAATTTAAGCTTTTTCTTTTGATCCATAACTTTTTTGTTATATTTCACTCCTGAAATCAAACACATTTGAAGACCCTTATCCTCTTTTAAACACATTCCTATTATATTTAAAGTTTTTATTTTTAACTTCTTTAACAATAATATTACAAATATTAGAATCACACTTAATCACACAAAATGAATGTTTTACTGTAGAATTCAATTCAAGTTTACAATCTTTCCATCTGCCACCAACACATTTTGATATTAATTTGAATGTAAGACCCGTTTTTTCAAAATGTTGAACCCATAAAAGAAAGGTGTGTCTTAAATTTAAACCCATTATTTCAGCATATCTTTGCTGTATATTATATATGAATACAATATTACAATCATTTATATCCCTGGGTAAATGATGTGTTAAATCTTTTTTAATCAACAGAAAAAGGATTTAATATTAAATAACAATATTTTGGATTAATTATGTAAATGGCTTTAAATTTTTCTCAAACCACTACTTTAGACATTATTTTGCTGATGTAACCATTATTTTATTGAGAAAACTATACTTAATAACCTTTAGATTTTTTTTACAAAATAACTCAATATATCTACATGCCTTTTCTCTAATCAGTTGTTTCTTTTTCTGTAAACACCAGAGTGCCTTTCATTGATTTTGACAATTTCAATATCTTTGTTTTGATTTCAAAGTAAAAACCTTTACGTTTTAGAATCTTTTTTTTACACATTTATATTTGTGTTAGAAAACATATGCAAAAATATAAATTAATTTAGAATAATGATTCATATTTTAATAAAAAAAATATTTTACATAAAAACCAAATGAAAATAAAATCAATGATACATGGCTGAAATTAATAAATAGATGAAAAAAATATGTTTAATGCTGACGACTATAGATTATTTTTGCTAATTCTAAAAAGAAATTAATTTCTGTACAGCTTTTATTTACTTTAATAATATGGGAATAATTAGTTTGCATTACAGAAAATGTTTTTAATCAAAAGAAAAAGATTTACAGGTAACAATAAATGTCAATATTAAATTTTAATTATTTCTTTCTTAAAAATAATGTTATGCTATTTACACTAAAAATATTCTACAATGCAAATAATGGAGATACAATTTCGAATGAGTTTTACAGTCTTGGTAAATTATATACCTGAAGAAAATTATCAAAACATATTTCTTCAAATGTTGCATTGCTAATGATTTAAACAGTCTGAAAGTTATGTATTCTGACATAATAGTGAACTAGAGAATTCAAGTTTTTAAAATGAAGATATTGAAAGTGAAAGTATGTTTGAAGCAGATTTGCAATATATTAGGTGAGCTTATTATATTTATCCTATTTTGTATCTAACTAAATAAAAATGTTTTATTTTCTTTTTCAATAAAATCAATTTATTTTTTTTCCAATTTTTAGAGTTTAAAACCTTATGGGACCTTAAATTGGTGGGTATCTTATATTTGAAGGAATATGGTAGTAATTGACAGTTTTTAGTAACATGAAAAGTTAAAAGTCATCATGATTTATAGGGATATTATCACTTCATTTTTATTCTTTATTATAATAACAATCCATGGAAATACTTAATGTAACACAATATATATATATATATATATATATATATATATATATATATATATATATATATAAAGCCTTATTTCAAGAACAAAATAGGAAACAAAAATGATAAATCAGCTATTAGGATTTGTGTTCCATTTGTCAAAGAAACTAGAGACAGTACTGGATGTATATTAAAACACTATAATATAAATGCAGCATTTTCTACTCATCAAAAGATCAACAATATAATAACCAAGTCTAAAGATTCAATTCCTCTTGAATTTCATGGTGTTTATCAAATCTCATGTGAAAATTGTAAAGCCTTTTACAGAGGTATGAGTAATTATCACATCAGTGTTAGGAGAGATTAACATGCTAATGCAGTTAAACAACACTCATCATAATCAGGACTCTCACTCCATACTATAGATTCAGGTCATAAAATTGATTTTTTTAGTACCAGGATTATATCCAGATGTGATAATTTCTAACAGTGCAAAATTATAGAAGCCATTGAGATATTTAAAAGGCCAAATTGTATCAATAAGCAAGATGATACATGCAAACTTTCTCCTATTTGGAAATATTTTTTTTTTAAAAAACATTCTTAATTTAACATTTTTGCTATTGGTGGAACTTTAACATTTTTTTCAAATCAATGATTGTAGCGCCTCTACAACAATCTTCCTACTTTTTATCACCCAGTAAATGACTTGTGTGATCAAGTTGAAATGTTGGTATATCAATATTTAAAATATTTTAAAATGAACCCGCTAAATATGTCTTATATATATATATATATATATAATGAAAGCACATTTATCGGACCATGATTGGATTAATAATATTTAATAACTAGAGCAACTGTTTAATATAATAAATTATTATATAATAAAATATAGCTCTCAATTTTCCAGCAAATGATTTCATTTGTTACCAGCCTCACATGGCAAATGCATCCAAAATAACACCATGTACACACACTAACTAAGGATTTATTTCCATCAAAATAAATAGTCAAACAAGTTCTAGAAACAATTCAATGTATTATTTAAAAAAAAAGATCTAAATATTTGTTATTAATTTTATTTCCTAAACTTTTTCTAAATCTGTCTTTAAAATGGTCTGCAGAAGTTAGTCTAAACAGAATATTTTTGAAAGGCTTAATCGAACTTCATTTTTCATGCCAATTTTTAAAAAAAAATACTCTAGGACAAACATTACAGAATAGTTATTATTTTTTTTTTTTAATATTGTAATTCCGATAAAGGATTTATGCTTGTTCAGTACCCTTTAAAGTCTCAGGATAAATGGATTGATAGTAAACTACAATTAATAATTCAAATTTGTATGGAGTGAAATATGGAGATAAGTGAGCACTTAGTAAGATAGGTAGCTAATATAATTTATTAATCCCAAATATATTACATTATTATACTACTATCGAAATTTAAAACAAGAAAAACTAAATTAATATTTGGAAATATTGTTTACATATATTATAATTGAATCTCCCTTCTACTTTTCATCTATTCCATCTATCTATCTGTTTATCTATCTATCTATCTATCTATCTATCTATCTATCTATCTATCTATCTATCTATCTATCTATCTATCTATCTATCTATCTATCTATCTATCTATCTATCTATCTATCTATCTATCTATCTATCTATCTATCTATCTATCTATCTATATGTCTCTGTGTGTGTGTGTATTGAAGGAGTATGAAATTTATTCAAGTGTCTGAAATTTATAATGATTTACTGATTTGTCTTGGATTATGAAAGTACGTGTAAATATAAATTTAAGTTTGTTATTGAAAGTGTTAAGAATCTTTATGAAAAGTGAATCTATAATAAAAGGAAAAAAAATAAGGGGGGGGGTTCATAAATAAAAATAAAATGAATATAATTAATAGACTAACTGCTAACATTAAAATTCAGTCTTCACAGGAATTGCGTTAATGGTGTTTGCTTCCATTATGTTTTTTAAATTTAATGACACACGAGAAGAGTTAAATAATTAACCAAAAACATTTGTTCTGTTTAAAAGATTGTATATAAGAGTTATTTATTGGTATATTTATTTTTTTTAGTGTTATTTCATATATATTGTAATGTGAATCAAGCTTATTAAACAATTGATGATGAATTCAGTTAACAATTAAATAATAAAAAAAATAATTGGACATTACATTTTTGTCTAGGGTTATTTAAAGTCATTTAACTGGTGACTGTGTACCTGGTGCAGTGACAGAATACAATTTATTTTTAATCGACAAGAAACTTCTTGTCACAAGTAATGATCAAATTAAATATGCATAAAAACAAGTTTTCATTCACATTCTATTATATTATCTGCTTGTTATATTCATCATCTTAAACAGTTATTACTTCAATGAATAAATAATTGACTTGATTTGAATGAAAAATGAGAAACAATGCAATTATTAATAACAATAACTTTTATTGAATGTTGATAATAAGAATGATAATACAAACATGTACTCATTTACAAATTAATAGACTTGCATAGTAAACACGCTTGAAAGAAAAAAAAAATATTTAAAACTTACAATTTCTTTGAGATATCTATACAAAGTTTGGTTGAATTTATTTAAGGACTTTGTATCTGTACACAAGGAAACATAACCATTAATCACTGAATTTTAATGTTTATTGGCAATATAAGATTTTTGCTTCTTTTGGTTTCTTCCTAGGCAGTTTTCTTCTGAGCATTCCGTAATAAGTAGATTTGTAGGTTAATTTATAGAAATATAAAAATATGCAATAATATCTGTAGATGACTAGTATTTTTTTTTCTTAAACAAGAAAATGTTAGATATTTTTTAGCATTCAATATGATGAATAGATTGGCAAGATCAAAATTAAATTTAAAGGCATATTATTTGTCTTCATCTCTAGATTCAGCATCACTACTGTAAATATCAAGGAATGCATCCTTAAAGGTTCTCTACTATGCATGGCTATGCCCTTATTTAAGAGCCTGCAGATTTGGTGGCATTTGTAATGAAATATAAAATTAATGTAGATAAAATCCATTTCATTATTACTAATCATTGGGACAGTCATTTGCAATGGATCTCAATTGTTTTGGATCTATTACCACTAAACAATGTAAGCAGTTTTATATACCAATAGGACAAACCACTCTGCAACTAACCTCACAATTTATTCCATTTTTTATATGTATCTGTATATCTGGGCACTACTAGGATATCTAAACCTTACATTGTATATCTAGTTATAACTGTACCTGGTTTGAACCTCACATGGTACATTATTTACAGCATGGTGTAGGATTTTTAATTTTAAACCAATATCATTTGCACTTGTGCTAATTGTAAATCATTAATATTACTCCATAGCTGAAAATACAAATTTTTGTGTGAACTCTAAGACAATTTCTTATGTAGATAATAGTTTATCATTATAAATCTTTCAAGCTCATATTTAACAATATTATAAGTTTTTATTAGATCATATTTAATAATATAGATTATCGATGGCAATTCACTAAATCTTGAGTGATCTTTGATGGATAGTCATTATCTCTTATAATGGCTCACAAATAATAAACACAGTGAGAACCATTGTTTATATATGGCCTTTTATTATATTTATTCAGACTATTTATTAATAAGATGATGACGATGATAATTAAAATGCTTGCAGCCACAGCTTTATGCCTAACTCACAACACAACACAAATTGTATCTTTTATCAATCTATAATTATTTACCAAAATATTGTTGTATTTAAACTATGTTT
Source organism: Epiperipatus broadwayi (assembly GCA_028023455.1). Taxonomy (NCBI): domain Eukaryota; kingdom Metazoa; phylum Onychophora; class Udeonychophora; order Euonychophora; family Peripatidae; genus Epiperipatus; species Epiperipatus broadwayi. Next base: position 3,672,718 of record JAQFVV010012474.1, on the reverse strand, counting down.
TAATTATTGAAATCCATCAGTGATGATGATGATGACTAAACTAACTTCAGAAGACAGTGATTGTCTCTAAAAAATATATAAACCTATTTTAATAAAAGCAAATTAAAATTATTTCTATATGTCAAAGGGTTGAAGGATAGTTGAACCCAGGCCTGCTGCTTGGAAAGCAGCAATTTTAACCGCTAGGCCACCGACGTTTGACAATTAAATTTTATTATTAGTTAATCATCAATATACAAACAGAAAAAAATATATATAATTATTAATAAAATTGGTTACATTCAAATAATACTAATAATAACCAAAAGTCTCCCCCCTCCTCATAATGAAACATAAACTCAATCGTTAATTTTATATAGCGTGATATGTGTATGTTCATATCTCTAGTGGGTGAATAGAAATCTTATATCGTAGATGCACAGACACATATTGTGTATAACATACATTTCTATATCTATAATCCTTAGAAAATAATAATCGAGAAATACATAGAGAAAGTTAGATGTATTATAAAGATAACAATATCTAAGGAAATCAGTTTCAAATTATTTATTTCAATTTCCATTAATCTAGGTTACTAACTGCTTTAAAATCTATCTCTCATGATGCTACATTTTAATCCTTATCGATTTGTACATTTATACTCAACATATATTCGTATAGGTATATTTATATCATTAGGTGTGTGTGTATATGTCAATTCCCATTATCAATAAATTTTGCATTCAACATTTACATATAACATGAATAAACATATTTTCATGATACCTGAATTAATTCACAATAAAGACTTTTGACAAGAAAATACATATATAAATGGCTACATGTATTTATAATCGAATAACATATAATATACTGATAAAGTCAATATTCATCATTATTGCATATTTTTAATACTTAGAGAGAGAGAGAAAGAGAGAGAGAGAGAGATACAACTAGATTTATTTAAAAGAAAATTGTTAATAGTCATTGAGAAAACAAAACTAAAATTGATATTACCAAGTTGTTTTATTTTTATGAAGAGACCTTTAAAATGAGACTAGTGAATTTAATTCAAAAGTGAGCTTGTTCAAGGTTAAGAATTTGAATGCAGCTGCATACCAATGTATAACATGTGTAGATTTATCAATTACAGCGGTTTACTGGAAAAGTTCTATTTTTGGCTTTGGATTGTAATTCTTCTGCTTTACTGTTATGATGAAATTGTGTTTCTTTAAGGGATCATTTTAACACTGGGAATGTTTCTTCATTTTTTTTCTGCAATGGGTATTCAGCATTTTTCCTTTGTCCTTTTATTTGAATTCAGCAATGGCGTAGATGAAGTAAAGACAAAGGTTGGATTCTCCTTTTGTCAGAAGATCATCAGTAGAATGCTATTTGTTAATTTTCTTTTAGATTTTAACTTTCCCGTTGTGCATAGATTTTTTGGGGATTTGTCATTGGGAATTCAACAAAATATCTTTCTACCCCACCATGCTGCTGTAGAAACCTTCAAATATAAAAATAATGATGTGTGGCTTCTAAAAGGCAATATAACTTATTATGCTCAAATGTCTTATTTTTAATATTATATATGCACTGGCCTTCTGATGACATCACATACATTTTATTATTGGAACGCCCAGTTATTGATAATTTATACTTTATCAGTGCAACTGTGAAAAAATACTTTCTTTTATCATTACATTTCTTCAAATTTTTTTATTTGGTGTGGCCGAATGATATGGGCCATTTTTAATTTTAATAACTTACTAATGAGTCATTGTTCTTATCCCCTCATATTTTTTCACATTGAAGTTATATCAACATTGATACTCTTCTGCTCTCTCTACACCAACTCTTTCTTAACTCTTTCAAATCAATAAAAAAAATTGCACTTAAATAGTATATAAAAAGAAATAAACTTTTTACATAGGAAATATAAAATTATTTAAATAAAACACTTTTTTTTTAATATATCTGTATATGTTTATGCTTTAGGGTTTGTACTCGCACAGACATATACACATAGATTCAAGTAGATAAAATGTTGTTTATTGAAAATAATCTAAACAATTTGAAAGTTATAGAATACTAACATTATTAGTATTAAAGTCATAGAATAAATTAGTAATGATAAAATACTAAAATATATCATTAGGGAAGACCAAAATTATGATTTATTAGATATAAGTTGAAACATGAAAAGTTAATAAGTAGTCATAGAAAAAATGATTTATAGAGTGAACAACTATGGACATCTCTTTATATGTGCTTAATCTTTAATTCTTAAATATAACCAATCAAAAACAATTATATGTCCTCTTTATATTAATAAAATTATAAATTTATTAAACGCACATTGATTACATAAGTAATATTTTTAGCCTCAGTAAATATTAATTAATAAAATTAGTTGAATAAAAAAAATTCCCACTTTCCTTCTGAGGCTTTTTGGATTTGTAATGTAGAGTTTGCACTCAATACCCTACAATATATATATATATATATATATATATATATATATATATATATATATATATATATATATATATATATATATATATATATATATATATTATATATATATATATGTATATATATATATATTAAATGGGACATTATAGGACTTTGTGAAGAAACAATTGATTTAAAAAGTGGACATATACTCTACTATAAAGGCACAAATATTGGAAATACAAGTGGAGTAGGATTCATTATAAATAAAAAATGGAAGAATAACATTATGGAGATTGATGGTGTATCAGACAGAGTGGCAAGATTAGTTTTACAACTTAATAGCAGATACCAAATGCAGATAATTCAGGTTTATGCCCCAACAAGTTATCATAGTGATGAAGTTATAGAACATTTTTATATGGATGTACAAAAGGCTTTTGATCAGAGTAAACAACATTTTAAAATTGTTATGGGAGACTTTAATGCTAGAATTGGTAACCAAATAAAAGATGAAAATGTTGTAGGTAATTTTGATTATGGTAATAGAAATGAGAGAGGACATAGACTTGTGGAGTTTGCAGAAAAAGAAAAAACTTTATATTATGAATTCTTTTTGAGAAAAATGTTAAAAGGAAATGGACATGGAAGCATCCAAATGAAGGTACGGCAGAATTGGATTATATTTTGACTAACTGAAAATACATATTTCAAGATTGTAATGTTCTTAGTAAATTTAACACAGGAAGTGATCATCGATTAGTAAGATGTAAGATACAAATAATGCAAAACCAGAGAGACAAAAATTATTAAGAAAAACAATATTCACAGTTGATATTCCTAATCTTCAGGAACATTCTAATGAATTTAAATTAGAACGTACAAATTGGTTTGAAGTATTAGTAGATTTTGAATATGATTCAGATTTGAATGAAATTAATAGGAAAATAAGTGATACACTTTTAAAAAACTGCAACAAAGATAGATGGTAGAAAAAAGCAGCAATTGGCCAATAAAATTTCTACTGAGACTAGAGAATTTATGAAGAAAAGAAGAAATATGAGGATATACAACAATCATGCATTAAAAAAGATTGAATATCTCAAATTTTGTAAAATGGTATGGAAAAGAGTTGAAAATGATAAAAGAAAGTATAATTGTGAACTAGCAAGGAAAGCTGTAGAAGAGAATAAAAGTCTAAAAGAGTGTAAAACAACATTTTGGTATTGGTAGGAAATTTATATCTGCAATAAGAAAAAAAGATGGCATTATTACTAAAAAGAGAGATGACATCATAAAATGTGTAGAAGACTTCTATCAAGAATTACATAGTAATAAAGAACAAGTGCCTCCTATATATATTATATCTTCCGAATTACCCAGAATTTTAAATGAGGAAGTGAGACATGCAATTAAATTTATGAAGAAAGGGAAGACTCCAGGTAGTGATGGAATTGTAATTGATATATTAAAAGAGGCAGGTGAAAAAAATAGAAAAAAAAATTTGCAAAATTATATACCAAATGTTTAAATGATAAGGCTGTACCAGATGATTGGGAAAATGCCATATTAATATTTAAAAAAGGTGATAAAGAAGACATTTGAAATTACAGACCTATCAGTCTTTTATCAGTTTTATACAAAATTTTTACTAAGATAATTACAACTCGTCTACAGAAAACACTGGATTTCCACCAACCAAGAGAACAAGCTGGAATTAAAAGTGGTTTTAGTACAGTAGATCATATCCAGGTATTAAGAGAAATTATAAAAAGGACAAATGCATATGAGTTGTTATTATGCTTAGGATTTGTAGACTATGAAAAGGCATTTGATTCTATAAACATTTATTCAGTGATTAAAGCAGTGGATCATCAAGGTATAGATCCAGGATATTGTCATATGTTAAAGAATATTTATAAAAATTCAACAGCAACAATTAGATTACATAATGATAGTAGGAAAATCAACATTGAAAAGGGTATAAAACAGGGTGACTCCATATCTCCAAAACTTTTTGCAGCAGTGCTGTAAGAAGTATTTTGTGGATTAAAATAGGAAACAAAAGGAGTGAAATTAAATGGAGATTATTTAAGTCATTTAGATTTTGCAGATGATGTAGTTGTTTTTGCAAATAATGCTTTAGAGCTACAGGAAACGTTGCAGGAATTATCAGATGAAAGCAGGAAAGTTGGACTAAAGGTAAATGTTAAAAAGACTAAAGTAATGTTTAATAGATTTTCTCAAAATATTAAAATAAAGATTGATTATGATGAGTTAGAAGAAGTTAACAGTTACAAATACCTTGTTCAGATTATTAATACAGATGGAAATATAATGGATTAAATTAATCATAGAATTAAACTTGGTTGGAGTGCTTTTGGTAGAAATAACTTGATACTAAAAGGAAATATGCCTATGTGTTTGAAAAGGAAGGTTTTTAATACATGTGTTTTGACAGTTCTTACTTATGGATCTGAGACTTGGACAATTAATGGAAGAGCAATACAGAGACTTCAGACCACTCAAAGAAGTATGGAGAGATGCATGTTGGGAATAACAAGAAGGGATCAAAAACGCAATGTATGGGTAAGGGAACAAACAGGTGTTACTAACCTCATTGAAAAAAATTAAAAGACTGAAGTGGAGTTGGGCTGGACATATTGTTAGAAGAGATGATAACAGATGGACAATTGAAATTTTAAATGGGATTCCAGAAAGAGACCACATGTTATATGGGTGGATGAAATAAGAAAGTGTGCAGGGGTGATGTGGAGAAAAGAAGCTAAAGCTAGGAAAAGATGGATTGAACTTGGAGATACCTTCATCCTGGAGAGGATTGATAATTGTTGATGATATATATATATATATATATATATATATATATATATATATCATCAATAATATATATATGTATATATATATATATATATATATATATATATTCTCTTACATAATATTTATTTTACTGCAAAAGAAAATTAAATGGATAACAAACATTTTATTCATTTTGAAGACAGGAATTATATATCTTTTGAGTTTTATGAAAAGAAACTTCATGGAATAGCTGCTTAACTCTTCTGAACTCCACTAACATACTGACAAATTTATTTACTCTCACTAGATTTAAGCTTTCCACTTTCATATTAATATTAAACTGTTATTATTTATCAGAATATAATAAATTTGACCTCCTTCAATAGATATTTTTGTTTAGATATTAAATAAAATTTAAAAATCACACATGATTTTTGGAATAATTTTAAAAATTATATTTTAGTCAAAACAAAACACTGTCACATCATCAAATTTCAGATGGATTCAATTCAATTTGTCAAATGAATGAAATCTTCTTTGTTTCATGTTTGTTTTAAAAATCTAAACAAATTATTTTTAATATTTACTAAATCTATTAATTTATGCTTTAAAGGTTTACATTTTTTTCATAATTTTATGATGTCATCAAATATTATAATAATCTGCTGAGTAACATCATTTCCAGATAGTCACATTTTCCATGACCATAATCTTTATGGTAACAATATTCAAAATGACACATTCTTTTATATTTAAAAATAAAACATTTCTGCAAAAAATAAATATGTAATAATATACATTTTGATTTCTAATAATTATTACACAACAACAGTATGAAAATAATCATAAACTTTCCAAAAAATCAAGTTGTTAGACCATTGTAATTTTTTCTTCAAGTAATCTTGCAATGTTTAGGGTCATGAATATATAAATGATATCCATCATTGTGAAGCTTAGAAACTTTGAAAACCTGCATATTCAGTTTTTCTATTATAGTTTGTAATTTTTTTATATTTGAAATTTTAAAAATTAAATATATTTAAATTTTAAAACTGGAAAAAAGTGTTAGCAACATTTTTCAGTAGAGATTGAAAAACACATATTTAATTTTTAGATTTTTCAGATGTGGGTCTGTCGCTTGGATAAATTACTCAATTAAAAAAAGGCGATATGTATTTTCCAAACAAACCAAATTTAAATTAATAGTTTATCAATGACTAAATTTTTTTTTAGAACTCCCATTCAAAAATTGTTTTATTATCATCTAATATTATTAAAGAAATCAAACAATAATGCAAATACATAAAAAAAGAGTATTTATAAAAAGCATTGATTTTATTATATTTACCTTGGTTACAGTATCTTGTTCCCACATATCAGATTATTTCTTCCAACTTCCTAGTTTTATTATGAATATATTTTAAAGGCATATATGTATTTTTGTATTTAACAGATTATCAGATATCACAAGAAATAAAGTATAATTGCTTCATCAAAGAAATTATGGTAATCCAAATCATGCAAATATTTTGAAACTAGAATTTAACTGTATTCAACACATTCTGTGATTATACATGCATAATAACTATATGAATGGATTATTATCATCAAAGGGTCTTAACATAAACTATACCATTTCTTAATGGAAAACATTAGCCATATCTTCAAATAATCATGCTCTATTCATATTGGAAACTTTGGAAATATGACAATCAAAACCTTGTGGATTACTATATCTTATGCGAAATTTTTTAAAGTTTATAAACATTTATGTTAGTTCATTTTTTTCTTAAGAATGGGTGACAAAAATATATAAGCATAACAAAGATAATAAAATAATAATTATTTCAAATTACAATTATATCAATTCAAGCATATATATAACTTATATTTATTTTCATATATTTCTTAAATTAGTAAAATCATAATAAGTTACAGCCCTCATTTTGTATTTCTCTTTTAAGAATCAATTATAAACACTTATATTTTATCTAGTTATAAATATATACTTGTTACTCTATGCCATTGTTGGTGTAGATACTTGATGAAAATATTTCATAAAAAATTCTATTTATTTATCATATTCTTAATATGATTTACAAAATGTTTTTTCAGTTGTAAATAATCTATTATTATTAACATTATGCACTACTGATATAGGGGCACTAAAAATGCTATTAATCAACAATCATTGTAAATAGTATTCTAAAAATACAAATTGTTTAGTATCCAAACAATCATCTTATATTTAAATTATATTTTAGGAGCTACCATTTATTACTAATTAATTCATCATAATATTGTATTAGAAAAAGTGGGGGAAATTCAGTCCCAATATGCAGGACCTCTTTTATGCTGCTTAAATTAATATTATTTACTATAAATTTTAAGAATATGTGACTGAAAAACGATAGTAGGGACCCTTACATGTCTTAACACAAGATTTATTTAAAAAACAAGAGAGGCCTATCATATCATCAATCTACTATTTAATTATATATGAGAATCTAAAGCATTTTGATTTGAGAGCATATGGCTATTACATACCTCACTGAATTAAGTCCAAAATTTCTATAACTAACATTCGCAAAATCTTTCAATTTTCATTGAATCAGCGTAGAGGTCCCTACTGTTATTTTTCAGGTGCGTGGTCTTAAGGTTATGGATTTAACATATATATATATATATATTACTTTACATATGAGTATGTGCTTTAGGTATATGGATTATAACATATATATATATATATATTACTTTACATATGAGTATGTGCTTTACAAATTTAATTATATAAATTTAATGGAAGTTCAATACACTATTTATCTCTTGGGGAACCCACCCTATTCATCACATTTATGCTGGACCATATAAATAAATTAAAACATCTAGACTAAAATGTTCAACAGACAAAATAGCAATATATAAAACTAAGTAATAGTCAGCTTATGCTGTAACACATCCTGAATCAGTCAGGTAAATAGTGGCTAAAAACTGAAATTTCAGTACATGAATTACATAAAAAAAAATAGAGAGTTATTATTTTCATTACTTACAAAAACAAGCAAAGCAACATGTTTTATTTTTTATTGTTGGAAGGAAGTGTTTTTTTTTTTTTTATTATTAATTTTTTTCTATTACTTACTAGCCAGAATGTCAGTCATAGTATAGCTGATTATAGCTATTATTTTTTATATTAGTATTTTATATATTAAAACAGGCAAAATTCTCCATACAGTAGTGCCACTCAGTGCAAGCCAGAGTAATTAATGGATGCCACAAGGCTTGTGCATAAAAATCCTACGACTTGGCACTATATATGGATTTTATGCACAAGCCTTCTGTCATCCATTGATTACTCAGGCTTGCACTGAATGACACCACTGTATGGAGAGTTTTGCCTGTTTTAATAACAGTTATGAGCAAGCATAAAAAATGGTAAGCATGCGATCTTATTTTATATATTATAGGGCAGAGTTTATTTCGGACGTTTGCCTTTATTATATTTTTATCTGATTATATATACATATATTATACCCTAAGTATGCCTAGATAATTAGTTACCACAAATTAGTCAAATCACCACCAATCAATTTTAATACTAACATATAGAATATTAGAAATCAGTTACAAAAGCCGCAACTAATAACCTCTTGCTTAGATTCTATTTATTAGTTTGAACAGTTAATATGAATATATATATATATATATATATATATATATATATATATATATATATATATATATATATATATATATATATATATATATATATATATATATATATATATATATATTAAGAGATGTAAAGTAGACTTATTTAGGTAATCTTTTATTTCCAGACTTGTTAGAGCTTATCTATTCTCTTAGAGATCTCATTTTGTAAATATTTATTTCATAACAAAGAAATAGGCATATAGCTTTATTGTTCAGGAGTTCATAAAAAATTTCGAGCGCCAAATTTTCGATCACCAGAAATGATCCTATGTTTTCTCAATCTTATGTAGAACACTACCAATAGTGCCAAATCGCACAAGACTTTCATCTCTATTCATGCCTAATATGACTTAACATCTTTCTCTTTAAATTAAAGAACAATTATATTCTTTTTATAACACTGTATTGCATTGTAAATATTATATCACAAGAGATATGTGTAATAACCAATGATAATCATGTAGCAACATATTGCCAATTTTTCAAATCACAACTCACTAATTGCAAGTCATATAAGCTAAAATATATTTTCTTAAAGTAAGGAGACATCCATAATACAATTTTGTTTTATTAAGTAAATGTTTAACGTTTGATTAGTTATTTAGAAATGGAAGTATGGAGTTATTATTATTTTTATCTTTATGACCATTGACAATTTATAAAAGTCATGTTAAACGGTTACAAAAGTCCTATTACGAGGCATATATATATATAATGTATTTTTTTTTCTTTACAAAATATATTACAAATCATAACAAAAGGCACCTATGTCTGTCAGTCTTCGTTTTCTTTTTTATTATTATTCTGAATTTATGAACGAAATAAAAAAAAAAATAAGTTTCTAATTTCACTAGCGTTTATGAAAATCAATTAATTTTTCTTTCACCTAATTCAGTAACTGCACTTGGGAGACTTCTTAAAGATTTATTTCAATCCGTAAATGTCAAAATAATACATAACTTGTTAATGAAGCTTTATTATATATATATAATTCCACCTCATTTAATCCACAACCGATTCCAATTCCTTCGCTTATATTTCATTATGTGAGACATTGTTGTTTATAAGAAAAAATAAATAAACGGAAAATCTTAACAAGAACCAAGTAATAAAAATTTAAAAAAATAAATTATAAAAAATAAAAAACTTTTAGGCCAATATATTTTTTTAGAAATATACCGAGTCTATAAATTCGCTTAGCGCTGGAGATCGAATTCTACGTAGATAAAACATAGTTTTTATGCTTTGAACATGCATAGATTTTTTTTTTTAGATAACTCGCCCACAACCAATATATATAATCTTGCAATTATTTGGAGGCAAATATATATTTTGTTATTAGCAATTGTTAAGTATCTGTCGATGACATACGATTACCAACACTGGAAATTAATGCCTTTTTCTTACTCTTTTAGATTTGGAAGAATTACAAAAGCGTTTGTCTTAAATAAGAAATTCAATATCTCTTATACATAACTTTGGCATTATGTGAATCTATAAATATTATTTTTCATTATTGAATAATGGTATTTTATATAACTACTAGTATAGAACTGAGGTGATAATCTATTTGACTGAATCCCTTGTACATGGTAGAGTATTCTAATCAATACAATAGTATGGATATCCTATTCCCTCTTAAGTAAAACCGTTTTTTAATAATTATTATTTTTTATTTATTTATTTATATTTTTTTGTTTCCTAATAACATAAAGATTGTTTTAAAATATATAAAGGCAATTTGACTATCCAACAACACATTGTGTTACATATATAGTCTAACTATTATCACAAATAATGTCCAATACTATTTAAATATTTTGGTTTATTGTATATCCTGTCATAAAAATGAAAATCATATCAAAGTACATCCAAGAAAATAAATACAAAAAATGATTTAAGAAATTGCGCATAAGCATGTCTTTATAATACAGAATGAAGAATAGGTGAAATTGAATTAAGAAATTGTGAAAATAAAAAGTTAAAATAGATAAAATAATAATTTAAAAAGAGTAATTGAGGTAAACAGATGGGAATTAGTTTAAAGACATTAATGTGAGAATATAAACTACAGGTATGGAGATAACCATAGAAGCATAGTAAAATAACAAGTGTTTTATTTTAAGGAGGGAAGAAATATGATAGTAGAGATATATGAATACTGGAACAAAATTTATTAAAGTGGTATGATTAGAAGAACAACTGAATATAGATGAAGAAGAATTGAATACAGATAAAGAAAAATAATAGGCATATTGAAAAAATAAAGTAAGATTAAATACATACTTTAGAGAATGGAAGAAAGATATTAGAAAAAAATTACAAAGAGACAATGGAGATAGCAAGAATAATAGAAATGTTGCAAGAAAATCAGAATTCTATGCAAGAAAGGTCATGTATAAAGGAAAGAAATAATAAAACATATATGCAAGAAATCCAGCACAGAACCCAAACTGTGCTCATAAAATTCCAATGACTTTTTGTCTAAATATAATGTTAAACATATTCCTTAATTTGAAAATTCATTAGTATGACTGATTTACTTTACTTTGTAAAATAATGACATCTAACTATTTTAAATGTAATTAATATTAATCAATAATATTAATTATATATATATATATATTGATATAATATATAACCAATATATATATATATATATATATATATTGGTTTATGTATTTGCTATAAAATGAATGCTATAGAATGAATTGAAAGTGAGTCTAAAAATGCAACACAAAATATTAAACAAAGTTTATGTTAATTAAATAGGCTGGATGTAGACCATCTGTTGCGTGTAAGGTAGTTTGAATCTAAAATAACAATTGTTTTATATAGTATAGATTCATATATCAGACTATTGGTAGGGAAGATTGTTGCAATAATATCTATGTCATTAAACATTTTAAATTTCTTGTATATTTATATGGTTAATATCAAATAACTATTATTATAATAATAGAATTAGTTTTAAATAATGAGTTTGAAAACTATTTTTTACTTTCTTAAACCATTTGAATGAGTTTGGTTTAGTCTAACATAACTTTGGAGAATTTTCATTTTTCAATATCTTTTTTTGTATAGTTTGTACAAAAAAAAATGAGTTTGTAAGATAGTAATCTAAAATTGCATTTGTAATTATATATTGGAGAGACTTTATCATATACAATTAATGTTAAATATCCCCATAAAATATTTATTAATCTATGTGGATATATCAAATTTCATACTGTACTAAATGACTTAATAGTTTCTTAATTTAACACTACCATGATTATATTCAATTTGAAACTAAACTAAATAACATAATAGTTTGTTAATTAAGAATCTTTGTTTTTAATATCTAACAGATACAAAATTTATGATCTGAAAAATATGTATCTGCCACTACCCAATCTAATATCTTTTTTATTAGTTACAGCATATTATCCCTAGCAGATGAAGAGAGATTATGATAGTGAATAAAGAGAACCCTTGAAATACTGTCAATAGACACAATCAAACATTTTCTATGTTAAGAGAAAATATATTAAATCTCTTATGTAATATTTACTGAGGCTATAATCTCGAGAATATGCGTGTAAAATGCGATAGTAGGGACCTCTACAGGTGTTTAACCACAAGCTTGTCCCTACTATTGCATTTTACACGCATATTCTCGAGGTTATGGTTAAACACCTGTAGAGGTCCCTACTATCGCATTTTTACATGCATATTCTCGAGGTTATAGCCTCAGTAAATATTACTTACGTAATCAATGTGCATGTAATAAATTTATAATTAAATCTCTTATATAAATTAATACACTATGCAGGCTTATAATAGACAAATCTATAATCATTTGCCCAAATTTTTGATTTGTTGTTGTTTTTTTTAAAATAATGTCGATCATTTAAATCTGCATATAAGAAAAAGCACCATTTTGCAGTTTATGTTTTTTTTAATACAATGACATTACTTAAAACAGTATATATATAATCTAAATAATAATAAGACTTAGTTAGATTATTTATTTTTCATTTTGTAAGCATAAGTTAACTTTAAAATTAAGTTTATAAGTTGTAATCATAGTCGTCATGAAAAATAAATGTTGCTATAGTAACTAATTGTTATAACAAGTTACTGATTTATTGCTAAAATCAAGAATTGAAAATTATTAATACTTATGTTTTTGTTATTGGGAGAAATATATTATCAGGGAATCAGTTTTTGAAAAGAAATCAAATTTGTGTTTTGTCTAAATAGAAATAATAATAATAACGTTCCATATAAAATTTCTTTCCTGATTAATTGTGAAAATTATTTTTCAAATTTAATGAACATGTTACAATTTAATATTTAGTACATATTTATTACTTTTTTCTATTAAAGATAGTATTATTATCCCCATCACTAAAATTATGTGTAAATGTCAAGTTTAATATATTTACATACAATGAAATAATTTACGAAAAGGTCAAAATATTCCATAGAGATAATTTATAATACATATAGAATGTTCTACTGCACCGACATGTATCATGTTTTCAAATAAATTACACATGTACAATTAACATATGTGTATAATAATATTTATATAGCATTATTTAACAGAATAGTTTGTTTTTTAAATACATGCAATCACGACTTGAATAATATTTTTTTTAAATTTATTAATATATGGATTTTTTCTACAGTACAGACTTTTTCATATGTGGAGATGATAATCTGGACCACCTAATGAGTGCTGGTTTAGCATGAAATACATATATTGGTGATTATTTATCTTTTCGACATGTGTGTCATCAAGTGTTTCAGCAATATGAGATAGCGTGGATAGTTGAGGGTCATGTGAAAGTCTGAGTTTAAACCGCCTATTAAATAACACCACGTGTGTGTGGTTAATTAAAAATTCAGATTAAAGATTAATAAATGTATAACTGAGTTTTAAAGTTTTTATCTGAACTAGAGATAATCTCTAGTTTAATAAATGATTAGTGATGCTTACATCTGTATTTATTAGAAAGGATAGAATCAAACTTGTTGGAGTAAGTTTGACGCTTGTAAATCAAAATGTAACAATTTATAAAAAAATATAAACTAAACTATAAATATTGATACGATATGAAATATCTCTAGCATCGTATTATCCATAAATATATAAATATTGCGGTGACTAAACACTTTGTAAATAAATGAATAGTAATAATTAAATAAATTATTTTAGATTTAACTGGATTATTCTCATCATATAGACATTTCTTACATGATTTGGTCCAATCAGAAAATTAAAGTTTTGGAAGTCAAGTTGATGTGATGTGATGCACTGTGATTTCTCCTTATATGAAGTCAAGAATCTCACAACAATTATGCCAGAGAAACCTGTTAGCCACTTTGACTTCCCTTTACATTCCCTATCTCAACTTTTCCCATATTTTTCTATATCTTGCTCCATCCCATTTCCACAATATAATATTTCTTAATTCCATGGCCTTTATATCTAAACCCCCCTTATTATTTCCCAAACCCAGTATAAAAACCAATAACTCACTTTCTCTATAATCACTTTGTTCATATTTATTCTTCCATAACTTCATTTTTTGTACCTTTCTGATTTTAAGCATTTACATTCAATTAACAGGTGCCTAACATTTTCTCTGTCTTCCTTACACAACTTGGAGACTAAATCACCTGTATTTTATCCATTTATGTGTATATTTCCTTGTTGCTAAAGATTCTGTTTGAGCCTTAAACTGTAAACTGTTTTCCTTGCTATTATCATAAATTAACTCACATCCAATATTCTGTTTACTTTTATAAATATTTAAACTCTTACTCTTCATAAAAATTATCCATCTCTCCAACTCCCTAATCTTCATTAATGCATCTATTCTTCTATCTCATTTCTTAATGATATAACACTCAACTCTTCTCCTAACACAATCATACCACCTTTTGTATATACATCCAATATTCTGTTTACTTCTATAAATATTTAAACTCTTACTCTCCATAAAAACTTTCCATCTCTCCAACTCCCTATTCTTCATTAATGCATCTATTATTCTATCCCATTCCTTAACACTATAACACTCAAATCACACCACCTTTTGTATAAATATACTGACATAAATTATTTATCTAAATCTTCTACATATTGAATTACCTTACTCACCCATCTCAATGCTTGCCCTTTATTCATAAGCCAATTAAATACCATTTTGATTATTCTTTTATTATCCATAAACTGAAATCCACAGAAAATTTTCATATTGCTTTTTGAATCTCTCATATAAAAACTTGACCATCCCATTTTTCCTTGAATTGCCTTCTTTTCCATCCACACTTCTGTATCTAATGTATATCTTCCTAATTCTCTGTGTATTTTTTAAGTAATTTAACACCCCTTTACTGAAACATAATGTCTCATTACCATATGTTAACTAGTGCCACTCCCTTTCATACAATTCTAGCTACATCGTATTTATTATATGAAACACTGTTAATTTCTTTATCAATCTCTTTCTTTTCTTTGCTTCATTTATCATTTTTCTCCCATTCATGATTCCCAAATAGTGATATCTATTCACAACCTATAAATTTATATTCACCAGTAAAAAAAAATGTCTTCTCTTTCCCCAGTATTATTCATCATTACTTTTTATTTTTCTTCACTAAATTTAAACCCCATCACTTTACTCACCTTTGTGCATGTTCTCAGCATAATTTACACATCTTCAATTCTTTCTGTATACAAAAAAAAACATCATCAGCAAATAAAAGAACTTACAATATATATACTCCCTTGCCACCTATTAATGTTATTTCCACTTCTCTTCCTAATATTCCTACTGCTCTCTGCATCTCTCTAAAATACAACAAAAACAAAATAGGTCACAGAGGACATTTATGTCTTAGTACTACCCCGTTTTTAACTTTAACTGATTTTATATTTCCTAATTGATACATATAGTAATTATTTTCATATATTTTCTTAATAATATCCATCCATTCCCAATTTTACTAAACTTACCCATAATCTATTTCTATTTATTCGATCATATACCTTTTTTATATCTATGAAAACCATATATAACTGTCTATTTGTACTCCTACTCATATCCATAAGTTGTGTAAGTACAGATAAACTATCTCCTATATACCTATCGGTTCGAAAATCTCCTTCATTTCTCCCACTATAATATTTTCTTTCATTCATTTTGCAACCCTTCCACCCATCATATATGAGAAAACTTTACATAGCACTGATGTTATCACTATTGTTCTATAATTGTTTAAATTTATATTAACATTACCCATCACTTTAAATAATAGCTTTACTCTTGTATTGCTTCAACTACATGCAAAATCTCTCTTCTGTGTCATCTTATTAAAATGCGACAATAGGTTTAATTTTGCCTTTGCCCCAAATTCATTACCATCTCTGCTGCCTATCCATCCAAACTCTTGCTTTCCACCTTTCAATTTCTTACTTGCCTCATTCAGTTCATTTTCTAAAAATTGTACATTACCATTACTATATGCTCTCATGTTTTCTATCACTCTGCCCTTTACTTCTAACATATTTTCTATATCCATTACATACTTGTTTAAGACTATCCCTATTTTTTCACTAGAGCTACACTCTATACTCTCATTATTTTTGTCTCCCCTACAGTCCTTTTTTTAAATGTATTTCAAAATTTTTTATTCCCATCACTTTCACTTTTATTAATATTTTCCAAAAGTTCACTAATCAATTTCATTCTCTCTATATAATTATCTATTTTAGCCAACTTTTTTTCTAAGAACTTGTCCCAATTAGTATTAGCATCTTTTCACTTTCTTTGTTCTTAATAGCACATCTTATATTTTCACAAAAATTTTTTTTCTCTCTTTTACACTTTTATTAACTCTCACTTTCCTATTACTTTTATTCTTCTGAACATTCTCATCTAAAACTTAATTTACCACTTTTTCTATTTCACCACACCAGTTCTTATACTCATTCATCCTCAATCAATTCTTCCATGGTTTCTTCAACTTTTATTTTATAGTCTTCTAACTTATTCTCATCATTCACTCTCCATCCACATCTTTCACCATCCTTTCTATGTTTATCACTATTTTTCATCACATTGATGTGATGTGATGCACCATGACTTCTTAAATGGAGTCAGGAATCTCTCAGAAACTATGCCCAGAGAAACCTGTTAACCATTTTAACTTCCATTCCCAGTCCAACTTTTCCAATATTCTGCTCTGTCCCATTTCCACAACACACTATTTTCCAACTTTATGGCCTTTATATCCAAATCCCCCCCTTGTCCAAACATGGATGATGACCAGTACTTTCATCTACTGTTCAAACATATCAACTTACAAAAATCAAATCATTAGGTTATTTTTTATATAGTCTTTTAAAATCAGACTTTCTAATGTTGTCAGCAGATACTCTAGTATAAAAAATTAAATATATTAAATAAGTCAATTATATACTATTTTCTTCTAAATCCAACTTTAGAAAAAAATAATGATTTTCAAAAGAAAAACAACTTTTAGTATAGTAAGATTATTCAATTAACTTTGATTCATAAATACTGCACAATAAAATCTAAAAACTTACTAAATATGTTCCTAAAATATAGAATTTAATTATATGTAGATATGTTCAAAATATGTGAATTGTCTGCAGATATATACATGATAATATAGATAAAGGTTATTCTTAAATGTGTGAACATTTGTGTAGACAGTTCTTCATATTGTTTTACCTGAAAAGTAAACCACTTTCCAAAATTTCTTTGTTAAGAGAAAATGAATCATAATTATCCTAATAAGAACAATTATTAAATGAACTAAAAGCATTAGAAGTGGCAAGAAAACATCTGAATTGTATGATAGCAGGTAAATTGCATGGAGTTGTCAAGCTGATAATATTAATGTCGTTGTCATACAGGAGAGGGTTAAGTTAGGTAGTATTTATAATTTAAAGACATTAAAATGAAGTTGTCAGTTATGTAAAATAATAGAATAAAGTGAATGAAAACTCAGAAGTAACTATGATAATGGAAAATTACTATGAGTTAAGGATACTCAAGAATAAATATTAAAAAATAAGAGATAATAAAACCCTGAATTAATGAATTGTAATATACTTTCACAGAGTGTGAGAATAAAGTATTCCCACACCCCTATCTTGATCTAACGTTTATCACAAAGCTAAAAATGTTAATGTTATTGTATTATATTTTATTGTTATTTATTTTATCATTTTATTAATATTTTTAGGATAAAGAAATGAACTTGCTGGGTTATATAGAAATTACTTGTGTGATTAATTTTTGTCACTGGCAACAGCTAGCATTATAGATCTTTTGATGAACATATGAATATATAAATAGATAACACATTATGTTTCCTGATGTATGAACACAGTAAATATTGAAACTAAGAAAAACAAGATATTTAAATAAATAAAATAATATTATTGACAAACAAATACATGCAAGAAAAAAAACATATAATTATGTTATGGCTTCTGATAATAAAACCATCCTTATGAGCATGAACTTTCTACAGTTTGCAGGTACAGGAACAAAAATCACTATTATTGTTAGAATGTGAATGGAACAAGAAAACCTCATATTTCTACTGCTTAACCATAAATTCTGTAGAGAATCTATTCTAATGGAATTATAAAGTAACTATTTTCAAAAGTCTGGTAATAATAATTTAAAGTTTCACATACTTTATTAAAATAAATTACATTATTAAATTAAATTATTTATTTTAAAAAAATTAAAACTGAAGTTGATTTTAATTTTGATTTCTTAGTTAATATTCACATATTATATGTTTAGTATTATATAGTAACATAGCCAATCTTTTTGGGTCATATTTAACCTGTATTTTTTCTATTCTCTTTATTGTAATATTTAAACAACATTATACTGTTGCACATGCACTTTGGATTTTAACTATAAAATGAATGAACACTAACACTTCAAACACATGATAAAGTCTTTGGAAAAGATAAACTTTATCATGTGTTTGAAGTGTGAGTATCCATGCATTTTATAGTTAAAATCCAAAGTGCATGTGCAACAATTTAATGTTGTTTAAATATTACAGTTTATAAACATTGTGCTATATAAAATAATTGACCTAATATCTTTATATAAGGATATATATATATATATATATATATATATATATATATATATATATATATATATATATATATATATATATATATATATATATATATATATATATATATATATATATATCATCAACCATTATCAATCCACTGCAGGATGAAGGTCTCTCCAAGTTCAATCCATATTTTGCAATCTTTAGCTTCTGTTCTCCACATTACCCCTGCAAACCTTTCTTATTTCATCCTTCCCCCTTATAGGTGGTCTCTTTCTGGGTCTTTTACAATCTCTTGAAATCCCATTAAAAATTTCAATTGTCCATCTATTATCATCTCTTCTAGCAATATGACCAGCCCAACTCCACTTCAGTCTTTTAATTTTTTCAAAAAGATCATTAACACCTGTTTGTTCTCTTACCCATACATTGCATTTTCGATCTCTTCCTGTTACTCCCAACATGCATCCCTCCATACTTCTTTGAGTGGTTTGAAGTCTCTGTATTGCTCTTCTATTAAGGGTCCAAGACTCAGTTCCACAAGTAAGAACTGGCAAAACATATTTATTAAAAACCTTCCTTTTCAAACACATAGGCATATTTTCTTTTAGTATCAAGTTATTTCTATCAAAAGCACTCAAACCAAGTTTAATTCTATGATTAATTTTATCCATTATGTTTCCATCTGTATTATTAATCTGACCAAGGTATTTGTAACTGTTAACTTTTTCTAATTCATCATAATCCATCTTTATTTTCATATTTTGAGAAAATCTATTACACATTACTTTAGTCTTTTTAACATTTATCTTTAGTCCTACTTTCCTACTTTATTCTGATAACTCCTGCAACATTTCCTGTAACTCTAAAACATTATTTGCAAAAACAACTACATCATCTGCAAAATCTAAATGACTTAAAAAAAGGAGTTTGCTATTAACTGAAAAGAGACCCTTTGATTCCTTTTGGAGGCCTTAAAGGAACCAAGCAGGGCAAATTCTTAATGTCTACTCCATATGTTCTTGTAGTTGCAGTTGTTATTACTATGTGATTATTCATATAGTATACAAACATGGATGAGCTGCTCACCAACACGTATTAGCCAGCGTGGTGAGTTTATTGGGTTTTTATCTTCAAGTTTAAGAATATATATATATATATGAAGGGTCAGAACATCCTAAAGTCAAAATGAGTATATATATATATAATCAAAACAATACAGTAATTAATACAGTAAAAATATTTTAAAAACAAATATATATCACAACTTAATAGAAGTACTTTCAACTATCTATGTAATC
Source organism: Epiperipatus broadwayi (assembly GCA_028023455.1). NCBI lineage: Eukaryota > Metazoa > Onychophora > Udeonychophora > Euonychophora > Peripatidae > Epiperipatus > Epiperipatus broadwayi. The sequence continues at coordinate 3,652,316 of JAQFVV010012474.1, read as the reverse complement.
GTTATCACTAGATTCAAATTGTATTGCAAAAAAAACGTTACAAATGTAAACAAAAAGTAAGATGTCACACATCAATTTTCCCACAATTCATTAATTTTTATATTGGCGGCCTGTCTGTTTATCAACTGTTGCTTTTCACTTTTTATTAACATAGCTTCTTTAATTTTGCGTTTATTATTATTTTTTTCAATACACAAAATCTTAACTTTATTAAAATCAAAACCATAATTACAAGTTACATTATGATCAAAGAATACTGATGGTGATATGTCATCATTTCTAACATTCTCTTGTTTTGATTTTTGTACTTGTTTATATAACAAAAAATGCTCCTTTGATCTTTTCTTCAATGCATATCGAGATTCACCTATATATATATATATATGCATATCGAGATTCACCTATATATATATATATGCCTTTTCACAAACACACAGCCATTTATAAATTGCACAACTTTGACTTCAAATACTACATCTATTTTTTGAATTATTTATTAATCTATTTAAAGTAGGAGTAATATAAAATGTGACTTGACATAAATTTTTATATTACAAATTTTACTTGTTCATTACAAATAAATGGTTTTGATATCCAAGTATTTATTATATTTTATCAATATCTATAACATTAAAAATATTACTATTATTATTAAACGTAGTAACAATATTATAAACTAATTTATGATTATATCCAATATTTGACATATCTAGAGTAAATACATTTATGTTACATATTTTATCAGAACTATATTTATATAACTTAGTGTTCCTAAATAAAAACGATTTTAAACTGTATAATTTATGTACTATTGGCACATATAAATACCAATGAAAAACTGGCAAAACACATTTATTAAAAACCTTCCTTTTCAAACACATAGGCATATTTCTTTTTAGTATCAAGTTACTTATACCAAAAGCACTCCAACCAAGTTTAATTCTATGATTAATTTCATCCATAATATTTCCATCTGTATTAATAATCTGACCAAGGTATTTGTAACTGTTAACTTCTTCTAACTCATCATGATCAATCTTCATTTTTATATTTTGAGAAAATCTATTAAACATTTCTTTAGTCTTTTTAACATTTATCTTTAGTCCTACTTTCCATCTTTTATCTGATAACTCCTGCAACATTTACTGTAGCTCTAAAGCATTATTTGCAAAAACAACTACTTCATCTGCATAATCTAAATGACTCAAATAATCTCCATTAAATTTCACTCTTTTAGATTCCCATTTTAATCCACAAAATACTCATTGCAGCACTGCTGTAAAAAGTTTAGGAGATATGGATTCACCCTGTTTTACATCCTTTTCAATGTTGATTTTCCTACTATCATTATGTAATCTAATTGTTGCTGTTGCATTTTTATAAATATTCTTTAAAATATGACAATATCCAGGATCTACACCTTGACGATCCAATGCTTTAATCACTGAAGTATTTATAGAATCAAATGCCTTTTCACAGTACAAATCATAAGCATAATGGCAACTCATATTCATTTGTTCTTTCTATAATTTCTCTCAATACCTGGATATGATCTACTGTACTAAAACCACTTTTAAATCTAGCTTGTTCTCTTGGTTGGTGGAAATCCAGTGTTTTCTGTAGAGGAGTTGTAATTATCTTAGTAAAATTTTTGTTGAAACTAATAAAAGTCTGATAGGTCTGTAATTTCTAATATCTTCTTTATCACTTTTTTTAAATATTAATCTTAATACTGCATTCTTCCAATCATCTGGTACATCTTTATCATTTAGACATTTGGTATATAACTTTGCTGAAAAAAAATATTTCTGCACCTGCTTCTTTTAATATATCAATTACAATTCCATCATTACCTGGAGCATTGCCTTTCTTCATAAATGTAATTGCATGTCTCCCTTCCTCATTCAAAATTTTGGGCACTTCAGAAGATATAATATGTATAGGAGGTACTTGTTCTTTATTACTATATAATTCTTGATAGAAGGCTTCTACACATTTTATGATGTCATCTCTTTTTTTAGTAATAATGCCATCTTTTTTTCTTATTGCAGATATAAATTTCCTACCATCACCAAAATGTTCTTTTACACTCTTTAGATTTTTATTCTCTTCTACAGCTTTCCATGTTAGTTCACATTTATACTTTCTTATATCATTTTCAACTCCTTTCAACACCATTTTATAAAATTCGAGACATTCAATCTTTTTAATGCATCATTGTTGTATATCCTCATGTTTCTTCTTTTCTTCATTAATCCTCTAGTCTCAGTAAAAATTTTACTGGTCAATTGCTGATTTTTTCTACCAGCTATCTTTGTTGCAGTTTTTAAAAGTGTATATCTTATTTTCCTATTAATGTCATTCAAATCTGTATCATGTTCAAAATCTAATAATACTTGAAAACGATTTGTAAATTCTAATTTAAATTCAATAATGTTTCTGAAGATTAGGAATATCAGCTGTAATTTTTGTTTTTCTTAATAATTTTTGTCTCTCTAGTTTTTCATTAACATACATCTTACTAATCGGTGATCACTCCCTGTCTTAAATTTATTAAGAAATTTACAATCTTGAAATATGTATTTTTGGTTAATCAATATATAATCCAATTCTGCTGTACCTCATTTGGATGCTTCTATTCCATTTCCTTTAACATTTTTTCTCAAAAAAAGATTTCATAATATAAAGTTGTTCTTTTTCTACTAACTCTACAAGTCCATGTCCTATCTCATTTCTATTACCATAACCAAAATTACCTACAGCATTTTCATCTTTCATTTGTTTATCAATTCTAGCATTAAAGTCTCCCATAATTTTAAAATGTAGTTTACTCTGATCAAAAGCCTTTTGTACATCCATATAAAATTTTTCTACTACTTCATCACTATAAGAAGTTGTTGGGGCATAAAACGGATTTATCTGCATTTGGTATCTGCTATTAAGTTTAAAACTAATCTTGCCACTCTGTCTGATACACCACCAATCTCCACAATGTTATTCTTCCATTTCTTATTTATAATAAATCATATTCCACATGTATTTCCAATATTTGTGACTTTATAGTAGAGTGTATGTCTACTTTTTAAATCAATTACTCCTTCACCTCTTTTTCTAACGTCACAAAGTCCAATAATGTTCTATTTAATATAGGACAGTTCTTCTAATTTTTGCAATCTTTCTTCACTTGAAAGTGATCTGCAGTTGTAAGTAACTATATAAAAAGTCATCATCAAATGGCAGCCTAAGTCCACAATCAGGGGATTCTTAGCATCCTCCACCTTTGGCCAGCAACAGCTACCTTGGTTGGTGAATTTACAGCCTCCTGGGAAGAAAGGGTCATGATTTATTTTTGTCTGTTATGATTGTATATATAAAAAAAATATTCCTAAACTCGGAGATAAAAAGCCAATAGACTCACCATGCTGGCTAATGCATGTTGGTGAGCAGCCCATCCATATTCGTATACTATATGAATAATCACATGGTAATAACAACTGCAATGACAAGAATGTATGGAGTGGACATTAGGTACATGCCCTGCTCGGTTCCTTTAAGATTTCCAAGAGGAATCAAAGGGTCTCCTTTCAGTTAATAGCAAACTCCTTTCTGCAGCCTATATATATATATATATATATATATATATTGTATATATATAAATTATTATTATATATATATATATATATATATATATATATATATATAATGGTAATAATAATTTTGTGCATTAAACCACCAGCACAGATTAATACCATATAATATTATAAAACAGTGTTAACATTTATTTTACAAATGAACGACATACAATTATGCTCAACAATAAAGCTGCTAAATTAGGAGGCACTTGCAGTCTTACTAATGTGAATTAAGATATAATATAAACAAAACAATGTAGTATACAAAACAGCGGAGACAGAATCAATTATGTTTGTTTTATTTATCTTTTTATAAATTATGTTATGCATATGTTCAATATTTCTAATGCAACAGTCAAAGTATTTTTAATGTCTGTGTAGTTTAAAATGGGTGATATGTTGTTTTATATTTTGATAATGTTTCAAAATTTTAAAACATAAAATTAAGCCTGTTTTCTATTGGCAATTTTGCGTAATTTATTTTAAGTTTAATAGATTTGTGAAAATTTATCAATTTCTGTAAACTTAGGAATAAAACTGCTATTTTATGCATCTTACATGATATGCTCTTAATGTTATATTATCCAATTAAACATAGTATGAAAATTGCAAGTCAATGTTCACGGTTGCAAAATTAAGAAACTATGTCCCTATAATTGAATATAATTTACAGGTTTTAATTTTAATATAAATGGAAGATATGTAAACATGACAATACAAATGGCAATGAACGCTGTTGAGATAACGATCATGCATGGTGAGAAACAGTGCTGCTGTTGCAGTTTCATTATTAAACTTAAATGTGCAACACAAGAGTTTGAAATGTATGCACTATATATATATTATAACGATCGAAATGAAAGTGAAGAGCGAATTTACTCGCAAACTACGATATCTGCTCTACAAGGCACCATCTTGGCATTTAAACCTAGAAAAATTTATGGAGTAGGCAGATACGCGCTGTTAAGATTCCACTTTATTTAAATATTCAGATCGTTAACCCAAGTCATTAGCTCAGTGGAGACACAAAGATAAAAATCTATATCTTAATTTATATCTTAAATATAAATTAATAAGAGCCACTGCCAGAAATTAACACATAAAAATATTTATTTACGCACATATAAAATAACATTTAAATTTTGAGGAATAAATTCAACATTTTTGATTTTTCTATTAATCTTTAGTTTTACATTTAAGTAAATTACAACCATGAGTTTAATATTTATTTAGTGAGATGAGTATGAATAGACTACATAGATCTGCATTTGAAAAGAAAATATTCTTCCCTGATTTAACCCTTGGCAACAAATTTCGCAATCAAACCGGCGCCAATCCATCTGATACATTTGTGTATTCAATGTAGCATGAAAATATGACAACAGAAAATACTATACTGTCAGGAATGTACATCTGATCAGTAAGTAGAATTAGAGAAGACATTGTCTCTCCCCCAACAGGAATGTCACATCTTTTGGCGAGTAGATCTGTCACATCTTTTGGCGAGTAGATCAATAAACATAAAACTCCATAGGAATGGACTGCGGTCCTTTGCCATCTTACAAACCCATCCATAGGCAAACAGAAGGTGTGTGGCATATATATATAATCCTACCCATAGCGGATCTCATACTACATCTACAATTACACAAATATATCCAATCCATTGAACCAATTCAACTACGAAATGAATAACCTAAGATTACCCTCCCTTAATATAACTTTACAAAACTATATAGCCATTCACGCCCGACTTAAATTTAACATTTAAATATGCTCGCACAGATTTTTATAAATTTGTTTTTAAAATGTTGAGTATAGATCGGCTGCACAGATTCCACGGTCAAAAACATCCAAATTAAACACAATCGATCAAAATATAAAATCATCGATAACATCAATTGCAAAAGGGAATAGACAAGGCCCCATAGCATTCATCGTAAGATGCCCACATTAATATCGTTGACCTATATATTCTAATCAAATGTGAAAACTTCAACATAATCAACCGCTAACGAATCTATGTAACGTCTATACCCAACCTAAATTTCATCATTTAAAATTTAAACAATAAATAATTTAGACAATAAAAAAAAATGGAAATGATTTTTATCAATTGGAAAACATATAAAATTAAACATTATTAATTTGATTTTAAACTTAAAAAAGTCAGATAGAAGTTCATAAGCTTGAATGAAAGTTCTTAATTATTTTTAAATTTAGAGTTCATGTCCATATAGCTTACTGTAGAAGAGCCCAGGTTTCTGCTTTTAATTCCTGCGATGCCTCCATTGGAAGATAATGATCTGGAGATGGCAATAGCTGGTTCAAGGTATCACAGTCTTTTCATTTTTTTTCTTTTATAGAGTGTGGTATGTGCGTCCTACCACATCTCTCAAACACAAAATGCTGGAACTCCAAGAAAAAAACTGCATTTCTTTTTTTATATTATCCACACGGATTCAATCAACAAAATGTCACTAATCCTTCACTTTCATTAGGGTCCGAGCCAAGGCTTAGTGCTTCCATTGGTAAAGCTAATTTCTCTTTATTTTTTTATCTAACTTTCATCAGATCATTTTAGTTATAAAAGAGCCCAAGGCTAGCTTGCTTTTCAAACAATTTATAAACAATCACTTCCATTTACAGATTACAAGAATTTATTAATACCTGTTTTTATTTTTAAATCTTGTACTTTTTCTTATAAAAAAGTACGTTCAAATAATCATTTATTTTGTTCTGTTTTTTTTAAAAAAATGTTTAAAGTTTGGCATCTGTGCGAATGTATATACGTATAACAAAGATTTTAATTTTAGAGTTTAGTTTTTTACTTTTATTTGGGAACTTTTAAGTTTTTATTTTAAATTAATGTAATGACATATTTATATATCGTTACTATATATATATATATATATATATATATAATGATATATGGTATATATATATATATATATATATATATATATATATCATTAACCATTATCAATACACTGCAGGAAGGTCTCTCCAAGCATAATCCATCTTTTCCTATCTTTAGCTTCTGTTCTCCACATCACCCCTGCACACTTTTTTATTTCATCCATCCATATCACATGTGGTCTCTTTCTGGGTCTTTTACAATCTCTTGGAATCCGGTTTAAAATTTCAATTGTCCATCTGTTATCATCACTTTTAACAATATGTCCAGCCCAACTCCACTTCAGTCTTTTAATTTTTTCAATGAGGTCAGTAACACCTGTTAGTTCTCTTACTCATACATTGTGCATTCGATCCCTTCTTGTTACCCCCAACATGAATCTCTCCATACTTCTTTGAGTTGTCTGAAGTCTCTGTATTGCTCTTCTATTAACTGTCCAAGTCTAAGATCCATAAGTACGAACTGGCAAAACACGTTTATTAAAAACCATCCTTTTCAAACACATAGGCATATTTTTATTTAGTATCAAGTTATTTCTATGAAAAGCACTCCAACCAAGTTTAAATCTATGATTAATTTCATCCATTATATTTCCATCTGTACTGAAAATCTGACCATGGTATATGTAACTGTTAACTTCTTCTAACTCATCATAATCAATATTTATTTTCATGTTTTGAGAAAATCTATTAAACATTGCTTTAGTCTTTTTAACATTTATCTTGAGTCCTATTTTCCTACTTTCATGTGATAACTCCTGCAACATTTCCTGTAGCTTTAAAGCATTATTTGCAAAAACAAGTACATCATCTGAAAAATCTAAATGACGTAAATAATCTCCATTTACTTTTACTTCTTTACCTTCCCATTATAATTCACAAAATACTTCTTGCAGCACTGCTGTAAAAAGTTTAGGAGATATGGAGTCACCCTGTTTAACACTGTTTTCAATGTTGATTTTCCTACTATCATTATGTAATCTAATTGTTGCTGTTGCATTTTTATTCTTTAAAATATGACAATATCCTGGAATACACATTGATGATTCAATGCTTTAATCACTGAAGAAATATTTATTGAATCAAATGCCTTTTCATATTCTACAAATCCTAAGTATAATGGCAAGTCATATTCATTTGTCCTTTCTTTAATTTATCTCAATACCTCGATATGATCTACTGTACTAAAACCACTTTTAAATCTAGCTTGTTATCTTGGTTGGTGGAAATCTAGTGTTTTCTGTAGACGAGGTGTAATTATCTTAGTAAAAATTTTGTATAAAACTGATAAAAGACTGATACGTCTGTAATTTCTAATATCTTCTTTATCACCTTTTTTAAATATTAATATTAATACTGCATTATTCCAATCATCTGGTACATTTTTATCATTTAGACATTTGGTATATAACTTTGCTAAAAAAATTCTATTTCTTCACCTGCTTCTTTTAATATATCAATTACGATTCCAACATTACCTGAAGCCTTTATTTTCTTCATACTTTTAATTGCATATCTCACTTTTTCATTTAAAATTCTGGGCAATTCAGAAGATATAATATGTATAGGAGGCCCTTGTTCTTTAGTACTTTATAATTCTTGATAGAAGTCTTCTACACATTTTATGATGTCATCTCTCTTTTTAGTAATAATGCCATATTTTTTTCTTATTGCAGATATAAATTTACTACCAATACCAAAATATTGTTTTACACTCTTTAGACTTTTATTCTCTTCTAAAGCTTCCTTCTTTTCTTCATAAATTCTCTATTCTCAGTAGAAATTTTATGGTCAATTGCTGCTTTTTTCTACAAGCTGTCTGTGTTACAGTTTTTAAAAGTGTATATCTTATTTTTCTATTAATGTCATTCAAATCTGTATCATGTTCAAAATCTAATAATACTCGAAAACGATTTGTAAATTCTAATTTAAATTCAATAGAATGTTTCTGAAGATTAGGAATATCAACTGTAAATATTGTTTTTCTTAAAAATTTTTGTCTCTCTAGTTTTTCATTAACATGTATCTTACATCTTACTAATCGGTGATCACTCCCTGTGTTAAATTTTTAAGAACATTGCAATCTTGAAATATGTATTTTCGGTTAGTCAATATATAATCCAATTCTGCTGTGCTTTCATTTGGATGCTTCTATTCCATTTCCTTTTAACATTTTTCTCAAAAATAGAATTCATAATATAAAGATTTTTATTTTTCTTCTAACTCTACATGTCTTTGTCCTCTCTCATTTCTATTACCATAACCAAAATTACCTACAGCATTGTCATCTTTCATTTGTTTACCAATTCTAGCATTAAAGTCTCCCATAACAATTTTAAAATGTTGTTTACTCTGATCAAAAGCCTTTTGTACATCCATATAAAAATTTTCTACTACTTCATCATTATGAGAACTTGTTGGGGCATAAAACTGAATTATCTGCATTTGGTATCTGCTATTAAGTTGTAAAACTAATCTTGCCACTCTGTCTGATACACCACCAATCTCCACAACGTTATTATTCCATTTCTTATTTATAATGAATACTATTCCACACATATTTCCAATATTTGTGACTTTATAGTAGAGTGTATGTCCACTTTTTAAATCGATTACTCCTTCACCTCTTCTTTTCACTTCACAAAGTCCAATAATGTCCCATTTAATATAAGAGAGTTCTTCTTCTAATTCTTGCAATCTTTCTTCACTTGAAAGTGATCTGCAGTGGTAAGAAACTATATAAAAAGTCATCATCAAATGGCAACCTGAGTCCACAATCAGGGGATTCTTAGCACCTTCCACCTTCAGCCACATCCCTTACCTTGGTTGGTGACTTTACAGCCTCGTGGGAATAAGGGTCATGATTTATTTTTGTCCGTCATGATTGTATATATTGAAAAAATATTCCTAGAGTCGAAGGTAAAAAGCCAATTGATGCACCACACTGGCTAATGCATGTTGGTGAGCAGCCCATCCATGTTCGTATACTATATGAATAATCACATAGTGATAACAACTGCAATGCCAAGAACGTATGGAGTGGACATTAGGAATATGCTCTGCTCAGTTCCTTTAAGATCTCCAAGAGGAATCAAAGGGTCTCCTTTCAGTTAATAGCAAACTCCTTTCTGCAGCCTATATATATATATATATATATATATGTGTGTGTATATATATATATATATATATATGTGTGTGTGTGTGTGTGTGTCAACAGATGGCGTTCTACCAAAAACACCATCAAGCATATGTTTACATAAACATCAGAGCAAGCATTCACTATCTCTGATTTTAAGTCCACTTTCAGATCATGATTTCAAGCTATTTGCTATCATCAGTGAAAGACAGAAATAAGAAACTAGATCTAAACACAAACTCTGAGTGTTTATGAAACAGTTTCTATTCAGCTTGCAAGCATGAATCTTTTAGACACACAATGTCTTCAAACTCAGCATAGCAAGCCAGGTAGCTATATGGGTATGATATCAGTTCAGCATCACCACATAGTAGAAGCCTCTGCAATATATGTCATTGCTAGAAAGACCTTAAAGGTACATTTATGAAAAACAAAAAGCGAGTTAAAAACTTGCTAATGCTTGTATTTATGTCAATAGATGGTGTTCTACCAAAAACACTGTCTAGTGTATGTTTACATAAATGTCAGAGCAAGAATTCACTATCTTTAACTTTAATTCCACTTTCAGATCATGATTTCAAGCTATTTGCTATCATCAGTGAAGACAGGAATAAGAAACTAGATCTAAGCACAAACTCTGAGCATTTATGAAACAGTTTCTATTCAGCTTGCAAGCGTGAATCTTTTAGACACATAATGTCTTCAAGCTGTTTCATAACTGCTCAGAGTTTGTGTTTAGATCTAGTTTCATATTTTTGTCATTCACTGATGGTAGGAAATAGCTTGAAATCATGATCTGGAAGTGGAATTAAAGTTAGAGATAGTGAATGCTTGCTCTGACGTTTATGTAAACATCTGCTTGATTGTATTTTTGGTAGAATGCCATCTCTTGACATAAATACAAGCATTAGCAAGTTTTTAACTTGTTTTTTGTTTTTTATAAGTGTACCTTTGAGGTCTTTCTAGCAATGATATATATATTGCAGAGGCTTCTACTATGTGGTGATGCTGAACTGACATCAGTCCCATATAGCTATCTGGCTTGCTATGCTGAGTTTGAAGACATTAGGTGTCTAAAAGATTCACTCTTGTATGCAGAGTAGAAACTGTTTCATAAATGCTCAGAGTTTGTGTTTAGATCTAGTTTCTTATTCCTGTCTTTCACTGATGATAGCAAATAGCTTGAAATCATGATCTGAAAGTGGAATTAAAGTTAGAGATAGTGAATGTTTGCTCTGACATTTATGTAAACATATGCTTGATGGTGTTTTTGGTAGAATGCCATCTGTGGACATAAATGCAAGCATTAGCAAGTTTTTAACTTATTTTTCATAAATGTACCTTTGAGGTCTTTCTAGCAATGATATATATATATATATATTGAAGAGGCTTCTACTATGTGGTGATGCTGAACTGATATCAGACCCATATAGCTATCTGGTTTGCCATGCTGAGTTTGAAGACATAACATGTCTAAACGATTCACGCTTGCAAGCTGAATAGAAGCTGTTTCATATACGCTCAGAGTTTGTGTTTAGATCTAGTTTCTTATCCTATCTTTCACTGATGATAGCAAATAGCTTGAAATCATGATCTGAAAGTGGAATTATAGTTAGAGATAGTGAATGCTTGCTCTGACGTTTATGTAAACATAAGCTTGACAGTGTTTTTGGTAGAACTCCATCTGTTGACATAAATACAAGCGTTAGCTAGTTTTTTTTACTGGTTTTTTGTTTTTCATATAGATATAGTACCCTTTTGTTTAGATTTGCATGGGTTATTTCTAATAATCTTCTGAAAAATTTTAAATTTTGAATTTTGATAAGGGGTGATGTATGTTGTGTGTTAATAATCTTTGAATAATTCAGTTAAGGCAAGTAAAATAATTGATGTATAGTGTTGGTTTGGCATTTGGAAGAAAACAGTTAACTAAAAATCATTATAATATTGTATGTTTGGGAGAATTGGCCATAATAAATACTGATTTAATAAGTCTTATAAATAATAATTAGGGTAAATTTTAAAAGTAATGCTTTAAAGTTAAACAAATAGATTTAGTAATAATAATTGTATTTAATGGCTATATTTTTAAAATCATTTGATTAAAAAATAATAATGTGGGAGAAAAGTGTAATTTTTTGGTTTTATAATATTAAAATAATTATTTTAAAATTGTGCTATAATAGTGATCATGTAACACTTTATAAATTAAATTATTATTTTAGTCTTTAAATTATTAGCGCCTTATTTAGTTTTGTAAATCACGTGACACACACCTGTGTTCAAAAATAGAATAATATTATCTGTTATAAATGTTAAATTGAATTTTAAAAGTAAATATAATAAATAAAATCAGATTTATGTTTTTTGTTGAAAATAAATACGTTAAGTTCAAAATAAAGGTAGAAATGGTAATAAATATTGAAATGTGATTTTTTTAAAATTATTTTAGAGTCTATAGTAAGTGTAAATAAAATGTGAAAATTAAGTAAGAATTGAATAATATAATAAAAATAAATATTTAGTAAATTATTATTAACTTTAACTTTAAACCAATGTTCGTGGTCCCGGATAATTTGAGGCCAGGATTGTTTAATGGACCAATCAAAATTGGAATCAGCTGGAGTATTTAAGAGCTGTTTACATTTTGGCAGATGATTATTGAGCTGTTATCTCATTCTACCGACATGCTATATAACATTGTTAGTATTTCAACAATTTCGGTAAAGTATTTAGTAATGTAATAATCCATTTTATTTAAATTCAATTTTTGTAAAAGTACAGTAGTCTATTATTATAAGCTCGTGGGATATAGAAATGTTTTGCTAAAAAATTAATTTATTCCTTACTTTGCCAACTTACTTTGTTCAATTTATCATCAACTTAAACATGAAGAAGTCATCACTTAATATAAAATATTTAATGGAAGTATTCAAGTATTATTGTCTTGTAATATATATAATTTTGCCTATGTTGATAAGTCATATTGATTTACGACTAAATTTCGTAAAAAGAACGTCACGGAAAAAAATATATATAAAATTTTTTTTTTCATTAAAAGATATAAACTTAAATGGGATAATGTATTTTATAAAGAAAATTTATTTAAAATACAATGGAAAAATACTTTTAAAAGAAAAAAAACTTTTAAATATGACCGAACAATTATTTTAGAACGTGGAGATATTTCTTTCTGAAGAAATATTGGAAATATTTTAAAATTGAATTTTCCCTAGAAAATATAAGATCATTTGCAAGTATGTGACTTATATCATATTTAAAAAAAATATTATAAGTCAGTCATTAAGGTATGCGGGACATACAAAAGTTTATTTAAATTATTTGGGAAAATAATTTAAGTTATTTGAAAATATTGGGAGAAGTATTGGTTGTATCAGAAGATATTAAACCTCAGAAAATGTGGAAAAGTTACAAGAATTTGGAAAATTATCTTGACGAAGAGTATTTAAAATTAGATATTTACTTAATAATACATGTTAAAGATTTAAAGTTTGGAGATAAGAGAAATATTAATTATATTAGTGTAAGTCTTATAAAATAAAAGTAAACGTACCGTATTTAACTTGAACTGTCAGTTTGGATTATATATTACAACGTTAAGAACCGGAGCATGCGTGATTATTGACGTCAAAAGTGTGTATTAATGTTTTTTACCAGGAGAAAAGATACTTCCTGTAATGAACTTATTATCAAGAAAAGAACATTTCATTGTAAGAAATTCTAATAAAATTATTGTAAATATGTTTTTAAAATTAATTTTTTACTAACAAAATTATAGTAATATTTATTCATAGTATAAATATAGTGTACAGAAAACATTAAATTATTTTCTAACTTAGTAATTAAATTTTATTGTAAAAAAAAAAAAAATCTTTAACTTAGTATATTTTAAAGTGTGATAATGTGGAATAAACGATGATAAAATGTTTAGTTAGATCGTACTCCAGATGACATCACTAAGTAATTGCCAACAGAAATTACTTTTGGTAATAATGTAAATATTAATAGTTTTAAAATGTGTTTGTTATTTTATACGGATGGATGTGTATATAAAACACACACCTACACATAATTTATCATTTTGTTTAGTTATTTAAGAATATACATAATTTTAATGATATAGTAAAGATATTTAAACATAAAAGAAATATAAGTATATGATTCTATTAAAACTGAATTGGATGTTTTGTTGAATAATTTAAAGTGTTAAAAATATGACACTGATTGTTTGTGCTAAAGTTTGAGAACTATTAAAGAATGAAATAATCTTGTCTTATTAGTTAGTTAGACTGTTATTCTAAAAAATGAATTTATTTGTTATTTTAGAAATGAGGATGAATTTAGCGATGTAAATTGGTGAATTTAAATGCTAATATATTAGTATTAGATTATATAAGACCAGGATAATATTGTATGTAGGGTTTATTTATATGGGAAGAAGAATATACTATATTGATGTTTATACAAGTATAGCTAACATAGCCTTATATCTTGTGTATATTCATGACAGTGTTTATTTTTCTATGTGTTAAAGCTTAATGTGCCATAGTGCTAAATGAATAGCCTGGACATTATACTTGGTAGAAGAGATTATTAAACAGATAAGTTATACCTCAGTTCATGTACACTGTACCCATGATGGTTAGTTGATAAAGATGTTAAGTTGAAGTTATAGTTTAACCCATATGCCTACTAGTTTATGTGTTATTGAAATTTATTGGATTACATTGTAAAAGATGGTTGTTTTAAAATTGAAAATAATAAATAGGTTTGGAAATAGAGAATCGTTAAATTGGATAAGATAAGTTATGTTGCTTAGATTATAATAAGTGTAAAAATTATAAAAACAATTTCATCAGTGAAAGAATCCTAAAACTTTTATAGTTAAAAATGATATTTATTTTTTTAGAAAATAAATAGTTGACAATTTAAAAGAATTTCTAATGATATTACTTAATTATTAAGAATTTTTAAAAAGACATACTTATAATGCATAATTTTATTTATGATTAAATGTAATAAACTGAATCGGGTTGAATGAATGAAAGTAGTCATAAATTTTACAAAAATAATTTTATAACAACACACTAATCCATGATATTTAAAGTTTAAAGTAATAATTAGTAAGTAGCTTAGTTTGATGTTATGCTATGAATTAGGGTTGTTCACATAAATATTGAATAATGACTATATAGAATGATAAATAACTTTAAAAACTAAATAGCAAGGATAAGTACATAATAAAAGTATTACCTATATTTTTTAAAGCCTATAAATTAATAATATCGAATAACTGTAATAAAAAAGTTATATAATGATATTTTAAAAAATAAGAAATATTTTATTGAAGAGATGTTCTGTATCTTATGTTTTAAGTCATTTGATTTGTCTTGAAAAAAATACCTGAATACAAATAAATAGAATTCTATCAAAATGTAAATAATGTAAATAATTTTATTGTTAAGTTTGTTAATAAAATTGTTAAATTGTTTTATAAGTCTTGGTGTTGACTAAATTTCTTCACATCACAATTACATAATCACAGGTAATTATAATGAAGACATAATATTTGCACATCATAAATAAAATTTTATTTAGGAGTTATATTTTATTGATATATTTTATTTAAGAAGTTTTACTTATGATATGATTACTATGGTCATGTAATAATTACCAAAGATTTACATTAAATTATCTTTGTACTGATTGCCACATATTCTCAGATTGTAATATCATACTAAATATATTTATTTAAGATGCCATATGGATAATAGAGAATTATATTACAATTTTATTATGAGATATACAAGAATAACATTATAAATAAAAAGATAGGAGAGTAAATTTTCGATTAAAGATTAGTAGTAGTATTTGTTATTATTAGTATTATTAAATTGTAGTTAGGAATGATATTAAATCCCTTATCATACTTGATTACAAAAGTTATAATTAATTTATCATTATTTTAAGAGAACCTGAGATAATTTGAGTTAAATTAGTTTTGAGAAATATATTTAAATTAATTTGTTAAAAGTAATTTACTTAATTAGTTTTGATTAAAGATGTAGGAGTACTATAAATGTGGTATTTAAGTAATAGGAATAAGGATAGTATTCTTATGTCATTAAGGTGATATCCAGTGGGAGATTGTCTTAATGTATTCGCTCTGCCACTTGTAAACTCACTTCATAATCTCATGATTTAATTAGATATTCATTTATTTCATTTTATAAACCAGAACTATATTATTATTTATTAAATTAAGTTAATTTAGTCATTGATATTCTTAAAAATATAGTTATTATAGATTTAAATACATTTTTTAAAACATAGTTATTTAACTGAGCTAGATCAAGTTATTATAATTATATATTTCCGGGAAGTGAGGTTACAATATATATATATATATATATATATATATATATATATATATATATATATATATATATATATATATATATATATATATCCAAATACAGTACAATTTATATAAATTATATTCTTTTAGAAGTACTTTCGAAAAGTACTTCTAAAAGAATATAATTTATATAAATTGTACTGTATTTTGATATATATATTGATTTGTATATTACATATATTGTGAAACGAATACAGATATCAAACTTTATTTATTATATATATATATATATATAATAAATAAAGTATATATTTATATATATATATATATGGTTGATGATATATATATATATATATATATATATCATCAACCATTATCAATCAACTGCAGGATGAAGGTCTCTCCGTGTTCAAACCATCTTTTCCTATCTTTAGCTTCTGTTCTCCACATCACCCCTGCACACTTTTTATTTCATCCATCAATATAACATGTGGTCTCTTTCTGGGTCTTTTACAATCTCTTGAAATCCAGTTTAAAATTTCAATTGTGCATCTGTTATCATCTCTTCTAACAATATGTCCAGCCCTACTCCACTTCAGTCTTTTATTTTTTTCAATGAGGTCAGTAACACCTGTTTGCTCTCTTACTCATACATTACATATTTGATCCCTTCTTGTTACTCCCAACATGCATCTCTCCATACTTCTTTGAGTTGTCTGAAGTCTCTCTATTGCTCTTCTATTAACTGTCCAAGTCTCAGATCCATAAGTAAGAACTGGCAAAACACATTTATTAAATACCTTCCTTTTCAAAAACATAGGCATATTTCCTTTTAGTATGAAGTTATTTCTACAAAAAGCACTCCAACCACATTTAATTCTATGATTAATTTCAACCATTATATTTTCATCTGTACTAATAATCTGACCAAGGTATTTGTAAATATTAACTACTTCTAACTCATCATAATCAATATTTATTTTCATGTTTTGTGAAAATCTATTAAACATTGCTTTAGTCTTTTTAATATTTATCTTTAGTCCTATTTTCCTACTTTCATGTGATAACTCCTATAACATTTTCCATAGCTTTAAAGCATTATTTGCAAAAACAACTACATCATCTGAAAAATCTAAATGACATAAATAATCTCCATTTACTTTTACTCCTTTAGCTTCCCATTTTAATCCACAAAATACTTCTTGCAGCAGTGCTATAAAAAGTTTAGAAGAAATGGGGTCACCCTGTTGTACACCCTTTTCAATGTTAATTTTCCTACTATCATTATGTAATATATTTGTTGCTTTTGCATTTTTATAAATATTCTTTAAAATATGACAATGTCCTGGATCTACACCTTGATGATCCAATGCTTTAATCACTGAAGAAATGTTTATAGAATCAAATGCCTTTTCATAGTCTACAAATCCTAAGAATAATGGCAACTCATATTCATTTGTCCTTTCTATAATTTATCTCAATACCTGGATATGATCTACTGTACTAAAACCACTTTTAAATCCAGCTTGTTCTCTTGGTTGGTTGAAATCTAGTGTTTTCTGTAGACGAGTTGTAATTATCTTAGTAAAAATTTTGTATAAAACTGATAAAAGATTGATAGGTCTGTAAATTCTAATATCTTTTTTATCACCTTTTTTTAAATATTAATATTAATACTGCATTCTTCCAATCATCTGGTACAATTTTATTATTTAGACATTTGGTATATAACTTTGCTAAAAAAAATATATATTTCTTCACCTGCTTCTTTTAATATATGAATTACGATTCCATCATTACGTGGAGCCTTTCTTTTCTTCATGCTGTTAATTGCATGTCTCACTTCTTCATTTAAAATTCTGGGCTATTCAGAAGATATAATATGTATAGGAGGCACTTGTTCTTTAGTACTATATAATTCTTGATAGAAGTCTTCTACACATTTTATGATGTCATCTTTTTTTTTAGTAATAATGCCATATTTTTTCTTATTGCAGATATAAATTTCCTACCAATACCAAAATGTTGTTTTACACTCTTTAGACTTTTATTCTCTTCTACAGCTTTCCTTTCTAGTTCACAATTATACTTTCTTATATCATTTTGAACTCTTTTCCACACCATTTTTTTCAAAATTCGAGATATTCAATGTTTTTAATGCACCATTGTTGTATATTCTCATATTCCTTCTTTTCTTCATAAATTCTCTAGTCTCAGTAGAAATTTTACTAGTCAATTGCTGTTTTTTTCTACCATCTATCTTTGTTGCAGTTTTTAAAAGTGTATCGCTTATTTTCCTATTAAGGTCATTCAAATCTGAATCATGTTCAAAATCTAGTAATACTTGAAACCGATTTGTAAGTTCTAATTTAAATTAATTAGAATGTTTCTGAAAATTATGAATATCAACTATAAATATTGTTTTTCTTAATAATTTTTGTCTCTCTAGTTTTGCATTAACATGTATCTTACATCTTACTAATCAGTGATCACTACCTGTGTTAAATTTATTGAAAACATTACAATCTTATGTATTTTCGGTTAGTCAAAATATAACCCAATTTTGCTGTACCTTCATTTGGATGCTTTTATGTACATTTCCTTTTAACATTTTTCTCAAAAAAAGAATTCATAATATAAAGTTTTCCTTTTTTTGCAGACTCCACAAGTCTATGTCCTCTCTCATTTCTATTACCATAACTAAAACTACCTACAACACTTTTCTCTTTCATTTGTTTACCAATTCTAGCATTAAACTCTCCCATAACAATTTTAAAATGTTGTTTACTCTGATCAAAAACCTTTTGTACATCCATATAAAAATCTTCTATAACTTCATCACTATGAGAACTTGTTGGGGCATAAACCTGAATTATCTGCATTTGGTATCTGCTATTAAGTTGTAAAACTAATCTTGCCATTCTGTCTGATACACCATCAATCTCCACAATGTTATTCTTTCATTTTTATTCATAATGAATCCTACTCCACTTGTATTTGCAATATTTGTGCCTTTATAGTAGAGTATATGTCCATTTTTTAAATCAATTGCTTCTTCTCCTTTTCTTCTAACTTCACAAAGTCCTATAATGTCCCATTTAATATATAACAGTTCTTTTTCTAACTCTTGCAATCTTCCTTCACTTGAAAGTGATCTGCAGTTATAAGTACCTAATTAAAAAGTCATCATCAAATGGCCACCTGAGTCCAATCAGGGGATTCTTAGCTCCCTCTGCCTTC
The DNA here is from genome assembly GCA_028023455.1 of Epiperipatus broadwayi. NCBI lineage: Eukaryota > Metazoa > Onychophora > Udeonychophora > Euonychophora > Peripatidae > Epiperipatus > Epiperipatus broadwayi. The sequence goes on along the minus strand of JAQFVV010012474.1, from coordinate 3,633,013 downwards.
GACCTCCAACTGCTGCCTTGGTTGTTGACTTAACAGCCTCCTGGGAATAATGGCCATGATTAATTTTTGTCTGTTATGATTGTATATATTGAAAAATTATTCTTAAACTCTGAGGTAAAAAGCCAATAAACTCACCTCGCTGGCTAATGGGTGTTGGTGGGCAGCCCATTTATGTTTGTATACTATATGAATAATCACATAGTAATAACAGCTGCAATGACAAGGACGTATGGAGTGGATATTAGGAATTTGCCCTGCTCAGTTTCTTTAAGGTCTCCAAGAGGAATCAAAGGGTCTCCTTTCACTTAATAGTAAACTTCTTTCTGCAGCATTTACCAAATCTGTAATTTTTGATTATCACAATTTTACTGTGTATTTTTTCTTTCTGATGAAAACCAGTCCTCTGGTTGAAATATAATATTATTTATTGGATTTATAAGTCTTTTTTGTTTTTATATGTATTTCCTTTGGTTAGTTTGTTATATATTAGTATTTTGATATGGATTTATTACTGACCAAAGACAGTAAGATTTTATTGTCACTTAGCCACGTGGCATTCATAGGCGATTCATTGCTAAAATTTGTACATAATTTTTTCCCAAAATTTAATACTCAAGATGGTGTACAAATTAGTTATTGAGGAGGAGCTTCTATTCTGGACAGTATTGATTTGTTTAACAAGTTAATTAATAAGCATAACATTAAGTTTTTCTTCGTTCATCTTGGATCTAATAATATTTTTTCGTTTAGAAATAATGAATATGTGCAGATTTTGAAATTGATTCGACATATACGTACTTATTCACCGGAGATTACAATTATAATTTCTCAAGTTTTACCACAATTGCAGAATAAATATTACCCAATGGATCGGTTTAAATTGAGAATTATTAATGAAAAAATTTTTGCATTTAATAGACATTGTCATTTTTTAAGTTATACGCATCATAATGTATTTTTCTTACAGCATACGGATTTTATAAAAAGAAAGAATCTTTTTAAATTTTTAGCCCGTGATGGCCATCATTTGAACATGTATGAAGCTAGATGTTTAGCTGATGGTTTTAAATATATAATGTCATTGATGGGATGTAATAGAGTTTATAATGTAAATTCTATGTTGAGTGTGAGGGAATATAGTTTTGCTAATGTTGAAACTCAAATGGAAGCTGTGTTGACATGTGAAATGGGGACGCAGTCTGAGATATGTAATTGTCAGGAATCACAAATTATTATACTGCATGATACTAACAGGATCCTAGTAGATGTTGAACAATCTTGCTTGCCAGGGAATGTTTTGGAGGAATCATTACGGTAAAAATCTCCAAAAGTTTTTAAAGAAGATCATACTCAACGTAAAGATGATTCTTTAGACCTTTCATTGGATGATATAATTTGTAACATTTCCAAACAGGAGGACTTTTTAAGAATGAATATTTCTGATGTTCAACAGATTGATGGTTTTGCTGTTTCAGATCAACATATAGATGGTGGTAAAGGAGATCTGGGTAATTTAGAGGTGGGTGTAGTTAACCAAATAGATAATGGATTGATAATTGGCAATGATTTTAATACAATATCTAGCATAGATACAGAGTTTGATATTAATAGGGATTATTCTAGTAAACAACATTTACAGGGTCTAACATTAATTAATACAGGGGCAATCCCTAAACGTTTTTCTAGACGTCTAAATAATAAGCAGGTTATAAGTAATTGACAAACATTACATAGTACATTGTTTCTTAAACTTAGGAAATTATATGATAAATTAGTTAGATATAGACAACATATTAGTAATTTTGCATATTTTATTAGCAATAACATAATTCCTAAAGGCCTCAGAAAAAAAATTATTGCTAACATAGACCAATTTCCTAGGGAACTTGCAATTAAATGGGATAATAAAATAAGAGAAGCATCTGTTGCATTAATACATATTTTGAAAGATGCATATTTGGTAAGACTTAAATTAATTGAAAAAGAAATTATACATTTTGGTAGTTGTAATTTAATGAATATAGATGAACAGAAGGAATTACATGAATGGGTTTTTTTGAGAGAGAAGTTATTGATGAAGAAATTTCATAATAAAATGTATCATTGGTTCAAAGTTATGGGTAATGAGCCAAGATTTGAATTAGTTACTAATCAGTCACAAACACTAATTAATTGTATGACTTCTGATAATCATACTGTGTCAGATATTTCTACATCGGATATGATTCCAATTTATACTGATCAATCATTTATATCATCTTCACATTCATTAGATTGTGCTGAAATGTTACCATCTGTTCTTAATAGTGATGCTGGTTTAGCATTGGTTCATAGAGTTACAGATTCTTCTGAATGCACTAACAATATTTTAGTTTCTGGAAATACGAATACTAATAAATTTAACTCAAATATTTATAGCAATGACTTTTTATGTTTAGCTAATAAGGAAAACAATGTGAATAATCTAACTAACATTAATCTTAGTGAGGTAGAATGTTCACTGTTAAATAAAGGTTTATATTTTTGCCCTACAGTTCAGTCATTTTATCAAAAAAAATGAATTTAAAATTCATCAGGATTTAGATAATTTTTCAAGAAGACTTAGATTAAGAGAATTTTTTGGAAACCAAGAATGTGATACTATTGGGAAATTACGATCTGATTGGACACCACCACATCAAAGGAATGTGTAATATTAGATACATACATTGATAATGTATATCAGGATATTATTAATAAAATTAGATTTAAACAACATAGTAAGTATAAGAGTAATTTAACATTGAGAGAGATGAATGCATTACACAGTTTAGTGAAAAGACAAGATATTATAAAACCAGCTGACAAAGGTGGATCAATAGTAATTATGAATAAAGATGATTTTAGATGATAAAATTTTTATGAGCCTATTTCACTAACCACTATTAATTCATTATTCAAGGGTATACTTTTTAGTTTAAAAGATATGAGAGCTAGGGGTCTTATAAATAATAATGTATATAACTTTTTAGTACCAACCAAAATTTATCCTAGTAGTTTTTATATTTTGCCAAATATTCATGAACCTGGTTGTCCAGGCAGACCTATTGTAGCTAGTATTGGTAGTCCTACAGAAAATATTTCAGCATATGTTGATAATATTATTAAATTTATTCCACCATCATTTAATTATTATGTTAAAGATACTACTCATTTCCTTTGTGTGTTAGAAAATATTAAATCTGAATTACCAGTTGATTGTTTTTTGGTTGCTTTGGATATTGTATCATTATACACAAATATACCTCATGATGATGGAGTTGAGGCTATTAAATGTGCTTTACAAGATAGAGAGTATGATCATGGTCTTATTACTACTATGGTTGAATTAATATATTTGGTTTTAAGAAATATCTTTTTTACTTTGATTCTAGATACTATTTACAGACACAAGGTACTGCTATGGGTACAAAGATGGCACCAAGTTATGCGAATATTTTTATGTCAAAACTAGAATCCTCTATACTTGATAATGCTAAGCTGAAACCTCACACTTGGCTTAGATATATAGATGACATTTTCATAATTTGGCCACATAGTGAAGTTGAACTTCATAATTTTTTTAAGTTATTTAAATAATTTTAATAAAAATATTAATTTCACAATGAATTTTTCAAAATCAATTGCTCATTTTCTTGATATTGAAGTTATTTACACTAATAGAGTTCTTACTACTACTACTGTATATAGGAAACCAACTGATAATAACTGTTATCTAAATTTTTATTGTAACCATCCTAAACATTTAAAGGCTAATATTCCTTATAGTCAATTTTTAAGGATGAAGAGGATTTGTAATGATGAGAAATTTCTTCAACAAAATAATAGTATTTTATATAATAGATTACTCAATATGAGGTATCCTAAGACATTGTTGGATAATGCAGTAAGGAAATCTTCTTTAATTGATAGAAAGAAACTTCTTTTATCTGAAAAGAGTAAAAAACAATTAGATGTTCCACCATTGGTTCTTACTTTTAATAGAGATTTACCTAATATTAACTGGATATTGGCGAAACATTTTAACATATTACAGTCCACAGATTATTTAAAATCTATTTTTTCTGATCCACCTAATGTTGTATATCGAAAACATAGATCACTTAGAGATATACTTGTCAAAACAAATTTTATTAATAGTTCTGTACAGGTAAAAGGGTGTTCTCCATGTGAGGATAAAAGATGTTTTACATGTAAACATATTGTTGTGACAAAAGTGGTCTTTAGTACTAAGAATCGTAATTTTAAATGGTATATTCCTAATTATGTTACATGTAAAAGTGTTAATTTGATAGAGTGGAGTAGATGTTTAAACCAGTATATAGGTGAGTCAGCAAATAGTTTACATGTCAGAATGACTAATCATAGATTTGACATTTTGCATAAGAATAAAGATAGCCCGGTTTCAAAACATTTTAACTTACCGAATCATTCAATTGATGATTTAAAAGTAGTGATTCTTCAGGAAGGTTTTTCTTCTACAAGAGAGAGGAAACAAAAGGAGAGTTTTTTTTTATTTTTAAATTCAAGACCTTAGAACCACATGGATTGAATTTAAACACTGGAACTATTACATCTCTGGGTTACCTGGTCTCCTAAATGATTTCTATATGTGAGTTTTTTATGTAAAAATTTTCTTATATGAGGTTTTTTATGTAAAGATTGGTTATATGGATGTTTAACATCTGTGTTTAATTGGTATATAGATAAAAAATTAGTTATTATAAATTATTGTACTTTGCACTAACTATAATTTTTGATTAAAATGTATAAGTATTTTAGTTTTTAATGAATATTAATGTGAGCACAGCTATTTTTTGTATGTGAGCATGGTCTAATTTTTGTATGTATGCACATATGTATATTTTAATTTTTAATTTTGGATTTTTTATTTTTATATTTATTTTAATTTAAATATAATTTAAGCTTGATTAGGAGGGAATGTAGTTTTTTTCTTTTTTTGTTTGAATTTTGTCATTGATTGAGTAGATATTCTGTGTTAGATTTTGTGACCAATCAGGGGGGTTTAGTTAAAATTTTTAATCTTTTACCAAATCTGTAATTTTTGATTATCGCTATTTTACTGTGTATTTTTTTTCTTTCTGATGAAAACCAGTCCTCTGGTTGAAATATAATATTATTTATTGGATTTATAAGTCTTTTTTTGTTTATATATATATGTGTGTGTACTTGTTTCAATTTTAAATGGTAAAGGAAGCAATCTATTTTGTAAAACTAGTAAAGTAAAAATATAGAAAAAAAATGCTATATGTTTTTTTCGTTAACAATTTAAGAGAATTTAGTCAAAAAATATATATGTATACATATAACATTTATTGTAATAAAAATAGACAGAAATGGTTTTATCTATTTCCTGTTATTTAAATAATAAAATAACTTGCTTAAAATATATATATATATAAAAATGAAATGGGATAAGTCTATTTTTATTTTAAGTTATCAAAAAAATCCAATAAAATAAATAACTGATCTAGACAATTATATTACAATAAAAGCTAAATATTGTTAAAACAAATAAACATATATATATATATATATATATGTATATATCGATATCCAAATACATCATATAACATTTAAAGATTTCATCAATAAATGAAATGTTTTATAGTCAATGTATAACCTTTTGCTATTCATTTATGAAAGAAAAAGTAATGTACCCCTTCTTCATATTTTTTAGAAGTCTTTCTGAAACATTTAGGCCAGAAAGCATGGATTTTAAACCGCCATGCTATTTATTTTATAGCTATTTCTAAATGTTTATATTAATAATTAACATGAGACATTGTTCTCAACTTAAACATTACCAGTTTAAATAATAAAATAAGTAACATAAATTACATCTAGTTTTTAATAATATGTAACACATTTCATATTACATATTTCATTCTTTCATTAGTTGACAATATTTAAATTGAAAATAATTTTAAATATATTAATTACAAATATAGGTACAGTTTAAAATAACTCTGAAATAAATAGGTATTATTTAAACTTATGTTATCTGGCTAAACCGTTAGATAAACCTCTAAATAAGAAAGTGATGTAAAGAAGAAAGAGTGTATGGTATGATCTTATTCATATAAATAAAAACATTTTTACACTTTGCCTTGAGGTCATTATATTTAGTTAAAAAAGCTGCACTTCCGGTATTTAAAACCAATCTTCTTCTGATATTTATTATATTTAAATTATTAATTAGAGAAGATATAAATTAGTGTTAAAATTTATTGGCTAAACGTTTTCGAGGATCCATGCCTCATATTCATAGCCTTCATAAAATATATAATAAAATATACTCAAATACAAATATTCAAATAAGCTAGTATTATGTAGCCCATTTCTTCGAGATCTCGAAGCAAGTGTCTTTTCTATTAATGGCATGGATGTTTCCATTGATGTAAAATGCCTCCTTTATTTTGCTTTTGTGATCATTTGATTCTGAGCACAATATTATGGGATTGGCTGGTGTGAAGATGTGTCCAGATTGTTTAGTATGCTCCAAAAATACAGAAAATGTGTTGCTGTTTTTCTGAGCTCTGTTAAATGTGTAAATATGTTGATCCAGTCTAGTATTGATTGTAGCTTTTGTTTCACCATAATATATTGTAACAATATATAAATATGTTGTTACATTAATTTAAAATAAAAACTTAAAAGTTCGCAAATAAAAGTAAAAAACTAAACGCTAAAATTAAAATGTTTGTTAAACATATATGCATTCGCACAGATGCCAAACTTTAAAAATATTTTTTTTAAAAAAACAAATAAATAAGTATTTGAACGTACTTTTTTATAAAAAAAAAGTACAAGATTTAAAAATAAAAACAGGTATTAATTAATTCTTGTAATCTGTAAATGGAAATGGTTGTTTATAAATTGTTTGAAAAGCAAGCTAGCCTGGGGCTCTTGTATAATTAAAATGATCCTGATGAAAGATAGATAAGAAAATAAAGAGAAATTAGCTGGACCAATGGAAGCACTAAGCCTTGGCTCGGACCCTAACAAAAGTGATGGATTAGTGACATTTTGTTGATTGAATCCGTGTGGATAATATAAAAAGGGAAATACAGTTTTTTCTGGAGTTCCAGCGTTGTGTGTTTGAGAGTTGTGGTAGGACGCACATACCACACTCTCTATTTAAAAAAGAAAAAGGAAAAGACTGTGATACCTTGAACCAGCTATTGCCATCTCCAGAACATTATCTTCCAATGGAGGCATCACAGGAATTAAAAGCAGAAACCTGGACTCTTCTATCGTGAGCTCTGAACTTTACAAATTAACAACAACAACAACAACAAAAAGTAATTAAGAACTTTCGTCATTGTTTTTTTTAAAGATTCAGCTAATTTAAATTTTAAAATGAACTTTTATTTGAATTTCAAATTAATAATCGATTGTTTAAATTTATATAGTTAAGTTTTGCTAAAATCATTTCCATTTTATTATTTTTATTTGTAGTAATATTTATTGTAGAAATTATTAAATGCATTACATTTAAGTTGGGTATAGACGTTGCAGAGATTCGTTAGCGGTTGATTATGTTGTGGTTTTCACAGTCGATTAGAATATATAAGTCAACAATGTCATAGGGTGTCTTATGATGAACACCAAAGGGTCTCCTGTATTCCCTCAGCAATTGACGTTATCAATTGACTTTGTATTTTGATCGGTTGTGTTTAATTTGGAATGTTTTTGACCGTGAAATCTGTGCAGCCGATCTATACTCGACATTATAAAACAAATTGTATAAAAATAATCTGTGCGAACGTATTTAAATGTTAAATTTAAGTTGGGAGTGAATGGCTATATAGTTTTGTAAAGTTATATTAAGAGAGGGTAATCTTAGGTTATTCATTTCATAGTTGAATTGGTTCAATGGATTGGATATATTTGTGTAATTGTAGATGTAGTATGAGATCCGCTACGGGCAGGATTATATATATACACCACACACCTTCTGTTTGCCTATGGATGGGTTTGTAAAATGGCAAAGGACCGCAGTCCATTCCTATGGAGTTTTATGTTTATTGTTCTACTCGCCAACAGATGTCGCATTCCTGGTTGGTAGAGAGACAATTTTTTCTCTAATTCTACTTGCTGTTCAGATGTACATTACTGACAGTATAGTACTTTGTGTTGTCGTATTTTCATGCTACATTGAATACATAAATGTATCAGATGGATTGGCGCCGGTTTGATTGCGAAATTTGTTGCCTAAAGTTAAATCAGGGAAGAATATTTTCTTTTCAAATGCAGATCTATGTAGTCTATTCATATTCAACTCACTAAATAAATATTAATCTCATGGTTGTAATTTACACAAATGTAAATTAAAGATTAATAGAAAAATCTAAAATGTTGAATTTATTCCTCAAAATTTAAATGTTATTTTATATGTGCGTAAATAAATATTTTTATGTGTTAATTTCTGGCAGTGGCTTTTATTCTTTTATATTTAAGATATAAAATTTATATTTTATTATCTCTGCTACTCCACTGAGCTAGTGACTTGGGCTAACAATCTGAATATTTAAATAAAGTGGAATCTTAACAGCGCGTATCTGCCTACTCTATAAATTTTTCTAGGTTTAAATGCTTAGATGGCGCTCTGTAGAGCAGATATTGTAGTTTCCGGTTAGATTCGATCTTCACTTTCATTTCGATTGTTATAATATAGCGTGGCATCTGGCCTGAGGGCAGGCCATAGAGTGCACCATGTGTGGGGTGAATGCTATATATTATGGTGAAACAAAAGCTACAATCAATACTAGACTGGCTCAACATATTTACACATTTACCAGAGCTTAGAAAAACAGCAACACATCCTCTGTATTTTTGGAGCATGCTAAACAATCTGTACACAACTTCACACCAGCCAATCCCATAATATTGTGCTCAGAATCAAATGATCACAAAAAAAAAAAATAAAGAAGGCATTTTACATCAATGGAAACATCCATGCCCACTTGCTTCAAGATCTCGAAGAAATGGGCTACGTAATGCTAGCTTATTTGAATATTTGTATTTGCATATATTTTATTATACATTTTATGAGGGCTATGAATATGAGGCATGGATCCTTGAAAACGTTTAGCCGATAAACTTTAATACTAATTTATATCTTCTCTAATTAACAATTATAGATTTTACATATAGTGAGAAGTAAAGCTATATTTATATTTAAATTACTAAATTCTTTTCTTATTAACTCATCTGATTTTGAAATCTATCAATCCAGACAATTATGTCAGATGACTGTCTACCCTGTAAAATAACTTTTTTAATTACAGTGAATGATTTATTTAATACTAATAAAAATTATCTATTTATTTTCAGATGAAACTTCTTTTTTATTCAAATATTTCTCGTTTTGACTCTTTCCCTTCTATTATGAAAAAGCTTATTTTTTAATAATTAAAAACTAATTGAATATACCCACTCTTAAAATACATTTACTTTTAATAAATCTTTTCAACTTTCAATATTTCGTCTGCACGCATTAAATATTTACAAACACACGCACATTAAATATAATTATTTTTAATGCAATAAAAATAAATTAGTTAATGATTAATATTCAAAACTAATTTAAAATTAGCACTAATTTTAACCAGTTATACTTATTATACTTAACTCATTTTAAATATCCCCGCTTAAATTGATATTTAATAAATTATAACTATTACTTTAGACAATTTATTTTAAAAATTTAACAACTAAAATCCTAACGAAGTTAATTAACCATTTCAGGCAGCATAAACTAACTTTATTTATTACATTTATTTGAAATATATTAAATTCTAGAATTAACGCTTTTTTTTTTTACTTTCAAAAATATTAATTTTATTTTTTCACGCAAATATTAAACAATCTAAAATAACTTTTTTTCTCTTGTGTCATAGCATCAGCCGGGAAGCGAACCCACTAACCCGGGACAACTGCTTGCAAGGCATATGTGCTGATCTCTTGACCACCAACGCTTGACGAATCTAAAATAACTTTTTAAATAACTGCTAACTAAATATTTTAAAATATTATATATATGTTTGTAGTAAGTAAATGTCTTTATGTGTGCAACTTATAATCAAAAATCTTAAATTATGTATTTCAATAGTATAAGTTAAAGTAATTCAGTTAATCTCTTTCGTCTTATTCATAGCCAATTCTAGCTATACTTACTCTGGCATTATTAAAGAAAATAATTTTTAACACTTGAAGACAGCTATTTTTTTACATCAGTTCGCCTGACAGGAGGAACTTTAAGCTGTATGCGTTTATGCACATCATCAACTGAGTGTCTGTATGTAACACTCATATGGTAATTGTTATTTTTGAATATCAATCAGACCTTCTATCTCTGAATCCTTCCTCTAGGTATTGCCCTAAAGTTTGGTTTTCCCAATGGCAGAAAATTAATATTAGGTATTGGATATTGTTTTAATTTTTTAGCATTTTTATGTCTAGCATCTATGTTGTTTTTAATTGCCTCAAAAGCATTTAGCTCTTTAGCCATCTACCTACTAGTAATGAGTAAGGACTGCTTACCATGGTGAAGTGAATTTTGCAAAACAATCATTACAATGTTATGCTCTGATAATGGAAATGCTATCAGCAATTTTTAGTTTGACTGCCTGTTCTTGAAATAATTGGGCACAACTTCCCATACTTAAATTGTATTTTTGGGAAACTTGTTAGTGGATGCTATCTTGCCTATCTTTTCCCAAATATCTAGAAATGGTGCAATATTTGAAGTCTCCATACCTCAATAGGTGGTTAAACAGAGACTTCTGCCAATTTTTAGCAGTGTCTTGAAGATGATTGCTTGATACCACTAATTTCTCAGATTCATTTTTTTAAAAAAGGCAAATAGCTCATCAAGACTTTGCAAAAACTTAGAAAACCTCTTTTAGTGCTCTTTTGTAAATGTCATTTTTATACATTTAAGCACAACTACCCATATACTCATTTTCTCAAACAATTTAATTCAGAATTATTTTTAGAACACATTTTACAACAGTTTGGTCATAAGAAACATTTCTTAGTATGATACATAAATTTTAAATTGTTTCTAATAGGAGTTTTAATTTTATCATTTATGTCTTTATTATTATTATTATTATTGAAGTTCATAACTGGATAGTTCTGCTTCCTACTATTTTGTAGCTTTTCTAATTTTTGATGAACAACTTTGATCTTCTTTTCAATTTCCATCTGTTCAATTATATATTCTATTATATTTTTTTCTGCTTTAACTTACAATTATTCAGTTACTTCAATAAGCCTATAATTTCTCATTGATTTAATCTGGAAATTTTTTATATTTGATTGACAATTCTTTCATCTTCTTTTGAATAATTTTAATGTTTCCTCCTAATTTAATATTAATCTTTTTGGAATCATTGACCTCTATTTTATTTTTTTAAATGCCTCTATCAGATGAATGTTAATATTTTTGATCTCTACTTTATTCTGATATTGAAACTGCTATGTCCGTTAACTCTTTCTCAATGATCTTCTGCCCTTCATTTACATTTTTAAATCTAATTTCTAACCCCACCTCAAATTTATTTATGTACTGGTTAGATTGTAACTGAACATTCTGGAATTTTTCCATCATACAGCTAATATGTTATGTAAGCTTACTGTTGTATATGACTATCTCACTTTCTAACTTTTTCAATTTATTCTCTGATTCTATTTTGTAATCACTCAATTGATTTCCAATTTCTTTCAATTTTCTGTCAGAATTCTCTCTTTCCAAATTATATTCTAATGAATTAAATTTAAAGTTAAAATTCCTGATTCATTTCTTCTTGAGAGCTTTCTATTTTAATTTTTATATCTTTAATTTTAAATTACTGCAGATCTCAATTCATTTAAATCTTATCTTGTATTTCAGCTAATTAATCCTTGATTATAATTTCTGCTGATTGGTTATAAATTTTATATTTACATTTTTCTGCTTGATTTCTAATTTATTTGCTAAAATTTTTGACTGGTCATCTATTTTCACTTTCTTTTCTTTCATTTTGACTTACTGACTATTGATCACTTGCTCATTCCTTTCATTTCTATTTTCAATCTTTCAGACTGATTATCAATTTTGTCTATTTTACATTCAAATTTTTTACTCATTTCTATTTTCATTTCTGCTGATTTACTATTAATTTTCTCATTCATTTCTTTTAAAAATGACAACAGATCTTGAATTGTAGGAGAAGACATATTTTCGGTCTCCTTTAATTCTCAGATCTTTTTTATTTCCTCCATTTTTTAAACAAGAAAATAATTAATATAAAATTTTACAGGATTCTTTAAAATAGTTTTCTAATAATTAGCATAGAAATAAGTTATCCACACAATATTACATCCAATTATAATATGATACAGCCACCATCAAACAACATTTCACCTTAGTAGCACCAGTACTTATAACTGTTTAAACTCCCAATCAATTTATATAGGGACATAAACTTCATCACTGAACTTCAAATTTAAATAAACTTAATTATTTTACTTAGTATCATCACTTATCAATCTCAATGTATATAACTATCAATTTTATAATTACATAAAATTGTTATCTTTCTACTCAAATAATAAATTATCATAATATATATCCAATAAGTAATAATTTAAAATTATGTACTAGCATCTACTTATAACAATCTTTATTTGCTTTGAATGTACTAAAATATTTATGCTTTATGAATTATTAAACTACCTCAATTGTGAATTTTATCTAAGATAATCATTAAAATATTTATGATGATCTTTTATTCAGTTACCAAACATCTAACTATAATAAATCATTTAATTTCTTATATTATAAAATATACATCTAAGTTAAATAATAGCAATAATATATAAAACAACATACAACAATGTATGAACTTACCAAGCCAATCACTAATTTCTTGTCTATTTTATCATTATTTCATATAATAAATGTAATGTGTACATTAATATATAACATTAAATATTAAATTACATTCTCAATAGATAGGCATAACTAATTAAAATGATTATTGTGTGGAGTTTATTTGTTCAACTAAATTAATATTTATTGATAAATATGATAATAATAAATAAATAAAATGTCTGTAAAATGCATTCTAATTAAACATTGTAAAATATGTCCTTTATCCGAATTATTATCAATAAAAATAGGTACTTATAGGGCAAAAACTTGCTTATTTTATGTTTAATATATAATATAAAGAACTCATTTGAAACGAAAATGATGTTGCACACATACACAATTAAAACACAAGAAAGCCCAATATAATAAATTATGAAAGCAACTTAAAGCATTATATATATGTTTATTCATCTACCTTATTTATAAAATATAATATTAAAAAATAGTTGTTTCAATATTATCATTTAAATTTTCTATACTCACAACCTATATATTTAAAGCAATATGTGATCAATTAAAAAACATCATATTTCAAATTAAAATTTTAAACTATTCAGATTTAGAAAATATTTTTTTTTAATTTAAATTAAGATTTAACTTTCTATATCAACATACAATATAATAAACAATAATACCAATAAAATATAGTACAAATAAATAAATAAATAAAATACACATCCGTATATATACACCTGAATATAGTCCTTTTACATATGAATTCCAAAGAAACCCTATTGTTCAAATGTTCATCCAGTGAGCTTCAAATAATTCAATATGATTTTTATCAACCTAATCAATGTAGAATATGCTGTGAATAGTTATCCAAAAGAAAATATGTTATCAAATTACCAATAGATTTGAAGAATTATTCTACCATCTTTAATATATTAAAATGACAAAACTCTTATACATATTGCCACTCAGTGAAAGCCAGAGTAATCAATGGATGCCAGAAGGCTTGTGCATAAAATCCCCATCTAGTGCCTATTCATCCAATATCTCCAGACTAGTTTATGGCTTATGGCCTTTATCAGTGAGGAGCCTTGGATCTGAGAGCACTGCATTTAGATGTTAGATGGGGATTTTATGCACAAGCCTTTTGGCATCCATTGATTACTCTGGCTTGCACTGAGTAGCAATATGTATAGAAAGTTTTACCTGTTTTAATAACAGTTATAAGCAAATGTAAAAATGGTGATCATGTGATGTTTATATATTACAACACTTGGTATTATAAGTAGCATTACATACAAACAGATGCTGATCTCCATTTTTATCATAGATCATCAATAAAGAAATTGATTAAAATTTTGTACTGAATCCATCATTAATATAAAATAATATCTGTAAGTAGAAATAGTTCACATATATAGCAGTATACTATTAATCTCGATGTTTAATAATTGAAATATTTTGCTTATTCTTAATGATCATTTTCAGCAGAGAAACATTAAAATGAATTTGAATTTTTTTTCTCACTCTCTTTCTTTGACAAGTGCTTCAAGAAAGAAGTCAGTTTTGTGAAAAACTGTATTTTTTTTTACTCCATCGTTTCTTCATTATCAAATAAATACTTATAAAATAAAATATAATATATAAAAGTGATTGGACTTGCTTTAATGAGAATTAAAATATTGGTGAGATTTTTAATTGATCAGTCTGATTTATACATTCACAATAATTGAAGTCATATCCATCATTGAAACCAAGGTTAAGCTTATTCTTTATGGAATAATAAATTTAGATTCACTCTACATTCCAAATCCAAAATTTCTTTTACAACAATTAAAATTTAAAAAAATAATAATTCATAATAATACAAACACAAAAAAATTACACTTTAAATATGCATATGATTTTTTTTTAATTTAAAACAGACTAAAACAAGTTAAACTACATTCTCATAATAATATTATTGGAAACATACACTTTATACACATTAATCCAACTTAAACATTATGCATATAATATAAACATAAAACTGTACATTTTTAGAATATTAAATGTTTGTTTATAATGTTTGTGACATACTAATTATTAAAACAGTAAACAAAAAAAAAATAAAGAAATATTCATATATTTTATTAAAGTTACACATTTGATTATTTAAATAAATAAAATTAATTTATTAATACCCTATTGTAAATTGTAAAGATTTTTGCCAGCATTATTTATTCAAGCATAGTAAAAGTAATTTCAATTGATTATTTAATATCTCACACTCTCATTTCCAAATGCTTAAGATTTGCCCATACATAGACGTTTGGGTAAGAAAAGACAGATGGATTCATTCTATTTTTTCAAAAAGACTTTGTCTTTTGTTTAGAATTGAGAATATTCATTTATAATTTAAATCTTTAAAGTGCATTTGCATTAGCTTAATAGCATAATAATAATAATGATAATAATAACAACAAGAACAACAATAGAAGTAGTAATAGTAGATAGTAAAGTTATTTGAAAAGTCAATTTCTTTTCAAAAATCAGATACATTTTTTCTTGAACTGATTTTTTTTTTTAAGAATCAATATATTTCAGTAGAAACTCCATTATAACATGCTTAATAAAAAATAAATATTTAATTGTTTTACTTTTTTAATATAGTCAGATTTGTTCTTTGATATATTATTTTCTGCTTACATCTAATCCCAATAGTTACAATTATAATCTGTAATTTTAAATTGCTTTTTTACCACCAAACATAATAAAACATTAAATTTTGTTTTATAAAAAATTTGAATGGCTTTATTGCTCAGAAATTCATAAAGTGTTTGAGCACCAAAACCATCCTGGGATCTCCCTACCACATGATGCTCTATCAAAAACAAATCATTTAAAAACAGTTTCTACTAGTGATTTAATTTGGTTGTGGCAAGGAAACTGATTTGCAATTAACATAAATGTAAAGCTAATCTAATGTTTATTATTATTATTATTATTATTATTATTATTATTATTATTATTATTATTATTATTATTATTATTATTATTATTATTATTATTATTATTATTATTATTATTATTATTATTATTATTATTATTATTATTATTATTATTATTATTATTATATTGTCTTTAAATGTAAGTATTTTAACACTATATCAAATATTATATTATTATTATTATTATTATTATTATTATTATTATTATTATTATTATTATTATTATTATTATTATTATTATTATTATTATTATTATTATTATTATTATTATTATTATTATTATTATTATTATTATTTGAGTAATACTTTGGGTGCAATTAAGCATTATTATTGCAGTTTGTAATGTTATAATTGACTATTTATTAGTCTACAAGTTGTATTTAACTGTTTAAAGAGGTTATTTAATTTTCTTTAGTTCAATAATTTGAATCTCTGTGATCAAGTTCCAATCTTTAGTGTCTATATAAATATACTGGACCATTAATAAAAGTGGAAATGTCACCTTTATTGTTAAAAAAGGCAGGCTTGGCAATAATTTGAAATTGTTGATTATTATTGATATTGGGATTGATTGTGTTGAATCGATGTTATATATATATATATATGTATGTATACTACGTATATGTGTAATTAAGATGTACTTAAAATCTAAAACTCAATTTTTAATTTATTTTCTATAATTGAATCAAAACTTGCCGACAGAATTTGAAAAATCCTTATCGCACCTGTTTAAAAATCTTTTTTTTTAATCAAAATTGTTAATTAAGATTTTCACAAAAGAAGGCAAAATAATTATCTTTTAATGATAATTGCCAATTTCAATATTAATAATTTAAAGTATCAGTTCGAAAATAATCTTTTTATTATTATCTAGAAGCAAATCGAATTCTGATTTTATAATTATATTGAAAATTAGGCATCTTTTATTTTTTTTTTAATCTAAGAATGAATCTGACAAGACAAAAAATAATCAGTTGTACATAATTATATAATATTTTTTTAGAATGTCTACAATTTTGGAAGCGCACACATACTCCATATATATGAATATGCAAGTGGATATTATGGCTGAGGATTAAGTCATGACATGTACTTCACATCTGAACTAGGTCAACTAAAATTCAATGCCTATTTTATTCAAGATTAAATCATCTGTTTTTTTAATGTTTCACAATAATTTTTTTATATCCCACTATGACAGTTTTGAGTGCCCAGGAATCGTCATCAGAACTATAACTTCCACTTATCTTTATTACTGTTTCACAATGCTTTTTTTACAACCCACTATGACAATTTCAATTACCCCAACAATGATTTTCAGAACTATAACTTCAACATAAAATGTAAGTAGAAGTTATATTCTGAAAAAGATTTCTGTGGCAATCGAAACTGTAATAGTAAGATATAAAAAGCACTGTGAAACAATATTAATAACCTAGATGATTTAATATTATATGGAGTTAGCAATGCAATAAGAAAGATAATGTTATAATACTTCATTCATTATATATATATATATATATATATATATATATATATATATATATATATATATATATATATATATATATCATATACTGATCCAATGTTAACATATGAATGGACAATTTATTATTACCTGTCTATATTTTATTGTTTTAGTTTCTTTTTAAGGAAGATTTTAGAATGTTCTGTATATTAAAATGACATATTTGAAACAACAAATATATAATAATAGGCAGTCATAATTTTTATAATTGAAAATGAAGTAATTACCTCCCAGTGATATATGTGACATCCAAAATCATGACAAGACCGAATGATATCATCTTGTCTTCAGCTCTGTTATTATATGAGCTAGGTTTTTGATATAGTTTTAAAATTATAGAATGATATTTGCCCATTGTTGTAAATTTTGTATGGTTAAATAATCTAAAATGACTATTAATATTTTCAATGGAAAAGAAATGAATCTTACTCTTAACTACCTCAGAATATTAATGAAATATTAGTTTTAATAAATATAAAAAAATAATGATAACTTTTAAATACCTGTACAGGAAACAGAAATAACTACCCCACTGAGTTATGTGACATCATAAACCACAAGATAAAATGATTTCATTTTATTTATAAACTGTTGTTATATAAGCTAAGTTTTTGACATAGTTTCTAAACTATAGGAAGTTTTGTCAATTCTTTTAATTTTTGTGCAGTCTTTCTATTTCAATTATAAATCTTTAAAAGTTATGATTATTTATGATTACATTTATGAAATCTAATATTCCATTTAATTTTCAGAGATTGTTAAAAGTAAGACTCATTCTTCAACATCTGAATTTATTAATGGGGAGTTCATACTCTTTTGTTCATATAGAATTTAAAAAAAAAAACACAATTCATCCTATAATTTCAAAACTAGTCAAAACCTTAGTTTATACATCAATAGCACTTAACTACTTCAGCTTCAAGCCGCCATATTGAACTTTTTAAAATACTGGCATGAGACACAATTTTCATAATAACTTCAGTTTTAATTATGTTAGAGCAAAAACAATTACATTGCTAGAAACTAGAAAAATTAAGGAAAACAATAAGCATAAAATAAATAGTGATAACTATATAAAAAATAAGGTAAAAAAGAAATTTTCACATCCAAAATAATTATTATTTTATTGTTTGTTCATAATTTGGAAATTAACATTAACTAAAATTCAAAATACATCTTCAGTGATAATTTCTTTCTATTCCTTACAAAATTATCTTTCTAAACATGTATAATATGTCTTACCTGAGATAATCCACAGCTTCACAATCTCCAAAAGAAGTTGGATATGACTTCTTCATTTTTATCTTGTACCCCAAATGTTCTAAATGTCAAAGGCGTCTATAAAGAAAAAAATTCATCCTAATAAAAGATACAAAAGAAATTATCATAGCAATTGGCTTCTTGTCTGTCTAAAACTAGAAATTGTAGACTATTTTCTTTGCCACTGATAAAATGAGTTTCATCTCTTCATTTTATATATTTTGTGTACAATAATGTTTATATT
The DNA here is from genome assembly GCA_028023455.1 of Epiperipatus broadwayi. NCBI lineage: Eukaryota > Metazoa > Onychophora > Udeonychophora > Euonychophora > Peripatidae > Epiperipatus > Epiperipatus broadwayi. Next base: position 3,614,054 of record JAQFVV010012474.1, on the reverse strand, counting down.
CTTTGTGGTCACCAGTGTTTATATTCTTTATGCACTGCACAAGTGATGTTTATAATCTTTATATACAGAAGTGATGCTATCTTTTTATATTTATTATACCAGAGATATAATTTATTTGCATATAGTCTATAGATTTGAAAATAATGTTATGAAACATATAGCAAAAGCAAAGCATGATCAAGCATAAACATAAACAAGTTTCAGAATTGGATTATATGTTTGTGTATACAAAGTTTGTATATATTTGATTATTAGTTTTATAATCCATTGCTTGTAAAACATATTATATAAACATAATTAATGATTTTCAAAAAGTATACTTTTTGAAAATCATTATTTTTATAAAAATAAGAGGATTATTGTAGATAGAACTTTAGATAATCACGATATGAATTATATACTAATAAGTTTTATACGAGTAAATATACAATTACAAACTAAATCATACTAATTTTTCGATAAATATGAATTCTATGTGAGCATAAATAAATGTATTACAAACTACTTTTAGAAAATTATGATAAATATGAATTCTATATAGCATATACGAGCACAAATATATAATTACACACACACCAATTTTTCGATAGATATGAATTGTATATGAGCATGAATAAATAAATATATAACTACAAATTAGCACACACTAATTACAAACTAAAATTAATAAAAAATATATTTTTTCCAAAAATTTTAAAAAAAATTAAAATTTTTTACTTACGAATAATTACGTTGATAGTCTGTTATAGGCCTTACCGGAGAAAGTTTCACTTCCAGCCGTAAAACATTTTATGTCTTTTATCGTTTCGTGATAAGTACAAAAATTACCAAAAAAAACAAATTAAATAAATACTGTGGTTGATTAAAAAATTCGCCAAAAATCTAAATTTCAACCGATTTTTTTGAAATAAAGATCGTTTGAAAGCTAACATATACAGCTAAAAACAGCCATATTTTCTTTGATGTCATGATTATACTTTTTACGTCAGGAAAGAAAATAGCATGTCATCAAATAACTACCCGAAGTGCGCAAATTACGCTGACAAACCGGAAGTAGTTTTAAATCCAAAATTTTATCACTCTGTCTCACATGGTTTTTGGTATCACATTTATCTATAGTAATGCAGAAAATGAAACATTTCATTAAAAATGTATCTAAATATATGTCAGATAGAAAATTATCAAATTTTATATCACCAGATAATGTCAAAAAATTATTTAGAATAACATTAAAAATCAATATTGTTTATTTCTTTTAATGTCAACCCAATCTCAAAATTTTTGAATATACTCTAGCAATGAATATTTTTATTATAATACAATATTTGATTTTTTTTTTCTGCAATTAAACCTTTTTATGTATATTACAAATTTCATTTATAGATCATAGTATAGATATTTAAGCCTTCTAATAATTAAAATTACATAACATGAAAAATTAATATTTTGAAATTGTGAAAATAAGTATCTAACTAAAGGTCTTACTGATAGCAAAGGCAAACATTATGACTGGTATCACAATATCTATTCAAAAAAGTTAAAAGAATGAAATAGTAGATATAAGAATTTTATACTACTAAAAATGATATATTTAGAATTAGTTATCATCAAAAAAAAATCTAAAAGTTAATAAATTGTTAATTGTTATTAAAATATTACACTTACAGTTTTTACAAAAATAATTTTCTTTTTAGCCTCTAATTGCTTTTTTGTGGTAATTTCCAGTTTTTATAACATACTATGTATACTTTCTAAAAGTTGACTTTTTAAAAATAAAATGTATTCAAAGGCAAACCCACCTTATTGACATAATTTTTAACCTAAAAGTATGACTTTTACAAAAATATTGCAACATAGTCATTAACAATTACTGAAAATCAAGTTTTTATAGCATTTACCAGCAGGGGAAATAAATATAAAGCATCAACCAATCACAAATTGCCGCATCTTTTATAGCTTTGTCAGAACAATAGGATGGCTGTCAACCATAGACAAATGGTTTCAAAGGTCCATATACTGCTGACATCCCTTCCATTTTTTTAAAAAATACATTATTAATGTAAGATGCTGAGAAAGAATCACTGCAACCTGTCACACACCATAATTTAACATATACAATGTTTTAAAATAAAGTAGAAAAGTAGTGATCACAACAACATGGCACCACCTAAAACATCATATACGATAGTGCTATCGCAGTTTATTTTTGTAAAACAATTATACAGTCATATATATGATGCAATAAATATTTGTATGCATGAGTTATAAAAATATTTTGTGAATCAGAAGTAGACATTATAGAAAAATTGCAAATAATACTTTATTATATCATTCTATTAACCATATGTAAACCAAATTTATATTTATAATCCCCAAGATCTTAAATAAGAAGCAGATTAAAACAGTGTTGTTAAAAATAGTATATATATAATCAGTCAGTTCTAAATGAATGTGACCATTCTATTACCAGATAACAGAAGTAAAAATAAAAACAAAAAATATTTGTGGTAAAATAATTATATAAACCTATTCATGAATCATAATTATATTTTCATAATGCCTAAGCGTATGAAGTTAACATTTTAAGATAGTATTATTAAACTTTTCTATTCATAAATATCTTTCTGAATAATATAAATATTATGTCTAATTGTAACTTCTATTTACATTATGTTGTGACAATTATTCTGTTTATGAAGATAATCATTATTGTTTATTTATGCACTGATATTGAGATAACATTTATAATTTAAATGAGTGTTATTCTCCTCTCAAAACTATAGCAATGTTTACTACACAGTAATTCATTAAAAATATTGTTGTTTATTTCTCTTTTTTGCCCACTTATGTATATGTTGTGCCTTTAAAACAGAAAATTATATAAGAATATATACAAAAGTCTAAAAAAATATATTTACAAATCACGTGATCTTAGTACAACATTATCGTATAGAATGCTTTCAGTTTTTTATGTTAAATTAATTACTGTTGGAATTATTGTAAGACAGCATTATCAAGGTCTATTATGCAAGTAATATGCATTTATATGTAAAACAAATAGTCTGAACATTAAATCTAAATTTGTCATGATGAACTCCTGATTAAAAGCAGTATAAAGTCAGAGTTCACATATTTCTTTATAAATATAATTACAAAATAAAACACATTAATATAATATTTCCAATACAAGAACACTACAGGCTATGTTGCTAATCAATATCTAAATCGCTTTTCAAAAAGTAAGTTACAAAGAAATTTGTATTAATTCAGTTATCAAGATGATAGCTAAACAAATGAAACATTACTAAATTTTTTTATCATATCTGGCTAATTATATATTTGAGCGTTTTGAACTTATTTTTAATACAATGCTGTACAAATTTCATTCATAACAATAGCCATATTTTGTAGATGATTTTACAAAAAAATATGATCAGGAATGGCACAATTATAAGCAAATTGTAAATCCCAAAGCTCAAGGCATTAACTGTTTGTAGTTGCTTTTTCATCATTCCAAAGCAAAGCAATAACATCAAATATGATACACATAAGAATGATTACATCATACAAAATGCAATAAAGTGTTCCAAACATTAATCTGATAAAAAATTAAAACAAAATTAGAACAAGTATATAAAGTTCCCTACTAATGCTTTTTAAATGTAATATATAGAGACTTTTTATTACAGCAACCATTGATCTAAAAACAAATAAAATTAAACTTTATCTCGTTTATTTATTTATTGATAAACAATCTGAGTTTTTTAAACTTTGTTAATATATATAAATTAGACATTACTCAGAAGTATGCATATATAAATATTCCCATTTTCCTGAAAACCAAAATCATTCAGTTTTTTATATTGGAAATTTACAATCACATTTACTTTCTGATAACTATTTATTCTTAATAGAAACAAACCATTGAAGCAAAATCTATGACAAAATTCTAGTAATAGTACACAACCTTGTTCATTCTTCACATTCTAGCATAAATAATCCATTGCAAAATGAGGGCAATTCAAGTTCAATTTAATTTCTGTTTTGCATAAACTTGTTTCTGTACCATATGAAATATTTTTTTTATATTCCAATTATGTAGTCCCCTTCTAAATCTTTCACTAACGTTATGTAGTCAATATGCAACCTCACTTCTCTTGAACTATCATCTCTTCTAATGACATATATAGCCAGTTCATTTTAGTTCAATGATATCAAATTATATGTTTAATTTGCCTGATTTTTTTAATTTTTAATCTCTTCTTGTTACTCCAAACGATAATCTTTTTTATTTAATTATGAATAGTCTAAAATTTTGAATTACTTTTTTCTTAAATTTCCAAATTTCAGTTTCATACATAAAAATCAGTGGAAGCCATTTAATAAAAATTTTCCATTTCAGACAAATAGATATACTTACTTTTAAAGTTAAGATATGTATGCAAATAAACAATCCATCCAAACTTAATTCTTTGATACTTGATAACTTTGTTTATTTTTAAATATTTTTACTACTAATTCATTTTTTCCAATCATCCAGTACACTTTTAGCCCTAAAACATTTATTATCTAATTTTACCAACACTTTTTCTTCTACACTGCTTCTATTATTCAAATAATTATTGAAGGTTTTTGACATTTCACATCTTTTTGAACATGTAGTAAAAGTCATTACTTTATCATTGTTACTGCATTTGTTGTTGTTGTTGTTATTATTATTATTATTATTATTATTATTATTATTATTATTATTATTATTATTATTATTATTATTATTATTATTATTATTATTATTATTATTATTATTATTATTATTATTATTATTGTTGTTGTTGTTGTTGTTGTTGTTGTTGTTGTTATTATTATTATTATTATTATTATGTTTCAATAATATACTTTATTGTCAACAAAGGTTACATGATATGTATGTATTTATGCCTTAGCTACAGTGGCATGATGATTTTTACAGATTTGGTTTGATTGAGATTTCCATTGCTAATTATGTAGGGGTGAATGTGTTGGAGTCTACATAAGATAACTTATTCAATTACAATACTGTAGAAACCCTGGGTTTCCATGGTAGATTTTCATACATTATGATATTTTTGCTATTGTTATCATTGTTTAATTTAATATTCATTTCTGCTCTTATTGTTAGTTAATGTCCCTCCTTCCATCACTCATTATTATTCCATTATTGTCATTGTTCATTGGTTAAAAATTTTATTCATTTGTTCTGTTGTGCAAAAAACCATATTTTATATTATCTGTTTAGTTTCTTGTTCATTATTGGTTTTGTTTGAATATGTTGGGCTTATGTAGTGACTACTTTTGCATGTGCTTATAAATTAGCTTGTAATTTTAATTGTGACCAGGTGGCTACATAGATATGTGGATGCGCAATCTTTGCATCTGTGTTCTTATTTGTTGTGGCTTGTTGTAAAATGCATCTGGTGCCATCTGATATTATTTCCCAGACTTAATATAGATTGTGTGCACCAGAATGTATAATGTCCAAAGATTTCTGCTCATGCTATAGGGTTATCTGCTTGTGTATAAAATATTTTAACTTTTGTATAGTTTGTCTTGTTCTATCATGATTTATCATATTGTTTCATGTAGTATTTAGCATTGTATAATTGTAAAATATGTGTTGTTGAGTTTTTTCAGCGGCATGGTATAGGTTTCAGAATAGAACCATTGATCTATAAAGACAACAGTATTGTAAGAAATAGGATATTTGTAGTGCAAATGGATTTAGCTTTATCAAGAAGTAGAATAACTTTTGTTCCATTGACCATTTTTTGAAGTTTTTAAAAAGTTTTCTTCATGTTTACTCTCAGCTTTGGGCAAAAAATCTGTTTGTTTGTGGCTGGGTTGATCAACTTGTATTTCTTCCAGTATGTGTATTTGCTATCCATTGTGAGTGTTGTAGTTTTGACATTGATTTGTGCTGAGTGTGCTAATCATATTAGATATCCATATGTGGTGGGAGTAGACAACCTGTAGAGATTATGTTGAGAGGCTTTGTAGCTGATGAAACTGTGCAGTAATCTTTTCCAGTAGGTTTATTTATTGTTTTTGGGTGTGGAACACATGTATTTTGTGTAGCCCCAGACCATTCTGTATAATTGTCTGATTGAGTTGTTTGATAGAAAAATTGATTATATTTTTACTGCTGATTTTGTAATTGACCAATCAAAAGTTTAGAGTTTTAACTCACTCAACCAACTGGAAAGTTTGACATCACAAAAGTTTTATTATAATTTATAAAATAATAAGTAGTTCTATTTTTCATTGCATTAATATATAAAATAGAAATTTATACTAAAAGGAGTAGAATAAGACTGTTAATATTTTTATGATTATTATTAGACAATTAAATTTTTGTAAAAAAAAAATTAAAAAGCAAAATTTAAAAAAAATCAATTGAAGTGAAATAAAAATCAATATTAATCCACTTGAGTGCTTAGGAAGAAGTTACTTAATTTATTAGTCATTCATTTTTTAAGTGCATCTGAACTTTCACTACACTACTCTCAGGTAAGTTGGGAACATGTTTTACCCACTTTAATACATTCTGGATGGGATGTACAATCATTTCATTGACATTTTACTCACTTCTAATATCTTGTGGAAAGATGTATGATCATTACATAGGAATATACATTGTAACATTTTGTTGTTATCAGTGCATCATCTACATTTAGTCCCAATCTTATCACAACTATTCATCAGACAATCATGCCACTCTATAGATATATATGTAAAATATACTTATCAAGTAAGCCACATACCATGTTACAGTTTAACTTTATATACTCATTATTTTTAGAGATACTTTGGTTTAAGTTAGTATTTTAGATCTATTTTCTAGAGTCCCAGCACTTCACTGAGGTGAGCTACAAGCTCAAAACCAATTGATCTGGATATGGGCATACCTGATAGAGATTTTGATTCTTTTTTCTTTTGGCACTTATAAAATAAAAGCGTGATTAGAGCTATTGGTAAGATCCATCCTGTTTACTTTATTTCTTTAGCTATATACCCAAGTCCATATATATCAGGATAAAATTGAATTTATTTATGATAAGAATCATGTGGGTGCATAAATTATAGCATACATTGTTCAATGCTCATGATAAATCAGCATATATACACATATGTAATATTATTTATTAAATAAATGTAAATCTTGCTGTCTGTGTAACAAAAATCTACATATATGCAGAAGATAAATAATGCTAAAATAGAAATAGAACAATGTAATTTCTTCTTTTAAAACTTGTTTTTTATATGACTATTATATGATTAAAAAAAAATTCCAACGTTTCGACTATTATATATAGTCTTTTTCAAGGCACACTAAAATAAAATAAATATATATATATATATATATATATACATATATATATATAGTAACCATATATTTTAGTATAAAATATAATAATTGATGTAACTGGTATAAAAATTTCTCTGTCTTCTTTTGGTGATTTGATTGGCTTGATTTGCACTTTGAACAGATTACTCTCTTATATTCAAAATAATTTATTAGAGAGAATGGGTAATATTTTGCCTTACTTGTTGCCTATATTATTTTAATAAATTTAAATTGCTTCTTTCCATATACTAATTCATATCAAAATGTTTAACTTTTTAAAAATTTTGACAACACATTAGATTTGGTAAAATATTATTAAAAATGATAATTAATTTTTATTTGTTTAAAATGGTCTTAAAAATTATTTCCATTGAATTAAAAAAAAACCATTTGTTCAACTAAATCTAATTATTAAAAATAAATACAGTAATTACGTATGCATTTCAATGTAAAAAAGAAAGGAGCGCGAATTTAAAAAAAAAAAATCGTCTGATAGTGTTGCTTTTGGAGGGAGAAAGAAAAGAAAATGGTAAAAGGCAAATGGTGTAAATATGATAAGCTTATTTTAAAATAGTTAACAAGTAAACGGATTACCACAAAGTTTTCTATAAATGTAAAAATAACATATTGGTATTTAATAATAAGATGAATTGCTAAATTTAAAAGTCTGTTCAAGTCGGCTAGCCAGGTGGATCAAATCGCTAATAATAATTTTCCAATATTACATTTGAAATATGTCGGAGCTTTCCAGTTTAAAAGCAGAATTGATTGCAAGATTTTGGTATGTTTTAAAATATTTATTATTCTACAATTTGGAAAAATTAAATAAGTATTTTAATTACAGAAGTTTTATAAATATGAAAATTTGCTTTTTAAAAAAAAGAAGTTTAAATTAAAGTAAAATGTTAAAGTTATTAACATAGTTTAATATTTCCGTTTATAATTTTAATAAAAAATATAGTATTGATTGATATTTAACTTTGCAATGCCAGTAATATATTCGCTAGTTAATTTGTTTACCATTTGGATAATAAAAACAGTCTTCAAATAATTAATCAAAGCTATTTTCTAATTTTATCGTCAGTTTGGAATGATTAAATTAATTGCTATAATTAGTATTCCTAGATTTATGTGTGGATAAATAAATATTGGCATGGATGTGATAAACTTGGAACAATTTTAATAGAGAAATGTAGAAATTAATAACTTATGAAAAAACATTTTCATTTAAACTCTGCGTGTCATATCATTGGAATTGTTTCATGTTTATGGAGCCACGTAAAATCGTTAATCTAATAGTGCTTATAATAACTAATACAAATGGATAAAATTACATGTATGGAATTCAACTATAATTGTAGCTATTACTTCGTATATTTATTGTTCGACACATCGTACATGGATTTCACGGATCATATTTGTAGTTATAAAATGCTATACAATTTAATTTGTGATACACACACCTGCTAGAATTCATGTATTGAACTATAAAATGCTATACATTTAATTTATATCACACACACACCTGTTAGATTTTATGTATTTGATGAATAATGCATTACTTTAATTTTATCGTTATATGAACTTGCATGTGAAGTTCATAAGTTATATTTTATTAAGTTTAAATTAATAGGGGTTGAATAAAATACTTATTCAAGAGAATAGCGCTTGCGAAAAAGCTTGAAAAGTACTAAATGAATTTATGAGATGTATCAATTTTTATGGGGCATTTTGTGAGTCTTTCCAGATTTCTATTCCTATACTAATATTACTTATATTATATTACATATGTTTTATCTTAAGCAAGATAAGTTAGTACATTAGTTGTCCTGATTAGCGTAACATTTTATTATGCAAGAACCCACATTTGCTAAAATGTTAGTGTTTTCTGAATGGTCAGAATAACTGAGGAGGATGATTTTGCACTTTAATGTGAAGTAAATAGTAATGTTGTTTTATAATGTTAAAAGGCATTAATCTGTGCTGGTGGTTAATCTGCAGATTACTTAATTGCCATTTTTTTTGTATTTTACACTCATTCCTGTGCTGGTAGTTAATCCGTGGAATTGTGTAATTATACTTATTACTTTATGATGGTGTATAAATCCACAAATCGTTTAGTGTTATTTAATTCCTATGTGTAGATGAATTCATCCACAGGAATATGGTTTTACTTCATAGATATAAGTTGGGCAAAGTATTTTAGTTATTCTGCTAAATCATCTTCTTCCATTTGTAAGTATAATTTATAAGTTAGATCATTAAATTGTAGCAGGACATTCTATTCAAGTTACCTCATAATAATTAACTGTTGGTTGATATTATTATTTACCTGAATGTAAGTTTAAATTTTCACTTTATTTAACGATTGCATTATAGCTAAATCCTACAGATATAATAGTATTTATTATATTATTATAAGTTTACGGTATAGATTTATTGAATCTGGAAATGACATTAGATGTTTCATGAGTTGATGTTGAATTTAGTATAATTTCCTCAATACATTCATTATATCAAATTGAAATATAAGGTATGATTAGGTTTTTAAAAACCGTACCTATGATATGTTATTGAAGAAAGTCGATGGAATTATAATTTATTTATTTTATTTGTTTATTTATGTCTTTAATTATAACATTAGAATTAATTACTTATTATTCATAAATTTGTAAATAAACGTTGATTTATAATTAAACTTACTGTGCCGTTGCTATTTGTCATTCGTAAAATCAGAAATCATAAACCTTGGATAGAGCATACATTGAAGTACATACTATCGTCAACATGATATAAGAGTTTAGTAATATTTTGAGAAAACATTTGGATGCTTTTCATCTTTGGTAGTTTATGATGTGTAAAGTACAATAAAATCCCATTTACCTTTTCCATCATTTTAGCTTTGCGTAGTTGATTCTAGTATACAATACAAATTGATTATTAAACCTGTAAACAGATTTACCAGATAATGACATGATTGAATATATATTTACTTAACGTTTTTAAATTGTCATTTGTCAGTATAATAAGAGTCTCAGTGATATAGTAAACTATAAAAAAAGAACCCAAGTATTTATGTTTATTTATTGCAAAGCTTTACCTGGACTAGCATTTGTATTAAAAATCATATAGATGGTTTAAAATTTCATAATCTTATGTAGCTCCACAAATTATGCCATCTTGTACATGGTCGGCCATTGGGTCTCATACAATGAAAATAGCAAATTAAGGTTTGAAAGATAATAACATTACATACTTATAATTTGTTTAATGTATTTTATCATACTACTATGATAGGTCTTCGCGGTACACCCTGGCTGCGATCAAATTAAATCATAAAAAGTTTATGTTATATCATTGGTTTGGTCTGTGGTAAGTTGCTCCATATTTTGGATGTGGTCTTTGGTGCATAATATAGATGGCATGATATGCTTTTGGTTACAGCTCTTAATAGCTGATAATGTGCAGCGGGAATTGATCGGTGATCGAGGTTACAATTCTTAGCGCACTTATGTTTTGGTGATATTATGTAGTTGGACAGCAATCGAACGGTCACAATATATATAACAAATAACACATATTCCATAAAAATAAATAAACAAAAAATTACAAAATATATTCATAACTAAAAATATACCTTATCTCACTCTTCTTTGCTATTACCAACAAACATATCTCAAAGATAAACAATTTCCTTTTAATAATAATAATAATAATATATATATATCCTTTAAAACAATTAATTAAAAACCTATTATTTTCTTTTCTGTTTATCTATTAACATCCTATTTAATTCTGGTTTTATTTCATTAATGTATACACTTTCTTTTATCATCCTTTCATTATATGACTTAATACATTCCAAACGCTTTATATCAAAATCCCCATGCTTAAATTTATTCATGTGAATGTAAACAGCAGAATTTTTATCACCTAAATGCTGTTTTAAACTAGTTTTTAATTTATTCTTACTAGCTCCAACATATGTCATTTCCACATTCGTTCTAAAACAATTCAAACATTTTATCAAATAAACTGAATTCATAATGTCTAACCTATTATAGTCCCCATTATTATTAATTAAAAGATTTAAACTTGCTTTCTTTTTATAAACTGTACAAATTGAAACATTATATTTCCTATTAATTATTTTAACTAATTTCTTAACTTTAATAAATAAATCTTTAGATATATTAAAACCAACATAAATAATCTTTTCTCTATTCCTACTCCTATCTAATCTCATTCTATTTCTTAATTTATTTATATTTTTATTAGAAAACAAATGTTTAACTACACCCCTAGGATAATCATTCATAAAACATTCATTCCTAATAATATCAATCTAATTCCCAAACAAGTTACTATTTGAACATAACTTAATTGGCCTAATATTTTTATTATTAACAATATTAATTTCACTATGATTATCAATATCTGAAAACCAATTATTTGATAATCCAAAACATGTTTTTTTTTTTCTAAACACAGATGTTTCTATACTAACACTACCATTCCTATCAATTTTTTTAAAAAAAAAAACAAGTTTTAAAAAGAAAGTGTTAGTTTAAAAAGAAGAAGTTAGTTTGTTTTATTTCTATTTGGATAATTATGAACTATTTTGAAAAGAAGAACTCTGTGCTTGATATATTAAATTATAAATAAGGCTATAGATTAAAAAGCATTATAAATTTTGTTTTATTTTACATTTTATTATTAAAGTTAATACATTATTATTATATTTCTGCATATAAAAATAAATTTTGTTTAAATGTGTTACATATAAAGTAAGATGTTTACAAGTTTTAGATTTTTTTTTTTTTTTTGTAACAAACTAATGTAATAAAATTATTTTTTTTCACTGGATGTTGACCTAATTGAAGGTGGGAAGCAAAAATAAATTGATAAGTCAGCAGGATTCCCTGGCTCTGTTAAAAATATTGCAAAGTAGATGAGAAAAACAAATCTAAAAACAAAATAAAGTGATAAATAAGTTATAACTGTCAGAGAGAGTGGTGGTCAGTATATAAGCTTTAGCACAGCTATTTTGGAGGATTATTATTATTACTTATTCATTCAGTATTGTTTATTAACAAGTTGTGTTAAAATTTTCAAGATCAAAACTGTTGAATAGTGGGCCATAGATTTGCTATCTATCTCCAAATACTGATCTACAAGATGTGAAAACATAAGCACCAGAAGCCCAAGTTGCAGAAAAAATGAAAAGGTGACCCAAATTTAAGTGACCATGTAAGTCAACCATAGAAGTCAGATCAGTAACTGATTTCTGTACATCTTAATACATTATTTAAAATAAACCTTAAACTCTTCAAACTAGCTAAACTAATGTATAAACAGCCATTTTTATTTAAACTATATTATTTAAACTCTTTAAATATTAATTTTAACACTAAACTTAATAGTAATTTTGTTTTATCTTTTGGTTTAGTAAGTATTGCCTAATTTAAATATAAGATAAGCAAAATTAAATCCAAATTTTAACTTTCACTTATGTGAATCAATAACTAGAAGTTATTATTCTGTCTTTCTTAAATTACATCTATGCCCATATTATTTGAATTATGTATTTATTGATTTATGCTATGTTTCTTCAGAAGGAGTTTTTTAATATTTAATATAATTAGTGAGAAATGATTAGATGCTCCCACATTTATTTAATTCATTTATTTATGCACATATTAAACTCCCTTTTCAAAAAAGTAACTATAAACTTATTCTATATATGTAATTATGCTGATACAACTGCTTAAAGATAGATTTGCTTTAAAATAAATTGTTTGGTTAATATTTAGTAGAAACAATAATATACAGCAAATTATTAGTTATTAAAGTTTTAATGTTTGCTAAATATGCTGGAGCCCTCATTAATTTAATATAAAAATCTATATATATATCTTAATGGACTATATTTAATATATTCCTTTAGTAGTATAATTATTGATGCTATTTTAGTGAACTGGCTTATAGTGGTTTCATGGAATGAAACTAATGATTTGCATCTTAAATTTTAGTTATGTAATGATGTAGTCAACAGAGCATATGTGTTCTTAGAAAGCACAAATGTGCCTATACTCTTTGCTGTTACTTTGATGTATTGAATGGGTTTGGTTTACAGTCAACCCATTTCATTAGTTCAGACAGATTTTTTTTTAAAACCGGCTTTGATTTTAAGAGTCACCTCATTATCTTTAGTTAGGACTGAAACAAAAAGATCCAGATGATTTATTTGTAAATGATTCCAATCACTCAGACTAAATGTCTCTTATTCACAACAAGTAGTATAGTCCAAGGGAACTGAATACCTGGCAATGAATCCAATGATCATGCACACATTCAAGATCTACAGACTCAGATTATATATTGGTATAAACATCATAGTATTTGAAGTCATACTACTAACCACCATTTCATCCCTTTATGGTAAGTAATATTTCAGCTTCGATCTTAATTCAAATCTAGTTTCGTAAGTCTATTATCTGTATGGAGAAATGTTGAACTCATTGTCATAATAGTAATGGTTATAATTCATAATAATCACTTCTGCAACTAACTATTGCAAATCATACTCTATAGCATAGCATAATTAAGGCATAGCTAATCATAGACTAAATATTGATAAACATCCAAAATTGTAATAATAAATACTCCAAGTTAAACAGCTTGTAACCCATAATATCATCCTCACCTGCAATGGAGATAATCATAGACTAAATATTGATAAACATCCAAAATTGTAATAATAAATACTCCAAGTTAAACAGCTTGTAACCCATAATATCATCTTCACCTGCAAGGGAGATAACTTCACATATTTCATTTAATTTTTTTTTCTTAAATTTTGGCTTACATTAAAATTTATTAAAATGTAATTATGCTTAATGTCTCATTTTTTGCTCATCAATTAATCATTAATTATTACTTATTTATTTAAGAATCACAACCAAAATTATTGATATCTGTTTGATAAATCATATCTTTATATAGCTATACTTTATGAATAAGTTGGTTTAGTAAATTTTAGTCTAATATTCCACCATTCTGCTAATGCTGTAGCACAACTGAAAAAAATATGAGTGTGGCCTCATATATTTCATCCATAGGTGGTAAATCTCTGAGCATTGGTAAAGTAACTGGATTGAGATTGGATTCAAGGTCTTAACAACCTCATCTTGATCAGTCTTGGAATAATTTACTAAAACCCTGGATTTTGTTGTGTAAATGTACAACTATGACCATCATAGGTGCCATAAATATACATACCCAATTGTATTTTGAAATCATAAAAGATATTTTAATTGAAAAGAGTTTTGATTGATATAATTCTTTTCATTTTTGTTTTTGTTTCAATCTTTTTTAAAAGCAGAGACTTATTTTCTAATTTATTAAAACTGGTTTTTGAAAACTAAAAACAGAAGATAAAAAATAGCCTTAGTTAAGAGTATAATTAAGATCTAGTGAGAGATAAAAATAGTAAAACAAAGCTGTTTTATTTGCAAAGGAGCTTTGTATAATAAAAAATTACATACTACAGATCACTAACTGTGAATTTCTAATATATACAAATTTGTTAAGTGTGAATTGAACATTGTTAAAGGAATTGTATATCAAAAATTGTGACTGGAAAACTGCTGATTACTATTTACGGTGCTTTTGAAAATTTCAGATTACTACTGGCTGATTTCTAACTGCTAAAGAAACCATTTAAGAAGAAAAAAACCATCTGTTGATAATGTAGAAAATAACCACCTTAAAAACCAAGTATGCCATGCAAAGACATCAAAATTGAAGCCCTGATGATAACTGAACATTATTATATTTTAACCAGGGCTTAATTTCTAAGCTTGAACTTAATGAAAAAAAAAACATATGATAGGTTAATCAATTTATAAATCTTTTATGGAATCTATAATGTATAAAGAATTAGTTGAAGACATTATTTATTGCATCACTGGAGAGAGTATTGTGAGTTAATAATTTATAATCATTGATTTTCTTCTTTTTCTTCTTCTTGTTCTTATTATTATTATTATTATTATTATTATTATTATTATTATTATTATTATTATTATTATTATTATTATTATTATTATTATTATTATTATTATTATTATTATTATTATTATTATTATTATTATTATTATTATTATTATTATTATTATCATTATTATTATTATTATTATTATTATTATTATTATTATTATCATCATCATCATTATTAATATTATTATTATTATTATTATTATTATTATTATTATTATTATTATTATTATTATTATTAGTTGTTAAAAGCATTGGCATATAATAGTAGTTTTCCTTTTTATATCACCTATCCACCTTTTTAAAACAATTATATTAGTTTAATGTGTGTTTGTATTTCCTGCACACTGTAGATCTTTTGGCTAGTGAATGATCAAGTAGTTCTATTTTTTTGGATGATGTGCAGTGTATGGGATTTTGTTTACTTATATTTCAGATTACATAAAATCATAACATTTTCCCTTGCATGGATATGACCTTAATAACTGTATCATATGTGTGCCCTTATGAATGTTTAAGAATATTACATCTTTGTTTTGTCCCAATGTTTTACCAGGTTAAATTAAAGATCTCTTGACACTACTTGTTAACTTTTATTCAAGATGGTGTTTATATGAAATCTCTAATAAAAGAAAGTGGAAGGTGAATAGGTAAGTTGTTGGCAAGATCATATAAATCTCTCTAAACTTAGGTGAGAACACAAAATTATCTGCCAAACTGTATGATATATCACAATATTCACCTGCACTCTCAGACAAAGAAGGTTGAATAAATTTTTGGCGAATTTAATAAAACAAAAATTAGTAATAATTATTTGTTTTGGCTGATGTTTGTTTCTCTGTTTGGGCCTCAATGGTCTGAACAATGTTTAAGATTTTTTTTTCTCTGGAAGTCTAGCTGGTGGCATTTATATTCAACATCATTAACTTTTTGATCACCATAAATCAATATTTTAGATCAACAGTGCCCTAGTGGTGTCCTCTGTGATCAAAAGAAGTGGAATATCTGGCACAACTGGAGGAAAAATTTTGGCAACCAACATGGGGATTCAATTTTTAAAACCTATGTGTGGCTTTGTTCAGACCAGTGAAAAATATTTCAGGGTAGGGAGGTAAAATTTAGTATTATGATCAGTTTATATATGTTGGGGCATGTGTTTATTGAGTGGCTTGAAGTAAGAGATCATATTTTTAATATGAATGAATAAATAAATAATCATATAGTTTTGTTTTTTTTTTTATTTCTAAAAAAACATTTTGAACAAAAAGAATGATAAATAAATAATAAATATTACTGGTTATATAGTTCTCTATTTTCCAAAGTAAAAAAAAAAAGTAAACTGAAAATAAAAGTTGAGAAATATAAAAAATAGGATATATTGGATGTGAGTTTTGTTTACAAAAATGGAATCCAGTGAATAAAATAATAAGGGAATATTCTATGTAGAAAGCTCTATTTCCTATAAAAATTTCCAAGTAGTAAAAAGGGAAATGAAAACAATGAAGATACCAGTGATGTTAAAAATGATGATGGTAATAATGAAAGAAAATAGAGAAATAAAACAGTCAGCAGGCAATGATGAAAAAATGTGCCAAGAACCAAATGTGGAGAAAAAATAAGAAGAAATGAAACAAAGTCAGCAGACAATGTGGGAAGACTTCAAAGTTAAAATGAACGGAATGAGATAAGAGAAATTGAAAAAAGTGGAGAAATACAAAGAAGTCATAGAGAAAAACTTGATGGAAGCAATTTGAGAAGTAGATAAGGATGTTGAGGTGGTAAAAAAAGAAGTGAGTGAAGTTATGAATGAGTTAAAACAAGATAGTATAAGGAAAGATAAATGGAAAATAAGGATAGTACAGATAAAAGAGATATATCAGGATTGAATATAGATAGATAAAATAACACAAGAGCAATTAGGTGAACTAAAAAGAGGACCCAAAGAAAATATAAAAAGGGTGTAGATATTATGATGGAGAAGTTAGAGCAGGTATATCAAAACTTAAAAGAAAGTAGTGATAATTTAAGACAGAAATAGAGCAAATATGTATGTATTGAGATAACAAGGACTTTAGAGTATAGAATAGCTAAAATGGAAAATAAACATGGATGCTCAACAACAGATCAAACAGTACAGATGAGGCCCTATAGTAAATGAACATGGGGACTTAAAGAACCAGCTAGTTTTTGAAAAAAAATTCTGGATTATAAGATTTAAATCAGAGGAGGGGCCCATTAATCCACCTTGAAAGTTTAGATAGTTTATCCCAAGTTCAGAACTGGCAAAAAAAATGCACATTTGATAGTAACCATCTCAGAGAAACTGTGTTGGATTGATGATATTTTTAATGGAAAAAACTCAACACTTTAGCAAATATAGCTATGTAATTTTGAGTCCATTTTAGAATAAAACAAAAGAAGGTGGGATATTCCACAGTGTGTCACAGTAAAAATATTCCATTGCCCAAGAGGAAAACCACACTCAATTTTTAGACAGGAGGCAAAGTTAACATCATTAACTGCATTTTAGCTCTCATGTGTTCAAATTATATGAACTATACATCACAATATGCCACCTATCATTCAATAGATTATGTTAAGCAAGGTCAGTCAATCTATAGAAGAAATGGCTGAAATGTTAACATTGAAAGACTTTGGTAATCTATCAAAAGTTACTATCAATAAATTTAAAAGGAAAGACCATGAAGTGTCAAAAGGAAAAATCACCAGAGCAAGGTTACCAGATGTGAAGATATGAAGAACAACTTTCAAGAAATAGTTAAGGGAGAGTTCCATATATGTGGAGAAAAAAAGAACATGCAAGGTTACTGTGTGTGGGGGGGGGGGATTACATGTTTAAGTATAAAAAAATTAAATTAAAAAAAATAATAATAATAAAGTTTTTCTGACGCATGATGGGCAGTTGAATTGAAGACTTTCTCTGATTCAAAAATTATCTTTTCTGAAATAAAAACTAAAATGTAATACTATAAAGATTTTTAGAAGGAAGATAAAAATGTATTTAAAATTTTGTATTTTATTTTTTGTTTGTCAATATACATGCCATAACATATGTGCTTGATTATATTTTGAAATTGTAAAAATTATTCTGAACCAAATGAGAAGTTTTAAAGATGATGATTCTAAAGCATGAGTTTCTATATTTTCCATGAATAAGTCAGCTCTTGCTCCTGAGATAGATGAGGCCATAGGTGTACCAAAAACTTTTCTGTAATGCTGTCCATTGTATACAAAATATGTGTTCATGAGACAATGTTTAATCACATCAATAACATGGTTTGGTAAATTGCAATGTTGTGAAATTACATTTAAATCTTCATGAATTGGAATGTTTGTAAGCAAAGAGACAACATCAAAACTGACTAGAATGTCATTAGCATTAATTTTTAATTTTTTTAAACAGAAATAAAATGAAGAGAATTATTGTGTTTTTATCATCCAGTAGATGACTTGTGTGATCAAATCAAAATCTTGGTACATCAATATTTAATTTTTCTTTAATATATATATATATATGAAATAATATATTTAACGGTTTACAAATTATTACAAACAATCCTTAAATCTGCAGAAGTATTTTCAGTTAATTTTTGTAATAATTTGTAAACCGTTAAATAAATTATTTCATTTTTAATTGCACTTTTGGTTTTAATTAACGGACATTTTATTTATTTTATATATATATATATATATATATATATATATATATATTAAAAGTCAAAATGTGCACTCCAGCAATGTCAATCATAAAAAGTATATGACCATCATGTGTAACATAAATAAAACATTATTGTATCATTGAAACCCATCAAAACATGAATAATCCCCATACCAATTACAACCAACAATCTCAAACCATTGTCAAGACAATCTCTTTTTAACAATAAATATAGTAATGAACAGCTTATTATACATGGCTAAGTTATTTCAATTTATTTTAATTGATTTAGGCACTAGCTGATATAAAATATCAAAAAATATACAGGCACATACATATTTTTATGATTTAGAAATATATTCTTAAATATGTTAAGTTGATGACCATAGCACAGATGCTATCTACAATATCTGACTATACCACATTAAACATTTGTCACTTCCAAAAATGGACTTTGTATAAATATACAGACTAGAAAGTATTACATATTAAAAGATTAATACATTATTTCTCTCTCTTTCAAGATAATTTTATTTGTCCTATAAGTGACTACAAAAACAAAAAGATAACAAGAATTAACCAGACGAGGTTACAGATTATACAAAGAAGAAATGATCCAAAAGTCAGAAGAAATGATCCAAAAGTCAGTAGAATATAAAATGAATGTTAGTGAAGAACTTAGTCTGTGGATGCAAGGTGAATATTATTTGTCTAGTCTATAACAAAATACCTTTGTTAGTAAACCCTGTTTTGGCAAGTTATGGTTGGAGGGTTTTATTAAATCATAATAGTTATTTTCATATAAATTATTTAGAGGTTGGTTGGAGAGGTGCTGTTTAAGCCAGTTGTGAATTCCCAGGTTAATATGGCCAGGTATGGATCAGCCTCTCTCTTGTCTGTTTCTTGGATATTTTTAATTATGTTGAGAAAATAGTTAGTGATTTCATCAAGTGGTAATTTTTGAAAAATCACCTTGCATCTGGTCAACCAGATGGCAAAGTTTATGTAAGTGGCAAGCCTAATTTCAGCAAAAATGCCTCTATTTAAAACCCCTTGAAGAGATGTTAGGTCTGGACCATTATTATCAATATGTTTCTGGAAGTTTTGTCTTAGTCCTTGTCAGATTGGACAATGTCAAAGGATATGGTCCATATCTTCTGGGCTGGAAAGACAGATACAACATATGGGATCTATGTGAAAGCCTCTTCTATTAAGAAATATAGCAGTGGAGAGGCTACCAAGGTTAATTTTAAGAAGGAAGTCTGTGTGTTTAGGTGCTAGTTTCAATCTACAAGCTAGTCTGCACAGTTTGTTTATGTCGATGGGGAGGTAAGTGTGTGCCTTCTGGGTATTTGAGTTGGATAGGTTGAAGGCTTGCCAATAGGTTATTTTTGAATTGAAAATGGTCACAGAAGGTACTACGTGTGTAAAAATGTATGGATCTGTGTTTGAAGCCAGATGGGAGTGAACCTCTGAGGGGGCAGTATATCAGTGGGAAGCACTTGCTCTTTGGGAAGCAGACATTGGAAGGCCCTGGAATCAGAATAAAGTTTATGGATTATATTGTAAGTTCTCTGTATTGCAAATACCTTTATTGAAAGTAGTCCCAGTCCATTCATGTCTCTTAGCTTTTGAAGGGTGTGCACACTGATAAATGATCTGTGTCCACCTCTACAGAGTGGTAGACAGTGGGATTCTACTTTTTTAATGAAAGCTTCTGTTGGTTTAAAACCCACAAGATAATATATAATCTTGGGAAGTATGAGGGAGTTTAAGAGTGAAACCTTTCCAAATGTAGTTATATATATTCTTGAAAGGCATGTTATGGTGATGTCTATTTTGTTTAGTAGTCTTCATTGCTGTAAAGGATAGTGACATATTGAATCCCAAGAAAGGCTGAGGCATAGCTTGTAATGAACCTGTTATCCTGTTAGCTGTTTTGATATTCCAAATTGCAGATTTGTTCCTGTTAACCATAAGCTCATGCATCTGAGCATAGTGCTGTAATAGGCTTTCAAGAATGTTTATTTCTTCATGTGATTTAAGAAACACCACCACATCATCCATGTAGGAGATGTGAGAGATGTTTTCATTAAGGAGAGGGATGGAGATCCCAGGGAGTGCATCCTCAATGCTCAAAAGCAAGGGATTTATATAGATCATGAAGAGAAGAGCACTTAATGGAGAGCCCGGGGGAATGGAGTTGCAGGGTTTGAACCCAGGGGCAATTCTCCCATTTAGAGATAAAAAATATCTAAATTTGCTAGGATATTCTCTATGATCTGAATGTATGCCAAAGGAACCTGAAGAACCTCTAGTTCACCAAGTAGTACATCTATTCGGACAGAGTCAAAGGCCCCGGTGAAGTCTAGTTGGACTGCGACCGGCCGGGATTGTTTTGTTCTATGGATATGATCAATGAGGAGTCGAAATCGGCTTACAGCATCACCAGTCGATGAACCCCTCTTAGCATATTGATGCCTGGAAAGTTTTGATATGATTTTCTCTTGAATTTTATTTTTATAATGCTTTCAATAATTTTGATTAGGAGAGGAACCATGGATATTGGCCTAATGTTATTTAAGTCTACAGGTAGATCTTTCTTTTTTATGAAAGGGACCACTGATATAGGATAGATCCCTGGAAGATGTAGGCTATCGGTGGCCAAGAGATCAATGATTCCCCTTGTAACATGTGTGGTAAATTTTTCCAATTGTATCAGAAGAAATCTAGGAATTCTGTGCATGTTGGGGTGGGTGTGTTTAGGCAGGCTTTTAATTTTGGAGATGATATCAGCTTCAGTAATGCTGTGAGAGTTATTTGAGACTTTCACAAATTTGTGTCATCTGACAACAGTTCCAATGGGCTGTAGTTTGGTGGAATAATAATCCCTAATTTTGTTAAGCATACTGATGCCAGAGCAAGTAATACTGTCAAGGCACAAAGAGGAGGGTGTGTGATTTCTTTTTTCCTGATCCCAGGGCCTATCTGATATAACCTGGAGTCCAGAAATCTTGTTGTTCCAGGTAATTGCATGCTCGCTTAATATGAATATACTCCACAAGAGTCATTCTGGTTTGTTAATATGTATGTTTTAGGCATAGGATTTCTGGGATGTGTTCTATAACTTGGATGCTTTTCAGCTCAGATGTAATCCGATCAAGTTCTGAGAGTAATCGTAATGGCCCTTTCTGGTATCTATTGTATTGGTTAATAAACTTTTGTATTGTGGTTATGAATGTATTACATCCTTGTAATGCTGGTAGATTCCATATCTTCTGTTCTTGAAAGGTGATGTATATGTCTGAGATTAATTGGGGGGTCACTTTGTGCCTATTGAGTAATTTCATTGTCCGGGGGAGGTTGGTTGATGTATGAAGTTGAGGTTGCAATTTGATGGTAGCTTGAACAGTGAGATGATCTGAAAAAGCAATACGCCAGAGCTGTGTATCTATGAACGAGTTCATTTCAGGAGAGTAGAATATGAGGTCTATGAGTGAGTGAGTACTTCTGGTATAGAAAGAGAAGGCTCCTTCATGAAAGAGTGCCTTCCCACTGTGTATGTTTCTAGTAACCATCTTCAAATATTTTTTTCTCAAAATGGTCAAAAGTGTGGTTGAAATCATCAAGCCAGATAACTGGGCTAGGGTTAGATCTAATTGCTATGTTTATATTATGTATATCTTTGTGTACTATTTGTTCATCTTTAACCAGATACACATTGATAAGAGTGAACAGAAAACCCCAGATTTGTATAGTAGCAATAATGCAATTGGTATCTATGTGGAGGATTTTGAAGAAGTCAATAATTGAATTTTTATTGATGATAAGAGCAACCCCAGCGGTAGCTGAGATGGAGAAAGAGTATATAAAGTAACCGAAGCTCTCAATTGTTTTTATTATTGTGGGGTCTGTGTGAAGGTGGAGCTTGGTTTCTGATAAGCAAAGTATATCTGGTTTTTGGAGTTTGAACCAATGTGAGATAGGAAATGCCCTGTCTTTGGAGTTAAGCCCCCTGATGTTGAGTGACGTTATTGTGAATGACATTTTGAAGTAGGTTGCTTGGTTTCTTGTTCATTAGCTAGAAGGCTTGTAGTGAGCTGGTTGTCTTTTTGCATTAGGTAGACTTCAGGATTAGTTGATGGGATCAATAATGTTAAATCTTGGGGGGCTATTTGCCCAGAGGTATTAGCTTCAGGTTGGGTATGATATGAGTTTGATGTATTATCATTATCTGATTTTAGGGATTCATCTTTCCATTTTTTATGGTTGGGACTGGCATTGCACTGTATGTCATCAGAGGTTGAGGTGGTCTCATTTGAATCAATATTTGTGCTATTGTTATTGTTGTGAACCAAGGTGGTGGATTGTGTGTTTCTGTTCCGGCGCTTTTTCCTTTTGTGCGGTATGGTGAAGGTTTAGGGACATGGTCAGGCCCAGACTCTGTGAGGCTTGTAGTTTCTTCTTGCCTAGTTTCAGCATCCATTTCTTCTTGCTCAAAGTCAGAACAAGTGTCTGTTGAAGAAAAGTAAGTTTTGCTTGTCTTGTTTTGACCTGTTTGGTGGCATCCGAGTGGGTTGGTTTCTTGGCATTGGTTTTGATCTTTTATGTTGTTTTGATGAGAGTCATTTGTCGAATGATTATATGTTTTCAGCTTGATAGAAGTCTCGTGCTCTAAATTTATATCTCGATTATGTTCTATTTCGGGTTTTGTTTGTTGTATGTTTTTCTGTTCTTGTATATGTTCTTCTTTTGAACCACACCTATGCGACTGACCCACAAAGATCCCGCAAGAGGTGCAGTGTCTGGAGGGGCATTTGTGCAGCAGGTGTCCCATCTGCCTGCATTCGAAACATTGCGATTCTACTCCCCAGAATGAGATGAAAATAGGCACTCTTTCAATACGGATTATGGGGGGGATATCTAATGGCACTATTCCTTTTTTTAATGTAATTCGAAAGAGTGCTATGTTTTGCAGAACTTCTTCTTGTATTTCATGGACCCTAAGATATTTAAAAGAAGTGATTTTCCCATAAGGCATTAAAAGGTTTTGTAAGTCAGAAATGTTGAATCCCAGACCACAATTTTTTACCCTGCCACTTATTGAAGTGTCACGGACTATGTTTGGATTGATGGTAATTAGGTATCTGTTATCAAGTATCCTATATTTATTTTTAAAAGCTTGTTTTTCCATGATGTTTGTAAATTGGAGGATTAGATAGCGAGGGTTAGGGTGATATGATACCCTTTGAATAACTTTCCAGAGATCTTGGGCTTTTAGCAGGTCGAAGAGTTTACTGGTTGGAAATGGGAATAATCTTAGTAAGTGGTCTGTAGTGGACAGAATGAGTGAGGCTTCATCATTGAAGATAGAAAAAGATTTTAATAATCCTTGTGGCATGGCTTCATTGAATTTGGTAACTGTTTCAGTATAAAGCTGATGATTATTGAGTTGGTCATAGGAACTGTTTGATGGTTTATGTATAAACATTCCTGTGTCTGATGTCTCATCCAACTCCCTTATCAACTCAATCATTTGTTGTGTGGCTTCATTATTGTCTTGCAGATTATTTGAATTGTGCTTTATGTTTTCTGTTACTTATTTTTCATTATTATTGTTTTTTACAATGTTTGCATAAGATTAATACATTATTTGAGCAAATAATGAAACATTAGTTTATTTACAAAATATCGTAATTGTCAGAGGTCTGAACATGCTTACAATTTAGAATGTATTATATTGTATTTAAGTTTTGTTTTTTATCCCTGTTTTTATTTTTTTAGTTCACAAACACAATACATTTACTCATATCATTAGTTTTATAGCACAGTCATTCACTTATATCTAATATGGGATTATAATAGTCAATACACATTTTACAGTGGTAATTCTGGGATGTGGCTACTTTAGATTTGAATGCTGATTTTATGATTTAACAATAACACAAGTTAATTATGTGATGTCCTTTTTTGAAGTGATAATTCTGGAATGTGGCTACTTTAGATTTGAATCCTGATTTCATGATTTAACAATAACACAAGTTAATTATATGATGTCCTTTTTTGAAGCTGATCCTAATTTACTAGAGAAAAGCATGAATAAATTCACACGTATATAACAAGATCCAACATACATAAAATCTTATAATAATCAAAATAAATGCTCATTTATGTACAAATAAACATGATTGAATTTCAAAATAAACTTTTAACTTAAAATACTAATAATTACATTACATTCTTTATATTTTTTAAATACTTAGGCAGTTTCAAATTTTTACAATCATTTAAAATTCTTTAATGTTAACATTTGTAAAATAATATAAGCGCTATTGCACCTGAACGCAAAGCTACTTTTTACTTAAAAACAAAATAAAATTATATTACTCTGCAAGCACTTTCTAGAGACGTACTCTCATATTCATAGCTCTAAGTGAAGTAATTATATGCAAATTATGCAAAGTTCAAAGATTAATTGCTCCATTTCTTTGAGATCGTGAAGCATCTGTCCTTGCAGTTGATGATGTTGCAATCCATCTCAATGAAGCAGGCTTCCTTCACTTTTCTTTTTACATCGTGCCTTTCTTTGAAGACCAAGTTGACATCTTGAGGTTCATACTGGCGTCCTGTTAGTTTCTGATGCATATATTAAAGCTCAGTCAGATCCATCACGCTATTCCATTTTTGAAATTCATCAAAAACTAACAGGACACCAGTGTGAACTTCAAAATGTCAACCGGGTCCGCAAAGAAAAGCACGATGTAAAAAGAAAAGTGAAGAAAGCCTGCTTCATTGCGATGGATTGCAACACCATCAACCGCAAGGACACATACTTCACGATCTCAAAGAAATGGAGCAATTAACCTTTGAACTTAGCATAATTTGCTTATAATTACTTTACTTAGAGCTATGAAGATGAAAGCATATCTCTTGAAAGCGCTTGCAGAGTAATATAATTTTTATTTTGTTTTTAAGTAAAAAGTAGCTTTGCGTTCAGGTGCAATAGCGCCTATATTATTTTACAAATATATTTTCGCATGGAATGTTTTCGAGTTAGATTTGAATTATAACATTAACATTACACATTCGATTATATATCTAACTGACAAATTCCACATCAAAATAAATCTTTTTTAAATGAGATAAACTTTTATCCAACAAATATATACTGAAAAAAGGAAGTGGCTTTCTATCTTAACTGTTTTAAAATATAGCCAGAATCCTTATAAAACTTAACTACAAATGTTGATTTTTATTTTTAATACAACATTCACTTCTTCCTTTAATTAATCAATTAAATAATACAACCATTGTTTGTTGTAATTGGTCACAAAAATAAATTTTAATGAATAATATGTTAGTGTAACAACAATCTAAACATCTTCTTTTATTTTTTTAAACTCACACATGAAAAGTTTTATAGTTGAAGTTTTCTACAATTCAATGAGCGAATTTATTTTGCAAAGTAATATTTCTTTCATGATGGTTTTTATTAATTCATTCCATTTATAATCCTGTTCCATTCCTTACAAGTTGTTTGAAATTTGAAGTTTAAATATTTTCCTTGTTCCATTCCTTACAAGTTGTTTGAAATTTGAAGTTTAAATATTTTCCTTCATTTCGATAACATGTTCATCCCAAAAATAGCTTGATCAGTTTGTAAAGGGATTCAAATCAGAAAACAGAATTTAGCAGTCATTCGTCTATTCTATTCAGTCATCTTAGTAATTGTTCAATGTAACTTGTTGATACCAAAATTCAAATTGTGCAATTTCAAGAAAAACTGATTATATACAGATCTGAACTGTTGTTTTTAATCTTATTGATATTCTTTTATTTTTAACATCTTTATGACCTCGTTTTGTTTTAATTACTAGAGTTTTGGTTACACAATTATTATTTATTTGATTGAAATTTCAATACAGCGCATTTATTAAATTTTACGAACTTGACTCTTAGTTTTCGAATCTCATATCCCAAAACAGGCTTATTTTTTCTATAAACTTATTTTTAATTTAATTATTTGAAATCTATTCTTTTTAAATACTAGTATATTTAATAGAATTGTTTTTCAATACATTTTTTTTTAATTTTTGATAATTGCAACAATATTAAGATAGTTTTATAATTTATAAGTTTCCTTAAGCATTTACATTATTTAAAAATATTTTAATTTTGATTACTTTTATTACTATTACGTTTACTGATTTATTTTAAACTATTTGTTCTATTTTATATAATAGTATTTACAACTTTTAAGTTCTATATTTAATTGCTATCTCTCACAACATTGAAAACCAACTTACTCCCATTTATGGAAGACCACATGGCTGACCGTGAAGTAAATATATCATTATTCATTTCACCATACATATTTGAAAAGTAAGGTAAAAAAATATATATTTATAATATTGAGACAGGAAGTAAATAAATAAAAAAAAAAACTCTGAATAAAGTTACACTTTAGAAAATTAGTAATGCATATATGCATATATTAGCACTAATTAAGTAGGTCAGAAAAATTATGAAGATTAAAAATAATTATGGAGAACAATAAAAAAACTACATAATTAGTCATGTGCCTGCAAAGTAGTAGTGGAGTTCTTTTAATGTGCACTGACCGGAAGTCATATACAAAATTATGATAGTTTAGATAATGAAAGAATATTTTCTAATTTATAATTGTTTTAGAGTTTGGAGTCAATAAACTTTTGTTATTAAATTGTCTTTTGATATTATGTGTTTATTTCGAATGACATTTTTTGTGACTAAATAATTAATAAAATATCAATATTGGCCCTGTATACTGTATATTCCACATATTATTTTTGATCTCAATAGAGAGAATCAAAACAATACTTAAAAATAGTTGTACACCAGCTGCTAATTAGTTTCAAAAATTTCATACTTCAGCTCAGTGAGGTTCCGTAAAATGATATGCGTGTGTATTTATATATATTAAGTAATATTTTACTCTTTACATTTGAAATAAAAGTAGTCTAAATACTCTTACAAATATAACACTCTCGACTTCACAATTAACAGTGTGATCATATTACAATTTGATCCACTCTCTCTCTCGCTCTCTCTCTAGTACATTGGCATTTATCTAACCAATCGAAATTAAACTGAGATTTTCATGCTACAGCTAAGAACAGCAATATAGAAATTACCATGACATGGATAGCGCGGCTCCTTCAAAGGAAATGCTTAATTACTACGCGAATACATTTGCTTATTAATATTGCTTTTGCTAATCTTTTATTTTTTCAATAGTAAGGCGGAGTTGTATTATTTTAATAACATTTTGCATTTGCACTATTTTCTGTTTATTCAAAAATTCAGTTCTGGTCTTTCAAGTAAAGCTCTGTTTCAACTGCTTTCCCTTTTCACGATATGAATTTCAATAAGCAAAAGAGTGATAATAGTATTTTAATAAATTGAGTTCTTTTTTTATTTCGTATAGGATACAAAATCAACTGAAGAAAAAGTTCATCACGTTTCAAACTAAAAAAAAAAAAAAAAGAATACTCTCAATGTTTTCACAGTGAATGAAAAAGATGTCTTGTCAATATAAAATTTAAATCTCCCGAGAACATCTTCTACAGTTTATACAAGAATCCATCGTTCAAAAGCTTATTTTAAACCCATCAAATGACAATCAATTTTAAAACAAAGTTAAATAGACGATCATTTTACATTAAGTGTAAGTAAATACGTTATTATGAGGAAATTAAATATTTTTTTTAAAAAAAAAAGTATCAATATTTTCTCTAAAATTAAATACAAATATAACTAAGAAAGTATTTTTTCTTCATTTAATAAAAGTGATACAAAAATTAGTTATATTTATATTATCCCTTAAGTGCTTATACAAAACCTAGAACATGTGTTGGTTATTCTTTTGACCATTGATATACATTATCTGGAAGCAACCATATAGTGTTATGATGATTTTTTTTTGCTAAAAAAATACAATTAAAGTTTTTTTTTTAAGTTAACCGTTATGTAGTGATTTGTAAATATATTAATAAAATATATAATTTCATCAGTAAAAAAATACTTAATAAAGGGAAAATGGATTTTATTGACCACATCCCTAAATTAAAATGAAATAAACTGCAAGTAACTAGATCTTACTAATAAAAGATCATAATTGATCATTTAGATCAAACTGAAAAACAAAAATTAAAAAAATTGAGACACATTATGCTACATAAACAAGGTTAAACTCTCCCTTGGCACAGGGTGGCACTATGGTATGGAGAGTTTTGCCTTGTTTATAAACAATTATGTGTTAGTATAAGATATAGCGATCATGTGATGCTTAATGGTTTAACACCAATCCTGCTTAATAGGATAGTGGTGGCTATGGTTGTTAAAGAGGCAAAGACATCAAAATGTATGGGTGCTGAACTGAGTTCAGACCCATATGGTTATATAAACTATTGAGCTTAAATTGAAAATATGATTGTGTTTCAATTTCATTCTCATAGTTTTAAAGTTAAGTAAAGATAAAATGTGTTTGCTGGAGGGTTGCATTAGATTCTAAGATCTAGGTGCAGTGCTCTCAGATCCAATGCTCATCACTGACGAAGGCCACAAGTTGTAACTAGTCTGGGGGTATTGGATGAGTAAGCATTAGATAGGGATTTTATGCACAAGCCTTCTGGAATTCATTGATTACTCTGGTTGGCACAGGGTGGCACTACTGTATGGAGAGTTTTGCCTTGTTTATAAACAATTACATGCTATTATAAGAGATGGTAATCATATTATGCTACATACTAATGCAATCGTGAATTGGACAGCTTATAGTTCTTCTTTTAAATCTCAACCTGTAATTTTGCTGCAGACTGTAACATAACTTTTGAAGAAACATGTTATACAAATATTTATTTAAAAGAAAATGAGGCAAATAAAAATATATTTAAAACATTTTTATAGATATTTTAATTTTTTGTACACTAAAAAGTCAAAAAAATTTATAAATCACAAATAGATTTGTTATATTTAATTTGAAATGCAGATGTAAGATTTCCAGAAAATAATTCAATTAACTAGATGTAAAACATAGTGACTGAATCAATTAATTATTGGAGACTCGATAATTGTATTTCAATTTAAGTATAAAATGTTCAATTGTGGTTGAAGATAATAATTGCTTTATGGATTTTTACAGCAAAATAAATATATGTTTCTTTTAATATTATGTTTAACTATTAAGTATTTGAACAGTAAATATAAGTGCTTATCATAATATATATTATATTTTAACTTTTTGTTACAGGTATCATTTAGAAAATTATTTTGAATTTTGATTAAAATGAAAAATAAAAAAGAATATCAGTCTATATATTTTTTGAAAGACAATAATGGATTTAAAATCGAGATCTATAGTATTCTGTGTATACAAGAATCATTTTTAAAACAGAAACAAAAATAAAATTTAAAGCAAATTTTACAATCAAGAGAAATTCAAATTTGTTTTTATTTCTGTTTGAATTACCATAAACTATTTTTATTTTCCGTCATTAATAAAAAAAAAATATCACTCACTTGTGTCCAGCACTGAAAATTTACTGGAACGAAATCAACACATTTGAATTTCAGTCCTACCTGAAACATTTTATTGTCATTCTGCATTGCCATCAATTTTTATCAAATGTACAAAATTTTAAAAAAATCTATGTAAAAGAACTCTGTTAAATCTCAACTACAATATATCAAGCAAACAAACAAGCAAACAAGTTTCTAAGTTAAATAAAAGAATTAAAACTGTTAACATTGCAAACTTAACTCTCCTCAGTATGTGTATATATTTTAGTATATATATCTCTTCAATATGATGCATTATTTTCCAGGTACATATAATCTACAGACATTTATTTATTTAGATATTGATTTAGCTTTAACTATTATCAAGGTATCATAAAAAGCCTTATTGATTCCAGCCAAAAGAAAGATATTAACAGGAATTCACATGTTAATTGTTTTATTGTGAATTTTAATACTATTCTGTCTTATATAGAAGTTCATTAATATGAAGACTGGTTTTTATACAGAGACATTAAGATTTAATAATCATTACTGCAAATGACTCTAGTTGTATCATTTAGCTAGAAATGTTACTCTGATATTAATTCTACTATCATTATTAAATTCATTGAAGATGTGATTTTTTTCTAATCATATTTTTTAACTTGATTCAGTGTATAAATAATAGTAGATATATTTATTATTATATTTATAGTTGTATTTTTTTTTAAATATATATATATATATATATATATATATATATATATATATATATATATATATATATATATATATATATATATATATATCATCAACATTGTTAATCCATTTCAGGATGAAGGTCTATCCAAGTTCAATCCATTATCTCCAATTTTTAGCTTTTCTTCTCCACATCACCCCTGTGCACTTTCATTATTCCTCCATCTATCTCATATGTGGTCTTATCTGCGTCTTTTACAATCTCTTGGAAGACAAATTAAGATTTTAATTGATCATCCATTATAATCATATCTAGCAATATATCCAGCACAACTCCACTTCATTATTTAAATTTTTTGAATGAAGTCAGTGATACCGGTTTGTTCTCTTACCCATATATTGTATTTTGATCTCTTCTTGTTACTCCCTACATGAATGTCTTTATACTTTTTGAGTGGTCTGAAGTCTTTATATTACTCTTCTATTAAGTGTCAAGTCTTAGATCAATAACTAAGAAATGGTAAAACACATTTGTTAAAAACCTTCCTTTTCAAAAACATAGGTATAATTTACTTTGCTACCAAGTTATTTCTACCAAATGCAATCCAACCATGTTTAGTTCTATGATTAATTTCATCCATTATATTCCCATATGTATTAATAATCTGATCAAGGTATTTGTAACTGTTGTCTTCTTTTAACTTATCATAATCAATCTTTATTTTCATATTTTAAAAAAAATCCATTAAATATTACTTTAGACTTTTTAACATTATTCTTAGTCCTACTTTCCTACTTCATCTGATAACTTATGTAATAATTCCTGCAGCTCTCAAGCATTATTTGCAAAAACAATTACATCATCTGCAAAATCTAAATGACTCAAATAATCTCCATTTACTTTCACTTCTTTAGCTTCCCATTTTAATCCACAAAATACTTTTTGAGCACTACTTTAAAAGGTTTTGGCGATATTGAGTCACCCTGTCTTACATCCTTCTCAATGTTGACTTTCCTAGTAACATTATGTAATCTAATTGTTGCTGTTGCATTTTTATAAATATTCTTTAAAATATGACAATATCCTGGATCTATACCTTGATGATCCAATGCTTTAATCACTGAAGAAATGTGTATAGAATCGAATGCCTTTTCATAATCTACAAATCCAAAACATAATGACAACTCATATTCGTTTGTCCTTTCTATAACTTCTCTCAATACCTAGATATGATATACTTTAATAAAACCACTTTTAAATCCAGCTTATTCTCTAGATTGGTGGAAAACCAAAGTTTTCTCTAGACAAGTTGTAATTATCTTGGTAAAAATTTTGTATAAAACTCATAAAAGACTGATAGGTCTGTAATTTCTAATATCTGCTTTATCACATTTTTTAAATATTAATATTAATACTGCATTCTTCAAATCATCTGGTACATCTTTATCATTTAGACATTTGGTATATAACTTTGCTAATTTTTTTTTATTTTTTCACGTGCTTTTTTTAATATATCAATTATAATTCCATCATTACCTGGAGTCTTTGCTTACTTCATAAATTTAATTGCATGTCTCACTTCTTCATTTAAAATTCTGGGCAATTCGGAAGATATAATAGATATAGAAGAAACTTGTTCTTTATTACTATAAAATTTTTGATAGAAGTATTCTACCCATTTCATAATGACATTTCTCTTTTTACATAAATTTTATCTTTTTTCTTATTTCAGATTTTTATTTTCTACCAATACTAAAATGTTGTTTTACACTCTTGAGACTTTTATTCTCTTCTGCAGCTTTCCTTTCTAGTTCACAGTTGTACTTTCTTATATCATTTTTAACTGTTTTCCATACTATTTTACAAAGTTCGAGATATTCAATCATTTTTAATGCATGATTTTTGTATATCTTCATATTCCTTCTTTTCTTCATAAATTCACTAGACGCAGTAGAAATATTTATTGGTCAATCGCTACATTTTTCTACCAGCTCTCTGTATTACAGTTTTTTTAAAGTGTATCAGTTAATTTCATATTAATTTCATTCAAATGTGAATCATATTCAAAATCTAATAATACTTAAAACCGATTTGTAAGTTCTAATTTAAATTCATGTGAATGTTTTTTTAGATTACGAATATCAACTGCAATTATTGTTTTTCTTAATAATTTTTATCTCTCTCGTTTTGCAGTAACATGTATCTTACATGTTACTAATCGATTGTCATTTCCTGTGTTAAATGTATTATGAATATTATAATCTTGAAATATGTATTTTCTGTTAGTCAAACTATAATCCAATTCTACTGTACCTTCACTTGGATGCTTCCATGTCCATTTTCATTTAACATTTTTTTAAAAAAAAAAAAAAAAAAATCCGTAATATAAAGTTTTTCTTTTTCTGCAAACTCCACAAGTCTATGTCTCATCTCATTTTTATTATTACAAACAAAATTTTATACAACTCATTCATATTTCATTTGTTTACCAATTCTAGCATTAAAGTCTTCCATAACAATTTTAAAATAAAAAAATGGATGAATAACATTGTGGAGATTGATGGTGTAACCAACACAGTGGAAACATTTGTTATTCAACTTAATAGCAGATATCAAATGCAAATAATTTATTGTGATGATAAAGTAAATAATTTTTATATGGAGGTATAAAAGTTTTTGATCAGACAAACCAATATTTTACTATTATCATAGGAGACTTTAATGCTAGAATTGGTAAACAATTAAAAGATGGATGTTCTACATATAAATATGGCTATGATAAATAAGAGAATTTGTAGACATTTGGAGTTTGTAGTAAAAGAAAAACTTTATATTATGAATTTTTTTTTTGAGAAAAATGTCAAATGGAAATAGGCATGGAAGTTTTCAAAGGAAATGGACAAATATTGGATTATTGTTTGACTAACAGAAAATATGTATTTCAAGATTGCAATGTTCTTAATAAAGTCAACACAAGAAGTAATTATTCATTAGTGAGATGTAAGATACATGGCTAGGGGTACGTAACTTATTAAAAAAAAACAATATTCACAGTAGACATTTCTAATCATCAAAGCATGCCATTAACTTTATATTATAACTTGCAAATCATTTTCAAATATTAATAGATTTTGTATATGATTCAGATTTAAACAAAATCAACAGGAAGATTATTGAAACACTATTACAAACATCAACAAACACAGCTGGTACAAAGAAGCGGTGATTAACCAGTAAAATATCTATTAAAACAACAATTAAAAATATGAAAATATATAAAAATTATGCATTAATAAGAATTGACATCTCAAATTTTGAAAAATGGTGCGAAAGAGAATTGTCAATAATGTAATAAAGTATAATTGTGAACTAGGAATAAAGCTGAGAAAGAGAATATAAGCTTTAAGGTTGTAAATATTAATTTATTAAGCACATGATAAGCACATAAGTACATATATATTTAAGGTTATAACCTTAATACTATGTTTCTTGGATGTTTTAGTTGCAATTAGAGGGACCTCTGCAAATCTTCACACAAGATTACAACTTTATGAAGATAAGAACAGTCATCTTATCTTCAACCTACTTTCTAAATATATAGGCAAATCTAAAGAATTTTGATTTGACATTGTGAAGCTGTTAAACCCTTTATTAATTAAGTCTAAAATTCCTATTAAGCACTAACATTCACAAAATCTTCTGAAATATAATGAGTTAATATTGAGATATTGTAGTTAGAAATATTTTGAAACAATGCACTTAATAAATTAATATTTACAACTTTACATTGTTTCAAAATATTTCTAACTACAAGATCTCAAAATTAACTCATTTTATTTCAGAATATTTCATGAACATTAGTGCTTAAAAGAAAATAAATTAATCAATAATTCAAAGGATGTCATACCTGTCAAGTGGAAAAGTAATATCATATATCAAAATTTTTGTAAATGTATTTTATCATATATAAATGAATTGAGGTGGAGTATTGACAACAATTTAAAAGAGCATGAATTGTTTTATAAGCAAGTAAAAAGTAAAAATAATGGTGATTTAATGACTTCTTCAATTTTCTTTGTTCATGAAAAAACATGTAAATATAAATTTAAATTTGATTTTGAAAGTATAAAAATTCTTCATGAAAAGAGAAACCATAATAAAAGTAAAATTGAGGAGGCAATTATTATAAATGAGAATAAAATGCATTTAATAAATAAACAAGCTGCTAACATTAAAATACAGGATTCATGAGATGTGAATTGATGATGTTTACTTCCGCTTTGTTTTTTTTTTTTAATTTAATGGCAGTTGAGGTAGGTTTAATAAATTAACTGAAAGTACTTCTGCAGATTTAAAGACTGTTTATAATAGTTTATTAAAGATAAATTTATTATTTATATTATGATTATATATATGTAAACTTATAAAGAAATATTAGAAAATACAGTAATTAAAATTTGTTATAAAAATATTGAAATGTTTTCTAATGTGATGTTAAATGTTGGATATAATTTTGATAATATTTATTATACCATTAAAAATTTTAATTCAAAATATAAATACCAAAATAAAAATAAGATTAATAATGATGTTAATTCTTCTGATAATAAAATTTGGATATCAATACCATTTATTTTGGATCAACAGGCAAGTTTCATAAGAAAAATTTATAAAGGTATATGTGACATTTCATTTTATGCACCACATACATTAAATAAATTAATAAATAACTGTAATGATAAAACCTTATTTACAAATAAAAATTGTATCATTTATAAATGTATGTGTATGTGTGGTGGTTATATATAGATGAGTCAAGATGCATATTGGAGAAAAGGACAAAATAGCACTTGTTGTTTTTAAAAAGAGTTCAAAATAAGAAACAAAATTCTAAAGATAATTTATCAGCTTCCATTTTTTATAACCTAATAAATTATATATATGTGGTTTTGATTTCAATTATAATAACATAAAAATATTGCAAACTGCAAGATATAATAATAAAAGCAAAATCAAGGAAGCTATGTTAATATATAAATACAAACAAGACTTAATCAATAGACAGGCAGCACACATTAAGCTCATGGAATTATGAGAAAGTTGACCTTTCAAAGAATTAGTTGACAAAGACTGAGGATAGTTGAAATTGCTCCCAAGTGACCTTTATATTTTTTGTTCTTTTTAACAAATTTTAATTACTGTGTTTTCTAATATTTATTTATAAGGTTACTATATTATTTTGAAGAACTACAGACATTGATTTGTAATATTATATATATATCCAAGAACTTTCATATAATAAAAATATAATAGCTAAATAGCTGATGCTTCAATATAATAACAATAGCTTGCCTCAGAGCTTCTTCTTTCTTATGATTTGAAAAAGATGCTCTGAAAAAAGTACTTGTTATTCTACTGAAATATCAGGTATTTAGCTATTATGTTTTATTACGCAAAAGCTCCCAGAAATAATTTTATGAATTCATTTATCCATGAGGATATTTGAATAGTCTTTAATTAATGGTCATTAACATAGTTTAACTAATCATCACACAAATTTTAGTAAACTAACATGTGATTAATATTAAATTGAGCAAAATTGTTACTGAGACATGTGAGACTGTGTGGCAGAAATGTATGGACTACAATTGCTTTTTCAAATAGTTTGAAATAATTTCTAATGGTAGAAAAAACATTGAAGAAGATATGTGAGTATCTACAAACAATGATCCAATAAACAAGTAAGTACTTTAAAATTTTTATTGCGAAAAATCTAAACATTTTCACTGTATAACACATTCATTAATTCAAAGAAGATAGTGCAGGGAACATGGGAAGAGAAATCAAATTTTCACTATGGTATATTGTGCCGGTCAAAATATGTTTTTCCATCCAACATGAGCTGGAACTCACAAAATGTACTTCAAACCCAGTCAAGCCCAAGATTTAGGTCAGGGACCATCCTGAATTCAAACCCATTTTCTAATCCTCAGATCAAACACCTATTGGATAACATAATAGTGATGGCCCATGAGAATTAATCTTAATCCGACCGACTAGCAGAGCTGAGCAAAACAATGAGACATCTATTAACTATGACTATATTAAAATATATATAAGCAAGGCTATAATGTGTGGAAGTGGAGGAAAAGGAATTCAAACTACTCAAATAAGTTACACAATAAAATATAATTTAATATACTGACAAATTATTATACATTTATAAATTAAGTACATTAGTATGTGCATGAATGAGCAAGTGGTAGATAATTACATAGTGTCCTTCATGCTATTATTTCTCATATGCTCTTTATTAGCTAAATAATATATTGCAAAGAAACACGCATCTTTGGTGGGCCCAATATTAAAATATCAATCAGTATTCAAAAGAAGTTACATAAAATTGCTATTAATGCTTTGGGTTATGGTTCTAAAATGTGGTGACTAACATATGATTTAGGGGAGCATTCTGAAATTCATTAGACATATGATATAAACTATTTTCACACCATTAAGATCATGAAAATAAACAAAAGACAGTTAAAAGATTATATTTGAAACTATGACAAAATATTTAATGAAAATCATTTAACAATAGTAAGACAAACGCTTTATTTTTCCCAAGGCACATAGATACTCTTAAATAGATATATAAATTATGATGGTGGGAAAGTATAAGATTGAAATAAACTTAATTAATAAATAGAAGTAGTTGGCATTTACATATATTTTAAGCAAAGCTTAATTTTAATATTTGAGCAATAAACTGGGCCATGAAGCAAAAGAAATAATAATAATATGAAGAAGTTTGCGGTGCTGACCTAATAGCCTAAAATAACTAAGAGGAAAATGTCATGCTTCTGGATGAAAAACGAAATGGATGGGCATAGCATGTGCCAAACTTAGGGGTCACTGCCAGAGGCCTTTTTATATGAAGAAATGGATGGGCATAGCATGTGCCAGACTTAGAGGTCACAGCCAGTGGCCTTTTTATATGAAGAAAGAATATGCATAGCATGTGCCAAACTTAGGGGTCACTGCCAGAGGCATTTTTATATGAAGACTTGAGAAAAAATCTATGGGTTCAAACTTGTTGTAACCCCCAGATTAAGAAGCACACATATATATATAATCACGAAGATCAGATATATATCAGGAACACCATATGAATGATAAATGTCGCTAATGACATTGAAAAGTTTTACTGCTTTTAAAAAAAATGACCCTTGTTTGAATACTATAATACTAATGCAATTACAATATATATATATATATATATATAGAGAGAGAGAGAGAGAGAATATTTCATTTATTAAAATATACATTAAGATTTTCACCTAGTAAAAGAAACATTAAGATTCCCCCCCCCCATCCCTTTTTCTGCTATTTAAAATAAAACAATCCCATCTTCATTGATTTTACAATAACAGAAACATTTAAATACAAGATTTGAAATTTTAAGAGTATGAAAAATGAAGTAAGATTAGCAGTTATATAGAAAACAAATTATAAGTCACCCTTTCAGAATTTAATAAATAATTATAAAATAAATGTTTCAGAGCATTAATTAGCTTGAGTTTAGGATTTTCCAGAGTTAAACAAATCAATTTTTATATTAAAAATGAACCTAAAATGTTGATTCATAAAACAATCTGGTTAACGTATTAATTTACAATGCATTATATATGTATATGTTTTAAGTGGACGTTAATAACCTTTATATGAAGGTTTAGAAGAAGGAAAAATGACAGAAAAGATTTTTATAAATTAAGCTCACCAGGTTGTGACATTGGCAAATTAATAATGAAAATAGACATATAAATTCAATTAATAAATAACTATAAATAAATGACTGCACCAAAGTTAAAAAAAAGTTAGAGCATATGAAAAAGAATTAAACTTAAAGAAATCATTTGAGAGCAAATTACATGTTATATATATATATTATAATGATGGAAATGAAAATGAAGATCGAATCTAACCGCAAACTACATATCTGCTCTACGGGGTGCCATCTAGGCATTTAAACCTAGAAAAATTTATAGAGTAGGCAGATACACGCTGTTAACATTCCACTTTATTTAAATATTCCGATCATTAGCCCAAGTCACTAGCTCAGTGGAGACGCAGAGATAAAAATCTATATCTTAATTTATATCTTAAATATAAATAAATAAAAGCCACTGCCAGAAATTAACACATTAAAATATTTATTTACGCACATATAAAATAACATTTAAATTTTGAGGAATAAATTCACCATTTTAGATTTTTCTATTAATCTTTAGTTTTAAATTTAACTAAGTTTCAATGAGTTTAATATTTTATTTAGATAGTCAAGTATGAATAGACTACATAGATCTGTATTTGAAAAAAAAATTTTTTCCCTGATTTAACCTTAGGCAACAAATTTCGCAATCAAACCGGCGCCAATCCATCTGATACATTTATGTATTCAATGTAGCATGAAAATACGACAACACAAAATACTATACTGTCAGGAATATACATCTGATCAGTAAGTAGAATTAGAGAAGACGTTGTCTCTCCACCAACAGGAATGTTACATATGTTGGCAAGTAGAACAATAAACATAAAACTCCATAGGAATGGACTGCGGTCCTTTGTCTTACAAACCCATCCATAGGCAAACAGAAGGTGTGTGGCATATATATATATATATATATAATCCTGCCCATAGCGGATCTACATCTACAATTACACAAATATATCCCATCCATTGAACCAATTCAACTACGAAATAAATAACCTAAGATTACCCTCCTTTAATATAACTTTACAAAACAATATAGCCATTCTTGCCCGACTTAAATTTAACATTTAAATACGTTCACACAGATTTGTTTAAAAATGTTGGGAATAGATCGATTACATAGATTCCACGGTCAAAAACATTTCAAAATAAACATAAATGATCAAAATACAAAATTATTGATACCGACAATCGCAGAGGAAAATTTATAAATAACCCAATATTATTCACCATAAGATACTTGCGTTGTCACCAATAACCTCAAAAGACATCCGAATAAATACATTTCAGATACCGTACGGTATCATTATTTATCACATGTCTATATATTTTGATCAAATGTGAAAACCAAAATATAATTAACCGCAAACGAATCCATGCAAGCGTCTATAAACAACTTAAATTTCATGCATTTAAATAATCTTTACAATAAGGCAAAAAAAAAAATGGAAATGATGTTTATCAATCGGAAAACATATAAAATTAAACATTATTAATTTGATTTAAAACTTACAAAAGTCAGATAAGAGTCCGTTTTAACATTTAAGTTGGCTTGTTTATCAATTTGTAAAACTTGACGAAAGTTCTTAATTGATTTTAATAATTGTTCATTTCATATAGCTTATGGTAGAAAAGTCCAGGTTCCTGTTTTTAATTCCCGTGACGCCTCCATTGGTAGATAATGTTCTGGAGATGGCAATAGCTGGTTCAAGGTATCACAGTCTTTTCATTTTTTTTAAAATAGAGAGTGTGGTATGTGTGTCCTACCATATCTCTCAAACACAAAAAGCTGGAATGGTCAGAAAAAAACTATTTCTCTTTTTATATTATCCACACGGATTCAATCAACAAAACGTCACTAATCCATCACTTTCGTTAGGGTCCGAGCCAAGGCTTAGTGCTTCCATTGGTCAAGCTAATTTCTTTTTATTTTCTTATCTATCTTTCATCAGATCATTTTAATTATACAAGAGCCCAAGGGCCAGTTTGGTTTTCGATAATTCATAAACAATCATTTCCATTTACAGATTACGAGAATTAATTAATACC
Source organism: Epiperipatus broadwayi (assembly GCA_028023455.1). Classification (NCBI taxonomy): domain Eukaryota; kingdom Metazoa; phylum Onychophora; class Udeonychophora; order Euonychophora; family Peripatidae; genus Epiperipatus; species Epiperipatus broadwayi. Next base: position 3,572,875 of record JAQFVV010012474.1, on the reverse strand, counting down.
TGTTTTTATTTTTAAATCTTGTACTTTTTTTTTATAAAAAAGTACGTTCAAATACTTATTTATTTGTTTTTTTTTTTAAAAAAAAAAATATTTTTAAAGTTTGGCATCTGTGCGAATGTATATACATTTAACAAACATTTTAATTTTAGCGTTTAGTTTTTTTACTTTTATTTGCGAACTTTTAAGTTTTTATTTTAAATTAATGTAATGACATATTTATATATTGTTACAATATATATATATATATATATATTGTAATAGGTGCCCTCTCCCACCGAGATTACGGGCTTCGAAATAAACATGACATAGCGTAAGGCTTTATTTATTTACTTATGTCGATAGTTATTCACTATCCACACAAGGGGGCGCCAGACATGATTATTTAAGTGGAATTTAATTACTCGCATCACCTTACATCACATCAAAATGATTTCGAAGTCTAATCCCACCAACTAGCTCAAACTCCCAGCATGGACCAATAAGGTTACTCAAGGCCGTTATATGATTGTTTTCAAAGACAACTCCTTACGGAAAAGACGCACAGTTCACTAATGGGAAAGAAGTTTTAGTTTGCTAATTGATTGATCCTCGCACTAGACTTGATTATTGGTTGTTTGTGACCAATACGACGGTTCGTTTATGCCCCGAACAACTAGGCTTATAAGATCATCCCCCCTATACGCTATATTCAATATAATTGTTTGACATTTGTTTATACATTTATCATAGACCCGCCCAATTCTTAAGTCTATCTTAACTAAGGGATAATAAATAAACATCGTGACTTACGGCACGATGTTGGCAAAAGACATTTTAAAAAGAAACAAAAAAATAAATCTAAATCTAAATAAGTATAATTAAACGATAAATTTATTAATGATCAAGAGTAACTGAGATAAGACTTTAATTGTATGAAAAGACTTGAGAAATGCTCGACTTGTTTATATACTGAACGAATTTATTAAATATAAATATTAATTTGAATTTTATTCGCACACGCACACATACATTCACGCTCGCAGAGAAACATATTAAACATAATAATGTATGAATGATAAATACAAGTTTCCTTTTACATTTTGAGGATATGGATTATGGTTTGTTAGATTTTACTTAAGTTCAAAGTTCATGTTTTGAAAGTCCTACGATTACGATAGATTGCAATAATAGATTAAATGTTACAGCAAATTTTATTATTTATTTACACAAGTGTGAGTTAGTTAACTATGAGATTGCCTTTAAGAGTTTACGAATTGAGTGAATGAAACATAATATAAAATAAACTATTTACCTAGGATTTGATTTTGACTTCCGCTGCTTCGAGTGAAACGAGGATTTGAACTTGGGAGATGGCTTTCATGATGAAGTGATTTGTTTATTTAAAGTGAGCATAGCATGGTCTAGATGATGTTGGTATTTCTCGGAACATAATGATTAGGTTGGAGCATTAATTTCACGTGGAGATGTGATCGGATTTCCATAGCTTCGGAGATATTCGGTGGCGGAGCGTCGATCAATCACTGAAGGGTTTTCTAGCCCCTCATGACAATCGACGCTCTCAGTATTAATTTCATAATGATCATCTTGGATTTGGATACGGCGAACTGAAAGACTATTATTCTATGTCACGCTATATTAACTAAGCACATTAAATGAAGAACTCTTTCAGCAACGATATCAACAATGATAACAGCAACCAAAAAAGATACAACAACAGCAATAATAATAACGATGGAAAAGAAAAAGCAAGCAAGAGGTAATTGAATAGATTTCGTTTGATATTTATAAGATGTAATCCTTATCTTAGGATCCAATCTCCCCCCAGAGTTCCATCTTTTTAAGAGTTGTCGTTCAGGTCCGTGTTTGACGTAATGTTCACTCAATCCTTTTTGCTTAAGGCAAATTTTGGTCTTGGCAATCTCATGTTGCAATCTCTGTTAACCAACTTCTATTCATTCATACTTTGAGTGCATGCGTGTGTGCGAGTCTTACAAGAACAATACAATTTACATTAACTTAGAAGTCGAGCATTTAATCTTTTCTCAAATCTTTTCTATGAGTTTTACCTTTGCTAAAATTATAATTTACAATAAACATTTTAAATCCCGTGGCGCATACAAATGGAAATTAACTTTGAATATTTATTAGAGCATATTATATTTTCTTTTATTATCTTTTTAGAGAATGTGATATTAATAATTTTATGTGAAAGCCTTAACTATTTAATTAGACAATTATTATCTGTATTTTATAAATGTAGTTTATAAATGGGAAGAAACTATTAAAGGTTATAAATATAATGTTACGAGTATTTTATACTGCTTGAGTGTGTGTGTGTGTTTATTTACATCGACTTGTCTTGTTATAATACATATACCGACTTTGTCTCGGTATAATATATATATATATATTAATTTAAAAGATAGAAAATTAAATAATACGTTAGAATCTTGATAGCAGGATTTAAGATTAGTGAGGCTAGATTCATTTTCAAATAGAAGCATAAAAGTTACCTTGCTCAAATTTAATAAATCTATTTTCCATGTACAGCTCATGCATGTCAAATTGAGGATCCAAAATGAATTCTTTTTGGTGACAGCAAACTTTTATTAGCATTCTAAAGTTCTTTTTAGACCTTTCTTCATTTCAGGGCAGCAGGATATTACAGTAGTGGCAGAGGCCACGGAAGAGTGGTGGATTTACTGCTACATCATTTTAAGTTTCATCGCGATGTTAAAAATCATTTTCACTAGAGTAGCTAATCTAATCTGATTCAAAATTCAGTCATTTTATACTTTTTCTTTTATCAGTTGTTTTTGAATATGCAATTGTAAGATAACGTCCAAAAATAAATTCAAATCTATTTCCAGATTAAAAATAGATTTGACAACATGTTTTTTAACAAAAGTATCCCTAATCTTAATCCCCTTTTAAGTAAAACTTTAATTAAAAATACCTACCCCAGATTAAAACAATAGTGCTTCCAACCCTTAATTATTTTTGGACAATTAACAACAGTCACATCTTCCATATTGGATTTTATAAAAAATATATACAGTTTAATAGAAAAACAAGCAATTTAAAAAGAAAAAGCTAAAAATTACATATAATAAATATTTAAAAACATCAATATTTTGTTAGTAAGTTTTGCTCCTATATATATATATATATATATATATATATATATATATATATATATATATATATATATATATTTGAGCCGCATCTATAATACTTTAATAAAAAAGAACTAATAATTAATAAAAAGAATTAATAATAATTTTAAAACATGTTATTGAAACATTAAATTTTATAATTTAGGCATGCGTCTCAAATATATACATGGAATATATATACATGACAAAAGGAGCGGGATGAAAAATAGGGATTTAAACATGGGTTAGTAGGTAGAAACATGAAGCACAATTTTAAGCTAAGACTTACTGCTTCAATATTGTGTACCGACATATATATATATGTGAATATTTATCTACATGAATATTTAAGTTATTTGGGGGAAAAAAAATATTTTTTAGGAATGTCATTACTTTTTATGAAACATTTTATTTACCCCCTCCCCCGTGACTCTTCCAGTCAAAACCCACTGAAGCTAGTGAATGATGTATATAAAAAAAAGGTTCATATAATTTATTAATTAAAATTTTCTCATGTGTCATAGCATCAGCCGAGAAGCAAACCCGCTAACCCGGGACAACTGCTTGTAAAGGAGCCGTCGTTAACCTCTCGACAAACCAATGCTTGATTTATTAATTAAAATTTTGTGAAGAACAATGATTATGTAGATAATATTTTTTGTCTATCAGAATTGATATAATGGGCTAGTTTTTAAAAAAGTAAGATATTTATTTATTTAAACAATTATAAAAGAATTTGTAAATTAGAGAAATAAAAAAACGAGCAATCTAATTGAACCATTAAAAAAAAATCTTATAAACTTTATTTCATACTAAATAAATAATATATATATATATAGGTGAAGAAAAAAATAGTTTTACTCAAATTATTAGATATTTTTAAATATTTCTTAAATAACCTAGTGGTAATAGTCTGATTATCAGTATTATATATATATATATATATTGTAACGGAATAGTGTTACATGGTATTCAAACCCAGGCGTATGGGGGTATATTTAACTATAATCAATGGACGAAATAACTGACAGGGACAAAACTTTTATAAAAGCGGTCTTGCTTTAATAATAAGCGAAGAACAGCCGTTTCTAAAAGCCGATCGCAGCTATATAAGAGTACCTGTCAGATTTATTGAAAAAAAGAGTAAAAATTGTTGTTATTTTATTATTTTGTGTGTGTGTGCTAAGAATAAATCTATAATCCGTCGTTGTAGTTTTTTTTTATTATTCATTTTTGATTAATTAAGGAAGAATGATTGAACGCAAGTTTAACTTTTATCAAATAATTTAAATTAATTAGCAATATGTTCTGAAATTCAAAGCAATCTCAGATTAATTTGTACAAACGTAATTAGTAAATGTAAAATTAGAAATTGAAACAATAGGCAGGATATGTGCTGGTACGCTGAGATAAAACAAGCCAAAATTAGAAACAGAGGTGTGAGAAAGTGTACACCGCTATTGTACGACTCAGATTTCTGTCCCCAGAGAAACAATACCTAAGAAAAACGGTTAAATTCCAAACTAATGTCAACAATCCCAGAAATCTCGGAGTTGAGCTGACACGCGATGGACTTATCAAATAAAGGGACTCACAGGTACATGGGATTGATTGGAGGAGAAAAATTCAAGGTGTGAGGGCGTGAAGGCAAAGATCAAAAAGGCCGAACAGCGTTTTCAGAGGACAGTTGTGCTCTTCTTTAGAGAAATTATTAAGAGACTTGATTTTTATTAGACGTTATGAATCTAACTGCCATGCTTTGCTGAATATAGAATTCGCGGCTTGACCGCCGGACATCCGCGTCCAATCCAGCTGATTGCCATCAAGATGCTCATACCACCGGAGAACCTCATATTAGGACCACGCTCGCTTGGAGACCGCGCAAATCGCCGGAATACCTCATTAAAGAATAATCTTCGCTCAGGATCCCATTACAGTCGTTCTACATTTCACAGGTAGCTATCGTAAAATTTGTTATATTCAATTGTGCACTTAAAGAAATAACTTTAATATCCAGAACTATTAGAAAGACATTAATCTAAAACAGTATAATTAATATTAATCATTTATGAACAGTTCGAGAATTTTTTTACCTAATAAATTTGCCGACTGATCAACAGTTTGAAATAATATGTGCAAAGTAATTTGAAGTTTACCGTTAATTGTCTCGGCTTGCCGATCACATACCTGCGTTAATCATTATTAAACAGATTAAATAAATATTTATGTAGCTAATTTTTTTTGTTATTTAATTGCTTGGAATTTCAACATAAATTTATATATATCGGAATGAATGCTTTAGCGTAAGTTTGTTTGTATGGAAATGAATGCAGTTGATATTTTGGGGCTGGGATTTTATTGATTTTATGCTGAATGCAGTTGATATTTTGGGGGTGGGATTTTATTGATTTTATGCTTATGTCGTGATGCTTTTTAGACTAAAGTTAAATTGGATTAATTTGTTCTGTGGGATGTAGGGCGGGCCCTTCTATGATTATAATAACGGAGGTAGTGTGAAGGGTAATTGTGGCTGTGTTCGTTTCATGTTTCCGACTGGAGCGAGGCACGGGCATGTTTTGTGATGTAATTGAGTGGGCTTATGCACATACGTGGCGGACTCTTCTAAAAGTTCTCCTGGCGCCTATTACTGGGATTCGATTTGAATCTATGTATAAAATAAATAAAGCGTACGTGTATGGGTGTTAGAAATTATCGTCGCAGAACATCATGTAATCCCCGGACGGAAGAACACAGCGGGTGCCAAAAAAAAAAAGGAATCGTCAAGCAAGGATTGGAGTAGGTAGTGAAATATCACGGTCCCGTGGCAGGTTACATTTGGCGCGCCAACGTGCGGCGAAACTGTTGTTTCAAAGGGCAGAACCGACGTGAGTACAGCTGACATTAATAACAACAAAAGCAAATCTAAAAAGAGGGCGCTCGAAATAACGGAACAAATTGTCTACTAAAGCAGGGGGAAAATTTTCGGAATTATCGTGAAAAAAAAAAAAACTAGTAAATATTGCTTGAGAGAGTGGGAAGGGGATTTAGTTCTAGTAGTATTAATAAAATAATCAAGCGGCCGGATATAACTGATATTTGTAGAAAGCTGTGGAATAGCGGGATTCCGTGGAGGAAATATCGTGTATCAAAGGAAGCAACTCGTAAATTAATTTCTATACTAATAAGACAATTGCAAATTATTTTAATCGAAAAAAAAAGGAAAGGAAAATCATTTTAATATTAGTGTATTCTTGAAAAAGGGAACGAACTGTATCTGGGATCTTGTTAGTTTTCGTGTTACTTAAAAATAAAAGGGACGTTGCGTATAAACAACACGGATATGTAGATGACCACAAAAAAAATATATATATATATAAAAGTTAAGTAAAGTATAACCGTGAATATAACCGAGGGCTACCGTATATAAATGAAGGGAACAGTGGGACCTGGAATAATCTGAGCGTGAGGAACCAAATTGAAGGAAGGACAGGAGCTGTGGGAATTTTGAAGGGCAATGAGCATCGAAGGATAGGATAAGACAGTCAGGGGGACCCGCGGAGTAGTAGGTGACGAGTCGTGGATTATTATAGCCAAAGATAAAGTAAATATTAAACAATGGAAGACAATACCGATGAAAGCATGTGGGAACAGACGGGAGAGAATCCCATCCAATTTAAAAAACAGGACATGCAGAAGGAAGGGGACATTACAATCTTAATAAGAATGATGACGCAGATGATGGCCGAAATGAGGGAAGATAGAGAAGAGCGGAGAAGAGAGAGGGAAGAGTTTAAAGAGGAGATAAGGCAACTACTCGGGGGAAAGGAAAGGAAGCCAGAAGAGAACAAAGGGGAAGAGAGTAGTTTAACCCAAGTTAAGGAAGAGATAAATCAGAATGCGATGGAGATGGATAGGACGAAGGCAGACCTGAGTGAGCTAAAGGAGAAGGTTGAGGTCCTAACGGATGACGTAGGAAAGGGCGAGAGACGTCAAGATGTGATGAATGAAGCCATCAGGCAGACGGAGGAGGTGTGTCATGAGATTCGACAACACCAGGACGAAGTCCGTGAGACAATGGGAGAGTGGGGACAGAGGATCCAAAGGATTGAAGCAGACCGGGGGCATGGGAATATAAGTAGAAGGATGGAAGAGATGGAGAAGAGATGGGAAAGGCAGATGTCGCAATGGGACACAAGTCATGTATGGGCGGAGAGACAGATGAAGATAGAGATATTTAGGGCCGGGATGAACGAAAACCCGATGGACCACCTCGAAAGCGTCAGGAATCTGTTTCGAGAACCTACGGAGAGAGAACCTGACCGAGTAAATATTGCCAGCGGCTACCTACAGGGCCCAGCGAGAGACTGGTGGAGGAAGCTGGAGTTTAAACCCCGGTCATATGAGGAGTACAAGGAAGAAGTCTTACGGTGTTTCTGGAACACGGCACGCCAGGAGGGGACGTATTTTCGAATCACCCGGGAGAAATATGGGGGAAGGCCCAATGAGACGGCCACTCAATTTTATTATAGGCAGGTGGCGAGCCTTCAACAATTGCCTGCGTACCCTATGACAGAGATGCAGATCATCTCCATAATAAGACACAATATGCCGACCACCCTCAGACACATGATGCTGGGAAGCGATTGCAAAGGGATCCATGAAATGGGGGAAATGGTCGCAAAATTTGAACTAGAAGAGGGAACAGGAGGGACGATGGAGGGGTACAAGAATGAACAACCCAGAAAACGAGTACCACCGGACCGATACTAACCCATAGGACGGAGGGAAAATTAGTTTACGACTAGGGATATCAGAAGGACAAATGTTAAAGGGAATTCGAATGGGAAATCGATGCCACGAACCGGGTATGACCTATGACAAGAATCGGAATATGATATTGGAAATGGAAAAGAAAAAAAAAAAAAACGGAGGGGAAAAGGGGGGATGACCAACCCCAGCCTTGGGTATAACATAGAAAAACAAATGGATCAAACGCTCGCAAAGCAGCCTATAGCCTATAGAGCCAACGTGTTGGTGGGTCGACCTGAGAGTACCTTGTAAGTCCGGGAGACGGCTGGCACATGACGGGCCCAACCTAAGTGCGGGAGATTATGTAAAACAATTCGTTAGAGTTCGTGCTAGCTCACTTCCCAAACGTTGTTATTGCTGGGCGGTCCAGACTTTCCAAAATCGTAGATCGAGATCGATCATGTTCTGTATCGGGGACTTCGGAAAGGTCCATCCCCATACCTCCTGTCAGGGATGCATGAAACTAATTGGCCATTGTCGTCAATCGTGACAGACCCTAGATTGCCGAGTAGTTTTATTGTCTTTTCTCCATTAATAGTCGTTGTAAAGGGAAGTCTGACTGCAGAGCACCGGATCCAAATTTTAAGGGAAGGCGGAGCCGCAGACGAACGGACGGGAAAGCCGCCATAATGGGACCCGTATCGCACAAAGGAAAGGAAGCGTGGGGTCGATTCGTTGGACGCTGCACAAAAAGAAAAAAAAATGATTAATGGAACATTCAATGCTAGGGCACTGAAGAGGGCCGAATAACTTCGCTCCCTCTCAGAGCTAAAACCCGCAACATCGGATTTTACTCTACACCGGGCGGGGAGATATGTAACGGAATAGCGTTACATGGTATTCAAACCCAGGCGTATGGGGGTATATTTAACTATAATCAATGGACGAAATAACTGACAGGGACAAAACTTTTATAAAAGCGGTCTTGCTTTAATAATAAGCGAAGAACAGCCGTTTCTAAAAGCCGATCGCAGCTATATAAGAGTACCTGTCAGATTTATTAAAAAAAAGAGTAAAAATTGTTGTTATTTTATTATTTTGTGTGTGTGTGCTAAGAATAAATCTATAATCCGTCGTTGTAGTTTTTTTTTATTATTCATTTTTGATTAATTAAGGAAGAATGATTGAACGCAAGTTTAACTTTTATCAAATAATTTAAATTAATTAGCAATATGTTCTGAAATTCAAAGCAATCTCAGATTAATTTGTACAAACGTAATTAGTAAATGTAAAATTAGAAATTGAAACAATAGGCAGGATATGTGCTGGTACGCCGAGATAAAACAAGCCAAAATTAGAAACAGAGGTGTGAGAAAGTGTACACCGCTATTGTACGACTCAGATTTCTGTCCCCAGAGAAACAATACCTAAGAAAAACGGTTAAATTCCAAACTAATGTCAACAATCCCAGAAATCTCGGAGTTGAGCTGACACACGATGGACTTATCAAATAAAGGGACTCACAGGTGCATGGGATTGATTGGAGGAGAAAAATTCAAGGTGTGAGGGCGTGAAGGCAAAGATCAAAAAGGCCGAACAGCGTTTTCAGAGGACAGTTGTGCTCTTCTTTAGAGAAATTATTAAGAGACTTGATTTTTATTAGACGTTATGAATCTAACTGCCATGCGTTGCTGAATATAGAATTCGCGGCTTGACCGCCGGACCTCTGCGTCCAGTCCAGCTGATTGCCATCAAGATGCTCATACCACCGGAGAACCTCATATTAGGAC